>JAJLYT010000001.1:370304-668889 GCA_030571755.1 Saccharomycopsis olivae (nom. inval.) | reverse complement strand
GGCTTCATCCACTGATAACGATGATGAGCATCAAATTCATGAAGATGAGCAATTAGCATCTCCAAAACTATTAGCATCATCAGTTGATAATGAAATTAATGTTAATGGTAGATTAATACCGTCATCATCAGCAATTTCTTTATTATCTTTAGGAAATAGTAATGGAGATAATTTTATTGATGGTGAACTTAATGAATTACATTTAGGTTCTCCCCAACAGTTAACTTCAAAGAGAAGTCAAATATCATTATCATCATCAGCACATAGAAATCAAAATTCAATAAATATTCAAAGACATAAATATTATGGAACTACAACTTCTAATTTAACAAATATAGCTAATACATCACCTATACCACAAAAATTATCTTCAGGAACTCAAGTACCCAACAATATTTCAAGACTTTCGGCTCAACTAAAAAATACAACAATAACACAACCAATAACTAGTAAACAAAATATAAAAACTAGTCCAGTTATACCTGAAGATCCGAATCTGGAAACACCAGATAGTCCTAATTTAGAGCCTACTCTGTTTTCAAATTCACCATCTAAATTATTCGCAATGAATGCAGTTCGTCGTTTAAATGCAGCTGATGAATTACCAAAAAATATTAGTCATCTTTCATTATCAACAATAAATGATAAGTCAAATATTAATACAAGAATTAGAACAAGAAATATTGTTAGTCCAGATAATAATAAAATTATTTCTCCTGCTTCTAGTTCAACTTCATTAACAAATTTAGCATTTGGTAATAGTCGACCAAGAAACATTCAAATAGATTATCTGTCTAAAAATAAGGGTTATAATAAAGCGATTGAATCACCTGTTTTAATGCCAGTACAAACTCCAGGAAGTGAAATTTGTATGACACCTCTTACTCTCTCATATAGAGGAGTACCAACTCATCTAGATGGAAATTCGGACATGTCTCCAACAAATGAGGAAAGTTCTGAAGTTACTGCAGAGCAGTAATCTATACAAAACAAATATTATTATCAATTCTAACTATATATATATATATAACTTTATAGTTTGTTTGTTTATTTGTTTTTACGACTTTAGCTAAAAAAATACTATTTATCTATCTATCTATCATATATATCTATCATGACTACTGTTGTAAATCACCCCATCGGAGATGCGTAGCCCTGATGCGCATCGAAGAGTGGAGTGAGGAAGTCTCGGAAACTTTTACTAAGCAATTCAGCTATTACAATTGATAAATGAGTGGAATGATATTTGAGCCTATTAACATCAACAAATGGGTATCAGAGAATGAACATCTTCTTCAGCCTCCTGTTAATAACTTTTGCCTTCACAGAGGTGGGTTTACAGTAATGATTGTTGGGGGGCCTAATGAGAGAACTGATTTCCATGTTAACCAAACACCAGAGTGGTTCTACATGTACAAAGGAAGTATGTGTTTAAGAGTAGTTGAAAATGATGCTGGGTTTTTGAAGAGCAAAATGGTTGATCCTGCTGAGGAGCAAAATACTGATGAGCCAATATTCCGCGATATAATTATCAAGGAAGGTGACTCTTACCTTTTACCAGCTAGAGTACCACATAATCCAATCCGTTTTGGAGAAACTGTTGGAATCGTATTAGAACAAGATAGACCTGAAGGCATGGATGATCAAATAAGATGGTACTGTTCTAACTGTAAAACTATTATCTACAATAAGGTATTTCACTTAACAGACTTAGGGAAAGATATCAAGTCTGGAATATTAGAATTTGAAGAAGATGATTCTAAGAGAACTTGCTCAAATTGTGGAACTTATAATTATAGTAAACCACAAAATTAAATTAAACAAAAAAAAATTAATATATAATTACAATACTAATGAACTACAAGATGAATGTATGAGATGCCAGCCCATGATTTTCCAATACCATCTAACTGCAAGCTTAGAGGCGATAAATAAAAATCACAAGGGCATTAAGAATCCCAGTAAATCTCACCAAAAACTTGACACCTGCAAATCCATTTAATTATTATGATTTGCTGGTAACACGAATGTTTTGGTTGTCCGCACTTTATATTAAATAAAGGATTAGAGAACCAAAAGAAGTTTTAGAAAATTTTTCTACATTTGTAGTCTGCGGCGGGGCTCCTAATTGTTTATATATTTTGAAGGATAAATTTCCAAGGCGATAGAGTGGCACTGTACGATGAGTCCTAGTAGTTTAGAGATTAAGACGAGAGCATTGAGTCGTTTACTCAAAGAGGAACGTATTTATAAACAAGAACTAACTGAACAACAAGCTGTTGTTGACCAGTTAAAAAGTTCAGGATCTGCTGATGAGTATGAGTTAAAAACACAAGTTAAATTATTAGAAGAGAGTGAGAAAATGATTCCAGCACTTCATAAAAAGATTAAAGAGCATTCAGCTGATTTAAAAGATTTTATTTCTAAATATGAAGGAGTAGAATCTACTGCTGAAGCAGAGAAAGTTATGGAGGAAGCTAGTACTTTAGCTTAATAATAAATCAGCTATTTACTACAAATATTATAATTTATATCTTACATTATTTCTTTTTTAAAAGCAAGTTTTATGTGTAATCTTTCTTAAAAGAAAGTCTATTCTATATAATAATTACTATAACTGAATTTGAACAATGAGATGTCCACCAAAAATAAGTCATCTTTTATGATTAAGATGAAGCGGCGGCAGCTGTTTGATAAGTTCCATAAGCTACTGTTGGTTGTACTTCAGCAGATAAAAGAGCTGCCTGTGAGCCATCATTTTCAGCAATTTGACTTGGAGTAATAGTTGCTGTGACAACTGGTTGAGTAGCAGTAACAACAGCTGGTTGCAGAGTAGCTGATGCAGCATTGGCAGCGTTTTCAGATCCAGAACTAGATGATGAACCAGAATCGGAATCGGAAGCTTCACTACTAGATTTTGATCCAAAAAGTTTGTTGTAAAGGTAAGCACCACCACCAATAACAGCAGCACCAATGCCTGCCTTTTTCCAACCACTCATCTTTTTCTTACCAGCAGTAGTAGTATCTTCAGTACCACTTCCAGATGATGCTTTTGATGACGATTTAGAAAAGCCAAAAAGTGATGGGTCTGCTTCTGGTTCTGGTTGTGCTTCTCTTTTACCCAAAGCAAAAGATTCAGAATCTTCTTGATAAGTTACTGGGATACCATTAACAATAGAGGATCCTAATAAAACGTTTAAGATTAAAAGTGTAGTAGTTTGTTGTAATTGCATTTTATGGATTTTTAATTTATTTTAATTCTTATTTTTCTTGGATAAAAGGACCTTTAAATACATAATTAGTTCAATCTGCCTCCCCTTTTTATTTTTAATTAAAACCCATGACCAAGTAATAATAGCTATATTAGTTGCCTTCCAGATGGTTGCATCTATGGCATCGGGGATGTATGTCCCAGTATTTACCATGTCTCAGGAACATCAGATTTGCCTCGCGGACTTCAGTACTCTTTAATGGGTGGTAAATAAATCCTCCAAAAACAAGAAAATCCTTAAAATTTCTGGGTAATAACTAATACCTGTTATGCTGATTTTTGGTAAAGTTACATTCTTTAATAAATAATTATTGGGCACCCATGGGCAAACTATCAAGCCCTTGGCATCAAATAAATACTATATCCGTTCTACGCATACTTGGACGCCAATGCTATCAGAAAATAGCTCCATAATAAATTCAAGTCTTGAATCATCAAGAATAAACAATTTCAGGTGCAATCTATTTTTAGTAAACCCCAACCTCTTTTACCCATTTTAATATGTCACACAAGGCATAGCTTTAGACAGTTTAAAAAATCGCGGCAACCACGCATCTACAGTGTCTCATCATCATCACTTTTGAGCGGCTATTTCCTAAACTTCCTCGCTTGTCTTCCTAAGGTAACGGATTTAGAGAGCTACTATAATTGTAATCAAATGAAATTAGCATTCTGAAGTGAAAAATCTTTGAATATCTTGATGAAGTTTAGATTAACTTGAGGTACCAAGCTAAGGTTGACTCTGTGTCTCTAAATAATAAGGCACAATATTTTTGATGACATCAGCACCTTTACAAAGTACTTAATTTCTGTTCTTTTTGTTTCTACTAATAGGCGCCCCCCTCATTAACAGGATATCTTTTCTGTTCCCTGTGTTACCATTAGCAGCATCAGAAGTATTAGCAACTCATACATTCTAGTGTAATAACCAGGCAACACATACGCAAAACATCAGGCAATTTAAAAAATAATAGCAAGCAGTACACTATCCATATCACAGCAATATTAATATATTTTTTTCCCGCTTTGTAACTTGTTTGCAAAATCAAATAGAAAATAATTGATATTTCAAACAGTATAAATGTAGCATACACGGACCTTTGAGAATATCAAAATGCAAGTTCAGTAGAAACAAGTGGTTCAATTCATCTCTAATAGAGTAAAACTTATTTCTCAGTATATATTAAATGCTTTAAAGTAAAATTCATTTATTTCCACAGCTCCAGCTATGATTTTCATGTATAATGTGATATTATAAGCTTACTGTTGTCAGCATTTGTGATTTAAGAGGAATACTAAAATAATGGTCATGCAACATTAGTGACAACTTTACAACTTTAGTTTTCACACTTCTATATCCATTATAGATCTTCTATTTGCAATATTTCTTGCAAATTGCAGACACAGGGGTAGATATTCTTAAAAGTAGTGGATCGCAGGCAAATTAATGCCCAACATCTCTTAAAACAGTGCGACTACAAATGCTTTAAATGTGCTGATACCGTAGCATCAAAGAATATTTACTTAACACATAGCTACTGCTATTTAAGAAAGATGAGTAAGAGGAATATTGCTTTGGCTACTCAATCGTGGTGTGCAAGTAACTACCAACTGCCTTTCATGAAATGTTACTGTCTAAAAAGAAAATGTCTAAAAATTTGGTAAACGGAAAAGCTTTAAATGGCAGATATTCCCAATTTTTTTAGCCCATAAAATAAGTCACAAGAATCAGATGAGAGGTGGAGCACCTTCTTTATGTGTATCTGCTGCTATAAGTCGTTATGAACTACTTGAATCAGTTAGATCATTATACGATATTGTACAGAAAATTGGTTATATTAACTCCCTATGGAGTATTTGGATAAATCAGGCATTTTTCAAGTTAACTGCGAATCTGAAGAGTACTTTGAGCGAAGAAATTCCCTTCCCAGAGAATATGCCGTTACCGACTATGCTCGACTCAGCAGATAATGATCAGACCAGGAAACTGTTTGGTACTCATATTTAAAGTTAAATGAATTTACAGCAGTATTTTATTTGCAAAAACATAGAATAAAGAATAAATAGCGGTTGTGGTAGTCTTCTTTATCGATCAAATACAGCTATCAGCTGCCCTGTTTGCACGATCCTGGTTCCTCTGAGGCATTAGGTTTTTTTTTTTTTTTTGGATTATATATGACTCAGAAATATATAGAAATTCTAGGGAACTAAGCTTACATCAATACAATTGATATGTGCTATTACTTATAGCTTTACTGAGACTTTACTGAGCTTGATTGAACTGAATTCATATCTCTTGGGCAACCAAGCATATTTGTTAGGAGCCACTATTGGTCTAATATATATATACTAATATAAACATATATAGAAAATTTTAATATTGATTTACAATAGCAGACTGAACTACTTATAATGCGTGAGATTACTGTGTTGCTTGGGTTTGATTTTAGCGTGCGATGTTGGGCTCCTTCTCGCATGCATGATGCATTTGTTCTCTTTACGTAGGCACAGTATGGAATAATGTGTCCCCCAGAGAAAATTACAGGAAATAATAGATAACGGAACTTTGCTTAATATACTGTATAACTGAATTATTTATATTCACAATATCACACAGTACAAAGACTCTGGTAGCGGCCCCCAGACGGATTCATATAAAAGCCCTAGAAAAACACACGTGATTATTAGAGCGTATTATAGTAGGGCGCAGATGTCTGAAAAAAATATATCAAAAATTTTTCAAAAGTCTTGCTAGTGATCAAGTACATCAGTCAAAATGGTTTTCAGCAACGACTTAAAGAACTCTGCTTACTGTTCTAGATACCAAACTCCTTTCAGAAGAAGAAGAGAAGGTAAGACCGACTACTACCAAAGAAAGAGATTGGTCGCTCAACACAAGGCTAAATACAACAGTCCAAAGTACAGATTAGTTGTTAGATTTTCCCACAAGGATATCACTGCTCAAATCATCTCTTCCCAAATTACCGGAGATATTGTTCTTGCTGCTGCTTACGCTCATGAATTACCAAGATACGGTATTAAGTACGGTTTAACTAACTGGTCTGCCGCTTACGCTGTTGGTCTTTTAATCGCCAGAAGAGCTTTACAAAAATTAGGTTTAGATGAGACCTACGAGGGTGTCACTGAAGTTGAAGGTGAATACGAATTAACCGAAGCTGTTGAGGATGGTCCAAAACCATTCAAGGTTTTCTTAGACATTGGTTTACAAAGAACCACTACTGGTGCTAAGATTTTCGGTGTCTTAAAGGGTGCTTCTGACGGTGGTTTATACGTTCCACACTCTGAGAACAGATTCCCAGGTTGGGATTTCGAATCCGAAGAGTTAGATGCTGACACTTTAAGAAACTACATCTTCGGTGGTCACATTTCTGAATACATGGAAGAATTGGCTGATGATGATGAAGAGAAATACAGAGAAGTTTTCAAGAACTACATCGCTGATGATATTGATGCTGATGCCATTGAAGACATCTACGCTGATGCTCATGCTGCTATTAGAGAGGACCCATCTTTCAAGGCCACCGAGAAGAAATTCACCAAGGCTCAATACAAGGAGAACACTCTTAAATACAGACAACAGAAACTTACCAAGGCTGAGCGTGAAGCTAGAGTTGCTGAGAAGATTGCTAACTTCAAGAGTGACAACTAAATGTCGACTTAATTGTATAATTATGCTTATGTCTCATTTCTATAATTTGTAGATTTTATGTAGTTTCTAGGGTAACTACTTGCTTGACTAGTATTACTACTGCCTGTATGGAGCCTAGAAATCTGTATATTCTCTTTCGCAGTAATATTTTATCGCTGTTCATTACCAGTGGCCCTGATATGATTTCTACATAGTCTACAATGCATTAACACATTAAAAATATTCATTGTACGAGCTAAGAAGTTTACTGTTTAACGGTTTTGTCAACCACACATCTACCATTCACATAAACCTTAATTGTGTTTCTGTCATCACCATTGAATAACCACTTTGCTAATAAGTCTTCAAATCTTGCTTGATCCTCCTCCATAAAGGTTCCATCATCATTTAACCATTTTTTGTGATTTCCTGAAAATTTAGAGAGATCAAGACCATGGAAATCTTCCCAGCCGTCAGTTTTGGCAATACTCTTACCATCAGCGACATCCATATGGTAACCATGACGTTTAATCAAGTAATCTGGTAGCTGCCAGTCAAAAATATCAATTTGAGAACCATGACTTCTCAAGTCCACTAATTGACATTCCCATTTTTTACCTGGTTTAAAGTCACCAAGGAGAGACTGCATGTCAAGACACTGAGCGCCACCGACAGTTCCAAGGTAAAGCACATCAGCAACAGACAATTTATCTTGCTCTGATTTTGATTTCATTGTAAGATGACGTGAAACTAAGTGAGCTTGTCTTGCTGTAGAAAGAATTGATGGTGAGAAACCTCCTGACATATCAGTTCCAAGTGATACTTTTACTCCTGAATCAATTAAACGACGAACTTTAGTTTCTCCTGATGTAAGTGAACTATTAGAAATTGGACAATGTGAAATACCAGATCTAGTTTTATGTAATAATGAGATCTCCTCATCAGTTAAATGCACACCATGAGCAAGAACAGTTTTTGGAGATAATAAATTACTATCATTATAAACACCAGTATAGCAAGAAGAATCTGGGAAAAGTTTCAGAACAAGTTTTATTTCATCAACATTTTCAGAAACATGTGTTTGAACATGAAGGTTATGTCTAGCACGGTAGTCACCTAACCAGTCTAATGTTTCCCTAGTGCATGAAGGAGCGAAACGTGGAGTAAGAGTTGGTAATACTATAGATTCATGAGAAGCACCATTATGATGAATATCAGTAAATTTATCAATATGTGAACATACATCAACAGTATTATTCTTAACTGCTTCATGAGTTTCTGAATAAAAATCTGGTGAATTTGAATCCATACATACTCTACCTATAAGTGCTCTTTGTCCTTGTTGAAAACAAATATTAGCTAATAATTTAGTAGCATCAGGATGTATAGTAGCAAAATATGAAGCAGTTGTTGTACCATTACTAAGAGTTTGCAGAACTACTCTTGAGTAAATCTTGTGTGCTTTATTTAAATTCTCAAATGAAGCTTCTAATGGGAAAGTATACGTGTCTAACCAATCTAATAAAGTTGAATTACCAAAAATACCAGCATTTGGAAATTGTGGAGCATGAATATGTGTATCAATAAATCCAGGGAAAAAAAATTGATAAGGATTATTAGATATATCAATAACATCAACACCACGTCTTCCTAAACCATGATTAGCTAATAATTGATCAATAGATTTACAATTATAGTCAATATCAACAATATAACCAGCTTTATCAACAAGTACAGCAGCATTTGGGAAAACTTCTAATTTACCAAGTTCAGGGGTATGAGCAATTGTTCCAGTATAAACTGTGCAACCAAGCGATCTTAGAGCTTTACTAGTGAGATTAGCTGGATTAAGAATATCATCAATTGATTGTTGAATTTGCATATTGTTTTATGATAAATTGAATATTAAATAATAAAAAAAAAAATAATTAATAAATGCTTGATTAGATAAAATATCTATAATATATAATAGAAAATTGAGTTTAATTCTTTTAAAATTGAGTGGGCCCCTAGTGGATCTTGATATGATTTATATACTTGATAAGAGTGGGAAACAACTCCAATTACACCGCGGCGTGGCCGCGGCAGTTCCGCGGAAAGTGTTATCAAAACCAAAAAAAAAAAATGTGTGTGGGAAATTTTTATAAAATTTATATAAGATAGGGGGGAGCGTAAAATTTTTAATTATTTTTTGAGCAATATTTAATAAATTGATAACAATAAGAGGATTGTTAGATATTGTGGAACAAGTATTAATCTTGAGTACATTTATGTCTCTATCTTATCAAAAGGATTAAAGTCCCAAGCTAAAGACACATGCACCAAATGCATGGAACAGTTTATTGGAGCTTTAACTCCAGGTTGGTTTGATTGTCCGCAGAAATATACCATGCTGTTTAAAAAACATTAGTAAAACTCCAAGCAGGCTAATGTATGGTAACAAATTTTCCCTCGGGATGTGCAGCTGGACAGATTCCGAGTTAGGTATTTGGGGGGTGTTTTATACTATTTACGATATCATGAGCGGTGCCGATACGCCGGCGTGACGCACAGTGCCCTCATCACACGCGCAGAGCCCCGTAATTCTCTTGTTGTGAATAAAACCGGGAGAATTTGAGGTAAAATATTATATATATACCGTTGATGCTCTAAATTGGTACAATAGAGGGATAACTTTTCACATGAGCTAAATTGCCACAGAAATTTTTTTTTGTCGCAGAATTATCAGAATTAAGTATATTTAAAATATAAATAAGAAGAATTAATTATAATAATAATAATAAAATGAGGAAAGTACTTCAGTCCATACCAGTTAATAATATTGAATGTGTGAGCGAAACTAAATATGTGTTAGAATTTCTTCAGCTGCCAAAATTTGCAAGAGAAAGTACAAAATCAAAGAGATTATTACATCCACATCCAGTTGTGACTCTTACTATTCATCTGAAAGATTCAGAAGGGAAATATCAGGATGTTACCAGTCATAATCTACTGCTTTATTTTATGAAAACTTCGGTTATTGAAGTTTCACCAAATGGTGAATTGACTGAAGGACCAACAATATTAGTTGGTAATAAAGTAATTAGTGGTTCATTATACAATATACCAAATGAATTTGATTTTAAAATTGTTAATAGTAATTTTAATTCTCGTTCAAAGCAATCTTCAAGAAGGCTCGGTCCATCGGAGGGTGGTTCATTAGTAGATAATATTATTGATTTTACGGAATCTTCGGAGACAAATGAACTGAATACAAATAATCAAAATAATTCTGAAAATAATAGTGTTATAGTTTTTATATTTAATGATCTTGGAATTGTTAAAAGAGGATGTTTCAAATTAAAATTTGAATTATTCAAATATGAGTGCTTCCTGTACGCAGTTAAAGATTCTCAAGTACCTGCAGTTATCAAAGTAAATGAAATCACTTCTGAGCAATTTCAAGTTTATGGTTCAAGACAATTTTATAAAAAATCAAATCAGCAAACATTTTTTGAAGAATTAGAAAAGGAAAGATTAAGACTTTCATCAAACAAAGTTTTAAATTATTTAAAGCAAATAAAAGTATTACGTGATCAATCTGATGATTCTAAGCCTTCTAATTCCTCAACAAATTTAATTTCACAAGGAAGGCTGGTATCTAATTCTCCAAATACTTCTGGGAAATTTTTAACGTTTGATTCTAATACAGAACTTACTAATACTAAATCACTTCGAAATAGAGGTAAAAATTCTAAATATTCTTCAAGTAATAATAATGAACCAATTAGTTATACAATGGATAATAATGATTCTACAAAAACAAATAAACAAAATAATAAAGTTGGAAATGATACAGAGCCTGATAGTGATACTTCTCAAAAAAGATCCTTAGACGATTATGATGATAGAATGAGTATAAAGAGATTACTATTAGCTTGAAAAGGTATCATTTTTATAAGCCTTGGATAGATAGTTTTGGTTCGGATTTTTACTTTTTTTTTTTCTTTTTTTTTTTTTTTTTTTTTTTTTTTTTTTTTTTTTTTTTTTTTTTTTAATTTTTTTTTTTTTTTTTTTTTTTTTTTTTTTTTTTTTTTTTTTTTTTTTTTTTTTTTTTTTTTTTTTTTTTTTTTTTTTTTTTTTTTTACTTTATTCGAACTTACTTTTTATTTTTGTCTTTTTTACATTTATTTTGTATTTTATTTTTATTTTTATATTGTTATCAATGATTTTAGGGGTACAAAGTATACGAAATTAAGTTAAAAATATCAAAAATGAGTTAAGTACGTACCTTGAAACATTGGCTTGGGTCGTATGTTAACTTTAAGTAATTTGGCGTGGCTTCACCCCATCGTCCTGATTAAATTATAATTTTATGCACATATGTTTAAAAATATAGGCAAACGGACCTTACAAATTAATTTTTATGTTATAGCATGTTTATCTTTTTTTTTAAAAACCTTTTTTTTGTTATATTTATTTTATTGTATTATTAATCTTTTCAAGTATATTTGTTATTAATTAAAATTTTAAAAAATTACGGCACATTGTTCATTAAATGAAATAGACTGATTGTAGTACTGACATTGTTAATGGTACGACGTAACTAATTAGTTAATGTGAATGGTAAATTTTTAATTTCCGGAAATAGTAGCCTTGTTGAGCAAATTTCCCGATCGGATTGAACACACCGCCGATTAATAATAACAAAGTTAATTTTTTAATTCCATTAGCTAGCTCTCACCCTGAAAGAGCAATTAAAAATAAGAAAAATAATTACTGTTAATGACTTGTTGACACCCCCTCTAACGGCTAGACCGTTCATAGATTGTGGTGCCATTAGATGCAGTAAGTAAGAAGTCTTATATTATAGAAATAATGAGGATCAATAATACAACGTTAAAAGATAGTCCGATTTGCATACTCGTAGGGATACTACATTACCATCGCATATTTTGAAAATCCTATTAGAATTTCTTAATGCAGCTGCACAAATAATACATTATTATATTTTATTTAAACATATCTAATTTATCTTTTATTTTTATTATAATAATAATAATTATATTAAATTATCTAATATATATACAAGGATTTATTAACCAATAATTCTATTAGTTTAATTAAAAAAAAAATATGAAAAAATGCGAGTATTATTAGCCTATCAGTTTAGGCATCTATCTTGGCTAGATAAAATTTGTTTATAAAATGGATCTCCTCTAATGTTCCATGTGTCCTTTAATGTTTGAAGTAATTTATTATATGTTTTAGAATCATTACTTTCTCTTAATTCTTTAATAGGTATATTTACCCCAATTTTTCTAAGTTCTTCGTGGTACCTTTTTGATAAATCGATTACAAGATCCAAACCCGTAAAGCCCATGTCTAGTAAATGTATAATACATTCCTTAGCAACCCACGCTACTTTTTCTCTTCTAGCCCAGTCTATAGCCATCTTGAGAGCCATAGGCTTAGCTAGATCAGGCATATAAAGTATAATAGAGCTAAGTTGTTTCTCATTTAGAGAGAAAGGAATAGGCATAAATGATTGAGAAATAATTTGGGCTTCTTGACGATTCATTGAAATAAAATTATCATAATTTTCAATATTCAGATTTACACTCTCTTGCTCTTTATAAAAAAATGGTATATCAAGCTCACTATAAGAGAGGTCACTGGCAAATAAGGAGTTAAAGAGAACATCAACCGCAATGCAAGAACCTTTCGGGTTGACGGAATTATGATGATTGAATAGATATTTTAAGTAAATCATGGTTAAATATCTCAACTGTTTCTTATTTTGAAATTTTATCTTATTTGAAATATAACATTCATAAAGTTTGGAGATACAAAATATTGCAATCTCCATATCAACGCAATCATTACTGACCATCCAATCAAGACAAGTAATATAAGCAAACTGACAAGTCTTTATATCATGTTGACGTTTAATAAGTCCAAATACGTTCTGTAAATTAGAGTTATTATCTCTTAATAAACTCTGAACAAGTTTATTAAATTCTGTTGGTGATAATGAGATTTTATAATGATATACTTTCAGAAGTATATCATCAACAGATTGATAATCACCAGTTGCAATATAAAATCCTAATAAGGCTTGAACCACCACTCTGCTAGGTGGTGTAGTCATATGAGTTACTATGAGTTTAACTGCTTTTGGGAGCTCTAAAACAGTTCCTGTTTCAATTAATGTCGCCATAAACTCCTCATTCAGAAGGTATTTTGGAAGATTAGATAAATTAAGTATTTCTTCAAAAATCTCACCGCAGATATATCTATACGCCTTATGACGACGAAAGAGAGGCAATAGTCTATTCATCATATTAACGTCGTTAAAAAGCCAATTTTTATCAACCTCATTTAGGAGAGTACATATTGTGAAGACACTCGCAGGATTATTAACTCTGATATTTCTTTCAATCAAAACTTTGCAAAGTTGAACAAAGTTTCTGTTTGTCGCAGAATGTGATTGCTCTTGTAAAACATCTGGGTCAACCATTTTAGGATTGAGAAGTTTTTTGAAGATCTTTTCATCTTTAATATGATCTGATATAAAGACTAGTAATTTATTTGCCACTGCTGGTAAATTTTTGGAGTCACAATCTAAAGATTGCTCATATAATCTTAGGGCCTGGTAGCTCTCAAGCTGTAATTGATATTTATCTATAAGTTTCATCGAAGCATCTAGATGTAGTCCATTCAATAATGGATGTTTCAACAGTAATGAATCAATAAGTATTGTTATTGTCTCTCTATCAACATCTTTTGAAAGAGCTTCTGAAGCCGCTAGTAGAAGCTTCTTTTGGTCAATCATGAAGTATGTCACTATGTTTCTGTAAATAATATCATGATCACCATCACTAATTGTAGATAACAAAAATAAAAGTTTTCCCATGCAAAGCATCTTCTTTCTGATACTAGAATTCTCTACACCCTCAATACTATCTAGCAATGAGGCAAGTTCAGAGTTTGAGGTCGCTGAGACAGACTCGTATTTTTTAGAAATTTCAGACAAAAATGCGATAAATGAATTTGGATTTATAATGCCGTTGTTCATGATACTAAAAAGTAAAGACCAGGATATTGGTTGTTGGGCAAGACCTTTAAGCAATAGAACGATAAACCTGTCCTGAGAACGCAATTTGCATAAAAAGAAAACTAAACAATCTAAAAACTCTATAGGCTTATTATTGATTGAAAGAAACTTTTCATAAGATATAAAAATTGATTCACTAGCAAGTATATTGTATTTATTAGTGTGTTGGAGAAACTTTTCCACTAACTTTAACTCTATGGCTCTATTTCTTTGATTTCTTATAAAATCACCTCTGGTACTATTACCTGCGTGAAAATTCTCTTGTTCAGAGTATATTTGTCCAATAATAACGTCATTGCACTTGAATTGTTTGTTCTGGCGTATTACAATGTTGACATTGTGATGCTCCATAAAGAAGTCTGTGATCTCTTTAAAGAACTGATCACTGACGATGTCATGCGTCTTTGCACAGCTTATATATTTTGATTGAATATTGTCAGATTTATGGTCATTTTGAAGGGACTGAAGAATATCTTGATGATCCAGTAGTAACTGATGGGAAATGTGAAGAGGCCTCTGATATTTTGCACTATTATTATTGGACAAAATGGGTCGCATTATGCTCTTCTGAAAGAAGAGAGACGACATCGGAGCGGTTAAACAACGCTGTCGTGAAATATTAAATCTTTGCATTGAATATTGAAAAAGAAATGCCCATCACTTTGTGATTATATTAGGTCTGTCGAGCGCTGATTGAAATAAAAAAAAAAAAATTGATATGTACAGTTCTGCATAGATCGCACCAGAATGGCTCCTAAATACATATTTATACATTAAAATCGTTAATTCTTTAACTACTCAATACATACCATATAAGAATGCTTTCTAGTGTTTTTAGTTACTAATAAACAATATGAATATTTTTTTTTATGCCTCTACAGCTGTTGTGTCAACAGGAGTTGTCGCTTCTTCTGGTTTAGAATCGAGCTTTCTCTTCTTAGAGTCTGGCTCTTCTGTATCTTCTTCCTTTGGCTCACTATCTTCATTTTTACCAGCATCATCATTTTCCTCAGCCTCTTCTATTTCTTCATTTGCAGCATCATCCTCAGCACCGTCCTCAGCATCATCCTCAGCATCATCCTCAGCATCATCTTCTTGATCCTCACCGGCAACGCCTAAATCATCAAGACCATACTCCTCTTCGCTCTCTTCTAAATCTGCTTCTGGCTGCTCTGGAGGATATTCTTCAACCTCTTCATTATCCCAAACAATGTTAAACCTCGTAACACGAGGCTTCTCAGCAAGAATATTTCTATTAACATGTTCAACTTGAACTTTACTTGGTGGACTTTCCCTGAGCTCTTCCGTATCATATTCATTGTTCACATAGTACCCAACACGTACAAACTCTCTATCGCGGTAAGAACACGATAATAAAATAACTGTAACAGAGACTAATTCAGATGCTGGAATTAACTCTGGAGAAGGCGGATCAGCTTCAAATAAAAATTTATTAACTCCAACTGGAACTGGCCCAACTAAAATTGAGTCTAATTCTTGATCATGGTCTAGCGATCGTGAAGACCCCACGTATGTAAGCTTCCATTCAAGATCATGAGAAAGTGGCTCAAGACATTCAAATGTTATTTCAAAATTATATGGATCAGTAAACTTTGCTGGATTATTTAGCACATTTATTCCTAGTAATGATACAATTGACATTCTTAAACGCTAAACCAGTAAACTTGAAAGAAACGCGTTATTTAATTTTTTTTTTTTTATTTTTCTACTTGCTGCTGTCGTGCCGTCTTTTTCTCGCTTACTCTACATACAACACACTCACACACAACCACTGCCACCACCATCCAGTCTGTGTCTAGCCCGGCTGGCCGCCCAAACTGTCGCACGGGCTCCACAGACACATCCAACAATCTCACCCGTCGACGCTCGCCTCCTGCCGCTGCCACGTAGCTACGCCCGCAAACAACACCACACAGTAATCAACCACCCCAACCCCGGATTAGAAGCCCCGCCGTGAAAATTCTTAAGACTGGATGGAGAGAAATGACGAGTGCACCCAGCATCCAACAAGTGACAATGGCTATATCATCTATATTTGGTGGAGGAAGTGGCTCACAGAATTTACCACCATCAACATCTTCAAATAGTTACTCTAAGAACCCAATTACTGAAAAAATTAAGAATGAATTAGAGATCGAGATGGCTACAGCTAACGCTACTGAATTAGTTAATAAATTAACTGAAGTCTGTTTTGAAAAATGTCCAACTGGTGATAATAATTGTGTTGCAAGTTGTACTCAGAAATACATGGTCTCTTGGAATATAATCTCACAAACATACATTGGTTTACTTCAAAAAAGTAAATAAGTTAAACTAACCTATCACTACTGTATATATTTAGTAAATACAAACTCAATTCTACCAACAATATTAATATTTGTAATTATCAAATTATTCCATCTACTTCTTCCTTTTTTCTTCAATTTAAAGCTTTATTAATAGTGATTTTATCGTATTGAATGTTGGTTAATGTAGTGTAAGTTATGGATGGGAAAAGGTGTTCGGATGTACCCATCAATTTCAATGACTGACTCAGACGTATGAAAAATCAAAGAAAGTTAGAATACTTGCCAGTTTTTAAGTGAACCATGTCTACTAGCGAATCTCAAGCCCAGTTTGATTTAATCACTAAAAATCTTCAAGAGGTTTTAAATCCTCAGATTATTAAAAATGTACTTGAAGTTGAGAAACGTCCATTAAAGATCTATTGGGGTACTGCTCCAACTGGTAAACCTCACTGTGGTTACTTTGTACCAATGACTAAACTTGCTCACTTTTTAAAAGCTGGTTGTGAAGTAACTGTACTTTTAGCTGATTTACATGCATTTTTAGATAATATGAAAGCTCCATTAGAAGTTGTTAATCATCGTTGTAAATGTTATGAACTTTTAATTAAATCTATCTTAAAGTCAATTAATGTCCCAATTGATAAGTTAAAGTTCGTTGTGGGATCATCTTATCAATTATCAGCTGATTATACTATGGATATCTTTAGATTATCTAATAAAGTATCTCAAAATGATGCAAAGCGTGCTGGTGCTGATGTTGTTAAGCAAGTATCTAATCCATTATTATCTGGATTAATATACCCATTAATGCAAGCTTTGGATGAGCAATTTTTAGGAGTTGATGTTCAATTTGGAGGTGTTGATCAAAGAAAGATTTTCGTTTTAGCTGAAGAAAATTTAGAATCTTTAGGTTATAAGAAAAGAGCACATTTAATGAATCCAATGGTGCCAGGTTTAGCACAAGGAGGTAAAATGTCTGCTTCTGATCCAAATTCTAAAATTGATTTATTAGAAGAGCCAAAAGCTGTAAAGAAGAAAATTAATAGTGCATTTTGTGAACCAGGAAATGTTACTGAGAATGGATTACTTTCATTTATTGAATATGTTTTATTACCAATTTATCAATTAAAGAATCCTGAAGCAGGTAATGCTTTCAAATTTCCAATTGCAAGACCAGAAAAGTATGGTGGTGATATTATTTATGATTCTTTTGAAGCTATTAAATCTGATTTTGCTGAACAAAAATTAGCTCCACCAGATTTGAAATCAGGAGTTGCTGATGCTATCAATGGATTATTAGCTCCAATTAGAGAAGAATTATTGCACAGTGAAGAATTTTCTCAAGCTATTGAAAATGCATACCCTGTGGCTAAACCTGCTGAAAAGAAGAAAGCAAAGAAGGTGAAGAATAAGGGATCTCGTTATCCTGGAGGTGCTGAAGCACAGGCGGATAAATCAGTCGCTGAAGCTACAGAAACTTTAAAGAAAACAGAAATATAATAATTTTATTTAACTATTTTCTAGTATAATATTGTATGTACTAATATAAATTGGTAACATAATGTACAGATTTTTTAAGTAGTTTAAAGTGTCTCCCATCCGCCAATATCTATAGAAGATTCTAATTTTCTTGTAACATAATTTGGAAGATCATGTTGTAACCAAAAACTCTTAACAAATTCTCGGTATTTGGAAACATTCAAGTATAATGGATGCCCATGTCTTGAATCTTTTGGTAATTCCCCATGTTGATCATAATATGGAGCATCATAAAATGAGCCATTACCATTGTAGAGTAACAAGATTGAGCCATGTTTAGCTAATAAGAACATTCCACAATCATTGATACATTCAGTCTCATAATGTAATGTACACTCCCCAACTTTTGAAAAACCAATCATAGGTTCCTGTAATTGAATTACTTTCCCACAGAATAAACATATCGCTGGATCATAGGCAAGATCATTATTTGATTTAGGATAAAAATATTGTGTGTAAAAGAAATCCATTCTTGAAGGCAAGTTAATCAACTCTATCTTGTTTGGAAAACCTATTTGGAGCTCAGGTTTTGTAGCACAGTTCAAATATGTGTTCACCGTTATTCTTCCTAAAAATGAGTTGAAAAGTTGTGCTTCGAAAGTATCTGTATCTAAAAATTTATGTAAAATTGTAGATAGGTCTGGAATATTTAAAAATGAGCATAGTTTATTTGGTTCAAGTGCATCTATAGTATTTTCATTACTCACATCATTATCATTAGCGGCATTGACGAACGCCCAAATTGAACTTCTTCTCAAAAAGGGATTAATGCATTTAAGAAGCAAAGAGTAAAATAATTGCCCAAGATTATCTGCTTCAAGAAATTTATCCATTTGTGGTGAGTTTGAAATCTTCAAAGATTTGAAAATCAACATGAAAACATCTTTTGAATCAGCCACTTGTTGCTCCGGTACATTTGAGAGCATTGGTAAATCCTTAATTGAAAATCCATCTGAGTCATCCAAGTATAATGGATTTGTGAAGAAGTTGCTGATTAAAACTAAGGAGTTCTTTAAAACTTCTGCAATAAAACACATGTGCAACACAGAATTAAAACTAAATTGTAAACACTTAAGCGGCATTACTGATACCAAGTGCTCGAATACATCCAAGTTGCAAATACTCATGATATCTTTAGAACAGAGAATCTTTAAAAGCCCCAAATAATGCTCAATGGAAATCAAACTCTCCTGGCCTGCATCATTTTTTGGAGCTTTAAAATCAAAGCCCTCATTTGCAGAACCATAAATTTCTTCACCATCACTAGAACGTAAAGATTTCATTATATTCAACATAGCTAAATAATACTTGTAGTCATTCCATACTCTTAATGTAGTTATATCACGATGCAACACTTGATAGAAGACTAGTCTATTACTATCTTCTCTATATGGCATGCCCCTAAGAGAAATTTCAATCGAGCTTATAGTATGAGCTAATAATGAACTGATATTTTCACTATAATATGAGAGAGTTATGTAGGACAAGGACTTGTGTAGTTTACTAAAATTTTTATGAAACTCTGTTAACTTCTTAGAATGCGCTTGATCATTGAAAAATAGTGTCTTATATTTAGACATTAATGTGTTAGTACATCTCTGTTTCAATTCATCATACACCAACTGCCTATAATTGGAACGTATGCATTTATCAAAAGAATCCATTGGATCAAACCATTGACTTGAGTATGGCTTAACAAATTCTGTGAGAGACTGATTATTTGCAAATGAGAGTACCGGAACTAACGTATTATTGATCGCCTTGCATAGAGGACAAATAAATTCTTTATTAGTTAAATCCTCTGGTAATGTACGAGTGAAATGACTGATACGCTTTTGAGTAGCTGCTAAATGACTTTTAAAGCATGCTAGATGCATACCATGACCACAACTAGTAAATACAGGATGGCTCAAGACTGTGACAGGATTATTTGTAGGGAAACCTGGTCCAATAACTGCATCGTTTTCAACTTTCTTTAGATACTCTTCATACTTGTCTAATTGTTGAATTTGTGGCTCCGCGTCATGAGGACGATGAAATCTTGGGTGATGAAATCTTGGGTGCTTGTTATCATCTACAGCATCTTCTGCATCTAACTCAAGCTCTCCTCCAAATGCTTTACAAAGCCAATACTTACTATCAAGTGGGACATTTCGGAATTCTGATGAATCAGTCACATATGTTAATATTCCAAATGTATCATACTTATCATCAGCAGGCATTTGACATAAGATACATGATTCTTCTGGATATCTCCAGCCCGGACGGCCTTCATCTAGATCATCATATTCGTAGCTCATCTGTGATTCGCCATCCTCATCATCATCACTACCACCATCACCATCATCATCTGTAGCTTTACTATCATGGTGGTGATGGTGATGTTCCTTCATTTCTCCAATAATATTTTGATTATTTTCAACAAACTGAGACTGTTGTCTTTTGAAGGAAGCCAAAATACGGGCTTTTCTTTCTGCTGCTGCAGCCTTTTTTCTTTCAAACTCACTGACCAGATTACTTTCTTCACCATGTGGAGCCTCTGCATTCATAACATGCTCCATAGCTGTAGCAATAGTAGAAGGATCATACAGCTCAAAATTTTTCTTCATGTAACTATCAAAACCAACCACATCAGCTTTTAAATTTGCAAAAATAATTCTGATTTTACTATGATATTGTTCGAATTCTTTGTATACCAGTCCGTCTTCTTCCCCTGATTTCAATGTTAATATATCATATAGTAAAGCACTAATACTGCGATCACCAGCGGCCTTTTCGTTTTGATCAGTAACACATAAATCAGCAAATCCCTTATCATTTCCACATACCAAGCAGACATGAATTAAATGTAAAACCAGATTTACTATAATCTCTGAACATTTGATACTACCTTTACCATTATTATAGATAAATTTCAATGTACTCTTCAAGAATTGGATAAACACATCAGATTTGTTGAAATCATAAAGATGACTATAAAAGCCAATGGACTTAGAATTTTTAGGTGCAAAATATGTGTCATTATATGTTAACTTTTCAGAAAATCCTCTTGATTTTACTTGTTCATCTTCCTTCCAAGAATTTAGTTGACGATCACGTAGTAACTTTTCTGCATCATCACGCTTATTAGAAGTATAATGAATATAATATGGATTGATTTCCTCATAATATTCTTGCTTTAATTTGTATCTTCCATTGGTGGTAGAGCCGAGTGGTAAAATATAATCAGCAACTTTATTAATAATATATTCAAATCTCCGATCATTTGTAATGTGCTCTGGTATTTCATTACATAACTCAGTGAATGTAAGTGGCTTAAAGCAAAGATAATGAATAATATCGTTAGTCAATCTAATTTCATTTACTTCAATATCAGTCAATCCTTGTAAATGATCATTAAATTGAAACAAAATGATGAAAAAGTTCAAAATTTCTTCAACCATAAAGTGTAAAGTCTGGGAATTACCATAAATCTCAACGTCATCATGATTCTCATTTACCCAAGGAATCAAACCCCATCTTTCAAACATAGTGACAGCAGTACTACTGAAATCCTTTTGTATGGCAATGTCACACTGTAAGATATAAATATCCCTAATAAATCCGAATTCTCTCAATCCAAGATTTCTGTAGTTATGATATTGGGATCTAGTACTATATCCGTTTCTTACCCAAAAGCCTACTTTGATTTGAGATAGTAACACGATCGTTCTAAGCGAGTAGTCGATACCAATCTTCCAGAAATTATTCTTATTACTATCACACATTGTAACATATTCTTCTGATTGAGCATAAGCATCGTCACTTTCTGAATGCCATTCAGAATTTACCACTTCACTAATAATATCCAATAAATCTTCGGCATTATCCATTCCACTATGTTCTATTAAATAACTAACATATGTGCTTAGTGGATGTAGGAAACACACAGGCTCCTTATCAACCCTGAATTTCAAAACAGACTCAGTTTTGGAGAGAACTTGAACTTGCTCAAATTTGTGAACAAAGCTGGTATCAAAATTCTCCGGTGTAGTTGTTGATTCTTCACTATCTGGAGAAAGTTCTTCCAATTTCTTATCCTTGTACGACTCATTGAGAGTCTTCACAAACTTTTTGAATACTAAAACAATAGAAGGTCTGACAGTTTCAAATCTGTCGTCTAATCGAAGCGCACTTTTGGCTATTAAGCGAGCGAAATTCGCAATGATACTCACTCCATTGAAATAGAGTGGATAATCAGTAGTTTCATATTCCACATGCTCCTCTGATTCTCTTTTAATCGCAGGTATCCCGTTAAATAACGATACTAGATCACATACTTGTAACACAAAATCTTTTTGGAAAAATACCTGAGGTTTTTCATTTCTCAGAAGAATATAAGTAATATCAAAGAAAAGTTGATTCCATCTGCGTACTTTGAGAGAAGAAAGTTGAACTGTAGGCTTGGTATTAGGATTGTTGAAAACAGCATGTCCAGTAGTTAAAAATCCATATGCAACAGCAACAAATTTTTTGAGTTCTCCATGTCTACTTAATAAAGTTGCATTAGTTGGACAAGTAAACAATTGGACAGATAGATTACACATAAAACTCCAATCAAATTCTCTATCAGCCACTAAAAATATTTCAGCTAAAAGTGGATAAATATCTGCATATTGACATGCCATAAGTGATTTATAAACAATATTTGAAACCACAGCAGATACATAGATTTCATGTAGAAGAACTCGAACTGATTTCCATAATCTATGATCAAAAATTAATAAATATTGTAAACGTGATCCATGAATAGGATCCTTATTTTTACTAGACTCTTCTGGATCATAATCACATTCTTCACAAATATCTTTTGATATATCCCACTTTCTTTCCTGCTCAATAACATTATCATCATCAGTTTTTTTCCAATAAAAATCTAATTCTCCAGGTAATTTACCAACCAAAGTAGGATATATTGGAATTTTATTATCATATAGTCTACCTGGAATTAACTGACCAAATATATCATCAACATTTTCTTTAATACCAATTTTCCATTTGCAACAAAGAGCTTTGCAAAATAATTTATGAACCAATCTATAATTTCCAGCTACCGGACCTTTAATTAAATCATCAATCCAGTTAACTATTTCAGCACATACTTCTTCTTTAAAATAATCTTCATAACTCTTGATACAAGAACATAAACCAGTCGAATCTAGAATAGTTTTTCGCTGAATTAAATATTCAACATTATCAGAGCCAAGAACAATAGCTCTACCCTGTTTATGACATTGAGTAGCTACCATCTCAGCAAACTCTGGTAATTTCATTGTTGCCAATCTAATCCTATTTATAGCATCACTATAGTGCTTAGATTGATCATTGTATAGTACAAGATAATATTTGTTGCATTGCAGTCCGTTCCCTTGGTACTGATCAGGCCTTAAAGTACCAGATACAGATATATCAGACGATGGATGCGGAGTTGAAGATAAAACATTAATCATATAGTCTAGTATACATTCAAGTGTAGCAAACATTGAAGTTCTTAATGATTCAGCAATATCATTTTCACTAACTTCTGCTGTTCTATGATGTTTACAATGATTTTCTAATACCCAAGCTTCAGAATCACCACAATCACATACACCACCAATATCTCTTGAACAAATTGATAAGTATACTTCATGTCCTATATGATCATCTTCATTAAAACAATCTGAACATAAAGCACAAGTTTCATCTAAGCCACAAGTTAAACATCTGTAACATGGTTCATTCTTTCTAAATAATTTTGAACATGGGACATTAGGATGCGCTGGATGTTGTTTATATCTGTTATGTAAAATCCAATCATTTTTTAATGGAAATAATGCGTGAATTTGTGACCATGAACTAGGTAAATCTTCAGAATATTGATTAAAGAAACTTTGAATATGTTCACCATTATTAGTAAATGCATAGAATAAAGCTCTTCGTAGATGTAGTTTTGCATCTTTAGAATATTTATAATTAAATTTCTTGGGTAGTTCAAATAAGAATTGTTTAAGATTGGATATATTTGTAGAATCCATAGATGTACTATCCGATGAGAGTAAGCTCATCGTAGTAGTTTCTCAGTCGCCACTGTGAATCAATAAAATTTATTGATATCCACACGTGAGATAAGTCAATAAATGTCACTTAAAATGCCCCTTTTTTAATTGTTTAATAAGCGAGACTAAAAAATTCTATTACCGTTCCTAATTAAGTATTAAGTAATAATTTTTTATTAATTAATTCGTTTGAGGATTTAAAGGATTGTCTCGGTTAATGTTATGTATGGAGTTAAATGTTTAAAGTAGCGCCCGATCTGTGGGGATCTACTGCAGAGAGAGTGAAATTGATTTTTTTTCCTTTACCAAAAAAAAAAAAAAAAAAAAAAAAGACTTTAGTTATATATATAGAAGAAGAAGGAGTCTTATCCATTTCTTTAGAAAATAACATGAATATATTTTCAAGAAAAGGTAAAGAAAGGAGAGCTAGTACAGTATATAAAAAATCAGATAATTTTGAGTCCCCATTCAATGGATTAAATGGAGATTTTAATAGTCAGACTAGAAGACCCTCTCATCCCGCTACTTATCAGCCTGCTTATTCCACGTATGCTACGGGTGGTGCAGCTGTTGGTGGAGGACTGAGTTATGAGAGATCAAAGAATCAACAATTTGTTTCGCCATATGAATCTGATAATCAACCAGCACCATGGATAAATAATAAAAGAAAACCTCCTCCAAGATCACCGAGTGAATATGAAAAGTCAACATTTAATTCTATAAACAATGCACTTGACTCAAATACTAATAGAAAAGATACAATGCAAAGAAGAGCAAGTATAAGAAAAGCTGATGTGAGGAATAAAAGTTTACCACTGTTACCACCAAAAATAGTTGAATCTCATCATTCATCAATTGGTGGTTCATCAACTAGATCATCATCATCAAATCCTCCTCCTATACCCAGTTCAAGTCCAACAATTCATGATGTAATTTCAATGGATTATGCACCTTCAGCTTATAGTTTTAAAAGTTCAAGTAGTACAAAATCTATTTCAAGATTAAATGAAAGATATAGTATGTCTCATCAACTTGAATCAGCAATAGCATCAAATTCTACTTCACCTATTTTTAGACCTGATAGATTTTCAACAGAACAGCAATATTCTTCTGAGACATTAGAAAAGAATCAAAAACAATTTGAAATTCAAAATGATATACCTATAAGAAATGAAAGAAGATTATCACAAATTCGTCATTTTAATAATAATAGTATTGATTCAAGTTACCACGGGAATGGTAATGATATTGTAAATGGTAATATTAGAAAGTTAAGTAATGGATTTGGCTCAGATTTTGGATATGGAACTCCTGATAGTGATGATCTTAGTATTCCTCCAAGAAGTGCAGGTCGTAATTCTATTTTACTTCCACTGAATCCTCAACCTTCTGGTTTAGCAGCATTAATGTCTCAACCTGTTTTTGTTGAAGCTCAAGTACCTCCACCAGAACCTTTACCAATTGATAGTATTTACGAACTTAATGATATTTATGAAACAGATAATGAACTTACGCAACCTCAGCATACTTTGGAAGAAGAAGAAGATATCAATGAAACTATGCCATTAGCATTACCTTCAACTTCAAAAATTCAACAACAAGGAAATTATTTAATTGATGATAATGTTCTTAATTTTGGAGACTCTTTTGAAGCATCAAATTTACTTGGTGAATTAAAATCTCTGAATGGAAGTGCAATGTCCCTTGGTACTGCAAGTTCGAATGATTTGAATGGACGTCGAGAATTACGGGATAAATTAGAGAAAAAGACTATTCAAAGATTAAAAACTATCATACACAATTTTGAGAAAAATCAGAATTTTGATCAAGCGTCACAAATTGAAACAGATATTCTGAAAATAGAATCTGAGTTCTATCAAGCTCAAAGATCTCGTAGTTTAAGACGTCCTGGTCCCGCAATGACTTCAATGAATATCTTAGAACAGGAAATCGAATCTGATATTAAGAAATATATGCTAATGGATGAGTATTTGAATAAGTCAGAATCTCAATATTCATCAGGTTTAGATACATTTCATGAGAAAGAAGAATTGGAATTAGAACTAGAGGAGCATGGCGAGGATCCACCTACTATTGATGTATCAGATGCTGCATTTCTATCCGCAGAGTTTCAGTCATTAGGTGTGAATGGTATTGAGACGCTGCCTATTGATGTTATACCCCCAAGAAAGACTTTATTTAATAACAATAGTGACTCTACTATCAGCACAACAACTAAAAATAATACACATAGCAATGATATTATCTCAGATAATATGGATGGCTTTTTGGAGGTTGATTCTGCTGTGGATGAACCACATCTCAGATTATCCAACAAGTTTCAAACTCCTGCTGATGATGACGAGTATTCTATACCCGTATATGAGCCAAATTATAATAATGATAGCTCTGAGACTAGTTATGGTCCTCAGAGTTCTTTAAACTTAGGATATGATTATTCAAAGATTGACAATATCCCTCAAAGTATCAATACATCATCTTCAGACGTGCTGACAAGACTACCAATAATTGCATCGCCAACTGCTACAACCATTTCCAGAATATCAACAGTCAGTACCCAGCAGACAATTCAGTCCGAGATTTCTAATTTTTCAATTCAATCTCCGAATGAAACTGTCGCTGGAAGTGTGGTGGAAGATTACGGTGAAGATAGAGCTTCGGACTCTGATGAGACCATTAATGTTATTGAATTCCTGTCAACATCTTTAAAAGAATATCATATTAAACAATGCCGGAGTGTGTGGTCATTATCAGGAATATATCTTTGGCTTTTAAAGTTTGAAACATGGTTCCCAAATCAAACATTTAGAAAGAAGGAAATAGTGAAAAGTTTGGAAATTGTGATGAAATATTTCAATCAAAAAGTGAGCCCGTCTATAATTCTTGAGTTGGTTGCATTAGTAATGTCTGAGTTACAGTTAAATTTTGGATGTTTATCTGAAGAAGTGGACTTGGAATATGAGGCGAGATCAGAGAATCATAATAATGCATTTGATGATATGTTGATTATTAGAATGATACGTAACGAGAAACCCACTGGAGTTTTATGTCCTTTATTAGACTGTTATTCGGGTCTGATTCATGACCGTACATCTTCATGTTATTCTACTTATTGTCCTCATGAAAATGCTAAAACAATTATAATTCCACCTCCTGAGATAAATGATCCAAATAAATTGAAAAAGTCATGGGTGCTTCAATGGAATATTGATGAACGTGAAATAGCATCAATCGATCGTCATGTCTTTGAATTGCAAAGTAGAATATATGACTTGATAAAGAAACAATATGATTTTTTGAATGAAGCTCAATTCTTTGTTAATGTTATCGGAAGACAATTTTTGGATTCAGAGGAAACTGAAATGTGTGTTTATCCTGAGACAAAGATTGCTATCCATCATAAAATGTTCGATACAGTTAGACCTTTAATTGTTTCGCACGAAAAGTATTTATACAAACCTATGAAGAAAGTGATGTTTGATCAAGGGAAATATATTAGAAATGGAATTTATCAACTTTATAGAGATTGGACTCAAAATTGCTTTCCTTATTATATTTTATATATTGATAGTTTAGCAGATTGTCTTCTTTTTATGGATTTTGAGAAAGATTTCAAAACCAAATCTTTCTTTGTTGAATGGTTAGAGAAATGTCCTGCAGAACCTGTTAATCCAAAAAAGTTTTTGTCAAATTACTTCTTTTATAACCTTGTTTTATATAAGAACTCATTACTTGATATTAAGAAGAAAACATTGAAGACCGACCCAGAAGTTCCCATGCTTGATGAAGCAATTTCTATTACCTCTGCTTTTTGTGATAGAATAAATAGAAGACTTGGAGCAGCAGAAGTTAATAGTTTATTCAAAAATTTTATTTGGAAGATAAGTCCAAATAATTTTAATATTGAATTTGACCCAAGTAAGATGACTGTTGTCGCCAAAGAGCAAGTTTCACGGAAATCTGCTGCATATGTTGGAAGATGGTCTGCAGCTAAATATTATTTAATTTTATTTAATAACTGTTTATTTGTTGCTGAAATTGATGCGGAACAGAGAAAGTTTAAGATTATTGAGAGACCTATTCCAGTGGAGCTTGTGGTTTGTGAGATTCCTAATGCTGCAGAATTAGAAGATGAGCAAAAGTTAGTGGCCATGGCAGATCCTAATGCAAAGAAAATGAAGGATGTATTGAAGTTTACTCATGTTGGACAAAAGTATTCTTGGATGATTAAGTTTTTAAAGATTAATGCTCGTTCACTTTGGGTAAATTATATTAAGACTGCTAAAGCTGATTCAGGAAAAAATAGTAGTAAGTTCCATTTTAATGCTGTGGTAACTGAGATCTCAGAGAATGCGTCACCAAACTCTGTTGCAAATGTTAGCCAGTCAATTTCTGGCGGACAACAATCTTATGAACCAAGTTGTTTACCAGTTGCTAGAGCCGGAAATAATTATGTCAAATTTGCCATTTACCTTGCAGAGATGAAAAAGATTCAGTGTTGTACTACATTTAAATTTGAAGGTCGGAAACTTTACTTGGTTGGAACATCAACTGGGTTATTTCTTCGTTCTGATTTTAACTCTTGGGTTAAAATAGCAAAATTTACTAATGTTCAACAAATAGAATTTGTTCCTGAAGCATCAACCTTTTTAATATTAGCTGATAAAAAATTTATTCAATTTCATGCTGATGATTTATTAGGTTATTTCCTGGATAACACACATTCTATCAACACAACAAGATTATCTAATCAATCAGTAGAATTTTTTGGAACAGGCAGAATAAGAGGTTTATTTATGGTATTTTATATGAAAGTGAAGGTAACTACTTCAGTTACACCATTTAGATCATTCAAGGCTTTATCATTAGATGTTAGAAAAAGAATATTCAGAACAAATACTATGTTCGATAAATTTTTCTCTGCAATTGATTGTTATGATTGTTATACTTTCCAAGATTCTGTTATTTTAAAAACAGAAAAAGGATTTCAAATGTTAGATCAAGAATTAACACCTACAGATATGCCTAGAAGTTTGGAATTAAACCTTCCAACTAATTTTAAATCAAAAGAGGCAGATTTTGTTAAAATGTTAGAACATAGAGTACAAGCAGAAACTGCAATCGCAGCTTTTGAAATTCGTGATGGTAAAGAAGTGGTATTGGTATTTTCAACATTTGCAGTATTTTGTAATGAGCGTGGATTTTTATCAAGAATGAGATTACTTGAATTCAACATTAGATGCGTAGCAGCATCACTTGCAGAGGGAAGAACATTATTTGTACTGTGTCCAACATGTATTGAAGCATTCGATATACGGGAAAACGAGCCTCATTATCCATTGGGATTCATTACTGGTGACAATGTTGAAATGTTGAACCAGGGTGGTGTTGCCAATAACTCTTTATGTGCATTGATCAGTAAACCTGGTGCACAGCATCGTATGCTCGTAGAGCTTATCAAATGTTGAGAAATATAGAAAAAAACAACATATGTAATTTAACTTATATAATATGGACAATTAGTTCTTTATAAACTTTTAATAGATGACCAAGAAGTAAATTGTAGCTATTTGATTAAATGACCCACTGTCATGGTGCCGATTTCGTGATTTATTTTTATTATTGATTTTCGATGGTTGGCGTCAGTACATACAATACAAGTATGGCAGATCTATCTGATAATGTAAGTTAGTCATGTATTTTAATTTAGTAAGGTTTGACTGAAAATACTAACTTGAAGGAATTTGATACTCAGGAAGTTTATGAGACTTCGGATAATGAGTTGAGTAATGTGGCTAATATCCACTCAGCGGTAGTAGAGGCTGAATTGGCTGATGAGGAAAATATAGACTCTGCACATATAGATTCTAAAAAGTCTCATAAAAAGTATGAAAAGCTGTTTATTACTTCTAATATGAGTTTAGATTTTTCTGATAGTGTGGCTGGTGGGCTTCACACTTATGAGACGTATGATATTGAAGAGACATATTCAGTTAAGCTAGCGAGGATCAAGGCAGAGATTGATGAATTGGTGGCTCTCAAAGAGCAAGAAAATATAGGAAAGAAAGTTCAACCTTCGGAGGATATTGACGAAACTTTGCTTCAAGAGTTGTTGGATAAGTTGAGGATGGTCACTGAAGATAAGAAAGAGGATTTTTCAGGTATTGCAACTTCAACCATTTTACCAATGAAGGACATAGAACGGGGCCAAGTTACTATACCTGAGAAGTCTGATAAAGTGACTGCTACGGAAGTGAAACTGTTAGAGAGACGTATTTTAAATATTGAGAAACTTGTTGGCTTTGATAGTACAAATGTGTTGGATAAAGCAGATAATTTCCGTAATCTTGAGACTATAGTTAATGATCTTGACCTTAAATTAAGGTTATTAGTTGATATAAATTCCTCAAAAGATGGAGAGCTGGAACTCAAATCTATTTTAAATAAAATGGAGGGAATTAATAAAGAAATAATTTTAAATAATAAAAAATTATCTGCTAATAAATCATTCTATGCAACCAATAATGAAGAACAAATTTCTGACAATTTTGATGAAACAGCAAGAATTAATAGGATCTATGATACATTCTTTTCTTCATCAACAATAACCGAATCAAATTTGAATTCATTAATTAAAAGACTTCAGACTCTTAATTCATTATACTATGAATATCATGATACAGTTTCTTTATCCAAAAAATCTAATCAAATTCTTACGCAATTAGATGAAGACTTTCATACTTGGGAAAAAACTATCAGTGATGCTAACTCTAATTTAAAGTCTTTATCTCTACAATTGAATGAAAATAATAAGCAAATAAAAGAATGGATTGAATCTATTCAGTAATAATCTATAAAAGAATGATAATATATAATTATGGATCATCTCCTAATGATTTCCAGTCACTTTCTGAAATTTTTAAATTTGAAGCTTCCCAGGATAGAGAGCGAATATCTTCCAAGTTTGCACTATGATTGCTCACACCAGTAATAGTTCTAATAATACGAAGTTGAACATCTTCAGGTTCCTTGTCAAAATCTTTTCTTTCTCTCTTCACTTCCTTTTCATCAATTGTGTGACCAATTGACATCCCAACTTTAACTAAAGTTTCTATTGCCAGTAAAGAATTACTGGTAATATCAGAATCAAACATAATTTTATTGGTTTGAACTAAAAGTAATAATGTCGATCCTCCAAATTTGAAATAACCAATTTCATCACCACGAGCTACTTTATCTCCAGTATTAACAGTTAAAATAGTTGATCCGACCATCATTGCCCCAACAGGTATTAATACCACGGTACCAAACGACTCTGTCTCAATAGGTATAATGCAACGACAATTTTCCCCAAAAACATCCAAGTGACTTCTTATAGCCATAGGATTCACAGTATAGTACTCACCCTCAATAAATTCTGGTTTTCCTATTACACCATCTACTGGTGAGTGAAAACGATGATAATCTTGAGGAGCCAAACGAAATATTGCTACTGAGCAATTTTTTTCAAATAATTTCATACACTCAGGATGTTTGCCTGCAAATAACTTGTTAATAGTGAACCCATTCCCTTTAATCCAAACTTTAGTTGCAGCAGAAAAATTGTTAAAAGCTGTACAACGACAGTCTGCTGAAGAACATATAATATTCTTATTATCTAGTGCTTCAACAGGTCTTGCATCTGGAGTCAATTTTCTATAGAAAAATTCATTGAACGTCTTGTAGTCCCCAAGTGGTAGCAAACATTCAGAAATATCTAATTTGTGAAACCTTATGAACGCATCAATATCTTTCACTGATCTAGGAGAATCAAAATAGATACCTTGTTTCACAGTTAGTTTTTTTAATAAGCGTCTAGCTTGTCTTCTTTGGATAGCATTGGTCCCTCTATATAATAATCTTATTCCAATACGTACATAGACACTCATCTTTTCTTCTAATATAATTCCCGTTGATCTTTCTTGAACGAGGATATTAGCATTATTACTACCTAAACGAACTTTTCCATAACCCAAGTTAATCAATACTTTAGAGTACCATCTCTTACTCGCAAAGCTAGGAGATACATAAGCGGATTTAATAAGCCTTTCAACACTGCTTCGATCTTTACTTCCGCATATAGCAACATGAGTAATTATATCTATATCTTCTCTCTCAGATAATCTACTCTTACCACAAACTGGACATACATCAATTTTGATAATATCTCCATCTGTTCCATCTAATAACGAATGTTCGTGTAATGAAACATTTTCATTCAATCTTCCTTTCTCCAGGATTAATTCTTCTAAACAACCCACGACTTCATCAATAGTTAAAAAGTCATCATCAATATTCTTATTGCATGATTTAAAAAAATTAACCAAAGTCTTGTGAGATAATGTAGAGCCTAAAGTATCCAAAAAAGCACTAAGTTCAAGATATGTAAAGTTATTATCATCATCAACATCATAATTCTTTAACAAATGTCTCCAGAATTGTTGACGTAAAAGTTCGTAGGGTTCAAATCTGCATTTAATATTCAATGTTGGACTGCACTTATTTTTATATCTCGCCTCGTTCTTCCCAGTAAATTCTAAGGGAAGTTCATATTTGGCAAATTTACCCTCATCTTCAATAGACAATATCTTTTGGGGCTTGATCTTTTTACGTAGAATTCCACTCCGTATGGTCTTCTGCCTTTCAGATAATTGAGGGCTCAGAATTGAACAACCTTTTGAACTTTCAGCTGTAGCAACCAGATCCTCTGAGTCACTGGCCAGAACTTCAGGATTTAAAAAGTTGGTGCTCATGTGTATTATATCCATTACTGGGATCTTAATTTCTGCAACTCTATCGTGGAAGGTAAAATGATCTTTATCTAACACAGACAAGTGAATATTATAGCTCAATTCATCTTCTAAGATCTCAAAAGCTAATCGCTCATTGAATACTGGATTTAAATTATGTTTACGCCATGAAGTTCTAAATGTTCGCTTACCAAAGGAGACAACCACAAATGGATCCATATCAAAACCAGTATGAATGAAGTTTTTAAATTTTGGCAAGTCATTAGCAGATATAATTTCCATGAATAACACACCCTTCACTTTCCGAGAAGAATGAAGCTCATATGATGAATGATTCTTAGATCGAGTCCGACGTTTGATATGCTTATGCTTATGCTTTGGTGCTGGTGGCATAAGAAGCCCAGTATCTGATGCAACTGGTAATTTGGTATTCACATTTTCTTCATCACTTTGCTTATAAAGAGAAGGCTCAACAGAGGTATCCGATAAAACACTTGAAGAGTCTGAGAGGTCAGAAAAGTATGAGTCTGTCTCTAAACCAAAGAGATTATATATAGGTTCTGAGTATCCATCTAATTCATAATCTATTTCAAGAGTTTTATTAATATCTGTCAGCAGATTAGATGAATAAAAACCTTGATCATTTGGTTTTATACTTTCCTTAAAATTTAAAGTATCAACCCAGATTTTCCATTTTGATATCATTTGATTTGTGGGTATTACCACATCATCTTCTGTAGGTGATATTGGTGTAGGAATTGGAGGAGATTTCTTTGAAACATTTGATAACAGTGCAGCACTAGATATACTGAGTTGTGATCTACTTCTTTTAGATATTATTGATTTTAAATGTTTCTTCCGTGGTTTATGACCAAAAAGTTGAAAACCTAAACAAATTGTACCAGTTACATAACTATGCTTTAATTGCGAAGAATATAATTTAAAAAACTTTGGCTCATTTTTTAAAGATTTAATTTCACTATCATCAGATGGTAAACCATTAATTGAATTATTAAATATATCAATTATATTAATTCTTGTCTCTCCTAAATACGTAGTTCCCGAGCTATGTTTCTCCCAGCAGGCAACGGTCAAAGTAGAAGACTCCGAACCAGGACAAAGGTTAAAATTAATATGCTGTTTCCACATTGGATCATCTGGCGTTCTGACACTATTGGTTGAGTATATTTCATCGTTCAAAGCTAAAGATACAAACTAGTAGTTAGTAAAAAAGGAATTCACAGGTACATGTAAAGTACGTCCAATATATATATAATCATAATCATAATCACGCTCAAACTTCCCGACTAGAGCCCGATTAAAACAAAACCAGTTAGCTCAATTTTGAAATTGGAAATTCAAAAGCTTCAACAATTGAAATCACTTACCAAGTTGCGAGGTCCATCCTCCATTGAAACTGTCAAATTCTTAGCCTAAGGTACCATTAGTATACTAAAATCTGTGTAGGTACATAAACACTGTAAATCAATACTTACTTGAACTACCAACACTTTTAAGTATAACGGTAAGTCACTACCATGGCGTTTGGTAAGGAATGGCATCTCAACCGCCACTAGGTGGTAATTATGAAAAAAAAAATTACAATGTGATACACAGACGTTTGATCCGCCGTACCATCATCTAAACAAGATCACGTGGAACACACTATAGCTTTTAACTGGGATCAGAGGGGGCGGAGTTAAATGGTAGTGATGGTTACTTTGTCTACTGATGTTAAGTATAAGATTTTGAGTAGATGTGTTGTACTGGTTATATACGTTTTTCGTCTCCCTAGTAGGTCTGCAGCTAGTGGGGACACAAGTACGCAATCGCAGCGGAGTGAGCGCAGTAGCGCCTAGCTATGCATTTGGATTGCTGGATGCGAGGTAACCATGTCGCGCGAGGTTCGGCTTGGGACATGGGCTAGAACATCTAAATTAGTAATATTTATATATATAGTTAAAATATTTAATTTAATTAAAAACATATAGTAAATAGGCTATTAATTATTGTATATCACATGACGGTTTGTATACGAGAGAGTTCCGTTTGCATGTGCCCAACATGCGATTTTTATTAGTACTTTTTTTTTGATGAGCATGTATAAATAAGCTGGCATTATTTAAGAGTACAACAAATTAAGATGAATTACCTTTCTTCTATAGCTAAAACATGGAATTCACTTAATCCTGCTACTTTAAGTGGAGCAATTGATGTAATTGTTATTGAACATGAAAATGGTGATTTGAGTTGTTCTCCTTTTCATGTTAGATTTGGCAAGTTTCAATTGTTGAGACCATCACAAAAGAAAGTTAATTTTAAAGTTAATGGTGGATTAACAAATATTTCAATGAAACTTGGTGATGGAGGTGAAGCATTTTTTGTATTTGAAACTGGTGAACCAAGAGATAGTATTCCAACTGATATGATGACATCTCCAGTAGTTAGTGCGGCTTCATCAGCAATCTCATCACCACTTTCTTCACCAAAATCTGAACCTGAAACTTTAGAAGATTCACCAGATTATTTAGATTTAAATGAACCATCTAATACTTCTTCAATTAGAAAGTCAAGAACAATGTCAAGCATAAGATCCCTTTCACCAACTAGAGCTCAGAAACTTTCTAAACAGCTTACAATGAAAAATATACCAACAAAGATAGATTCAAATGGTGAATTAGTTTTAGATATTAGTGGATATAAAGCTAGTGAACAAGATATTCATAGTTATGATAAAGTTTTAAAAGATTTATTACAAGATGAACTTGGTAGTGATTTTAATTTAGCAGATATTATAAAATATGATAGTAAAGGTAATGTACGTATTTATTCAACTACAAATGATTCTGATTCTATAGATATAAATGATAGTCAATCACTGCTTCTTAAAGCTCCTCAAATTTCACCATCACCATCAACTTCTGACCTTTCAGATAATGAATCAAATTCACCTACTAATAGTTCTGTTACTGATAATGGATCTCAACAATTATCAATGAATTATATTCGTACATTAAGATTAACATCTGATCAATTAAAATGTTTAAATTTAAAATATGGTGGTAATGATATGGAATTTACAGTTGATCAAACTAAATCTACTATTACTTCAAGAATATATTTATGGAAATATAATGTACCAGTTGTTATTTCTGATATTGATGGAACAATTACAAAATCTGATGCATTAGGTCATGTATTTAATATTATTGGAAAAGATTGGACTCATCAAGGAGTTTCAAAACTTTTTTCTGATATTTCATTTAATGGTTATAATATTATGTATTTAACAGCAAGATCTGTTGGACTTGCTGATATTACTAGAGCATATCTTGATGGTATTGATCAAGATGGAGTAAAATTACCAGTTGGACCTGTTATACTTTCACCTGATAGAACAATGGCTGCTCTTAAAAGAGAAGTAATTCTTAAAAAACCTGAAATTTTTAAAATAACATGTCTTCAAGATTTAAGATCATTATATGGAGATTTAAATAAAACTCCATTTTATGCTGGATTTGGTAATAGAATTACTGATGCTCTTAGTTATAGATCAGTTGAGATTCCATCATCTAAGATTTTTACAATTAACCCAGATGGTGATGTTCATATGGAGTTGTTGGAATTGGCTGGATATAAGTCTTCTTACATTCACATTAATGAATTGGTTGACCATTTCTTTCCGCCAGTGAAAATCAACTTGCGTTCAGACGGTACTGAGGCGTTACTTGGTAATAATGTTTTTACTGATGAGAATTTCACTGATACTGTTTTTTGGAGAGAACCTATTTTGGAGCTCTCTGATTCTGACAGTGATACCGATAGAGGAGAAACTGCTACTGCAAAGGCGGACGAGATTACTAAAGTGGAGCTAAGCACAGATCCGGCGTCTACAGATGCTATAGTTGGACCTAAAACCCCACAGATGAATAGTTTAGTCAATGCAATTGAGGGAGTAGAGTTGGCTGGTAGCGAGATTGACGAAGAATTAGCTGCTGAAGAGAGCTATTATTTGAACAATAACGATAGTCTAATAGATGATGATTTAGAAGAATACAACAACACTATGGACGATCTTGAGCAATACGGAGAGAATGATAGCGATGATGAATTAGATGATGAATTAGATGAGCTCTTTGATGATGAGGAAGATGATGAAGATGAAGAAGATGATGAAGATGAAGAAGATGAGGAAGATGAAGAAGTAGCGGAAGATGAAGAAGTGGCGGAAGATGCGCCAAGGCTTGAGACGGAGAAAGATAAGTTAAAAATAGATAAACACCAAGAAACCAACAAAAAGGAATTGGCAGGAAAATAAGGAAAAAAAAGAGGAAATGTTGAAAACTAGCAGACTGTGGTATGGCGCAAGTATATATACATCTATAGGTTGAGCGGGCCGCCTGTAGTACAATGTCCGTGCACGTAACGCTTTTTGGCCACCTTTAACAAATTGTAAGCTTAGCGACTCATAATAACTACTGCACATAGGAGGGAGAAAAAAATATAACAAACAGCTGACAATTTAAACTATATATATAAATAATTATAAGTAATGTATAATCCAAATAATTACTCAAATTATCTGAATGGTAATAGTAGTAATAGCGGATATCAACAAAGTTTCAATCAAGGTGGAAGTGCTACGACTAATAATGTAAATGGTGGATATAATAATGGAGTTAATAATGGTGGAGCAAATTTAAATTTTTATCAATCGCAATATTCAAATGGTGTTGATCCATCAGGTCCAACTTTTATAGATAATTTATCAGGTAGTATTGATAATCAATATCAAAGTAATCCATCATTTGGTGTATCAACAGATGGCTCCGGATCGCAATTAACTGGAGGATTTTTAGCTGCTTTTGGTACTTCTGGATATCCAGGTGAACCATCATTATTAGAAGAACTTGATATTAATTTTTCTCATATAAAAGTAAAAACTTTAGCTGTACTTAATCCAATGAGTGCAAGTAAAGCTGATGTTTATAATACTGGAATTTCTGGTCAAGTAAATATTTTAAATGATGCAGATTTAGCTGGACCTATATTTTTTGCTCTTGTTTATGGTATTAATTTACTTCTTGCTGGTAAAGTTCATTTTGGTTATATTTATGGTTGTGGATTATTTGGAACTTTATCATTATTTGCATTATTTAAATTAATGTCAAATAATGATATTCCAGCTCATGTGGATCAATCTCAAGTTCAACAAGGTACTAATAAAACTCAAGATTTAGATTATTCAAGAACAACTTCAGTATTAGGATATTGTCTTTTACCTTTAGTATTATTAAGTTCTTTAGGAATAGTAATGAATTTAGATAATTTTTGGGGATATATATTAAGTACAATTTGTACATTATGGGCTACATATTCAGCAAGTGGTATATTTGTATTAGTATTAAAATTACAAAATAGCAGATTCTTAGTGGCATATCCATTGCTTCTTTTTTACATTATATTTGCATTGATGGCTATATTTGTTGAAAAATCTTAATCATTTTGATGCAGCTTCTCTTTGATGAACTCTTTGTAAAATTGTGCGGATCATTTCATTTCCTATACGATTTGCTTCAGAGAACTTATTCTTAAAAAATTCTTGAGTTTCTTCAAACTCTTTCTGATATAATTTATAATCACCATGACGAACTACCGAGCTCCATGTACGTGTGGCCAAAGTGAACTCCAAATCGTCTCTTCTAAATCGGTTATCCTGAATTGAGCACTCAATTGCTGATTCCAATAATCCTTCCTTAATAAATAAGTATTCAGTTACACCAAGAAAGATACGAAATAAAGGAGTTGAACAAATCATATGATGATATGGAACCATTTTTAATTGAAACCAACTATCAACAATCGCTAATAATGAAAGATGAGAATTTGAACTTTCAGAATTTGGTGGAATATTTGATAAAGAGAATTGCATTAAAAGATCATCATCTAATAATAAATCATGTGTTTTATCAGATAAAACATCAGCAAATACGAAATTTCTTGCGCTCATTAAACGCTCTTTTAATTCATGTTTTTGACCTTGTATCATCATTGAAAATAATTCTGTTGTAGATTTTGAATATTGTAAAATTTGTTCATGAGCATACTTATTAGTAATTGCTAAACCAGCATAAACATGCCATTTATTCAGATAAATTCTAAGGGCGATATTTGTCTTTGCATTTTCTATTCCTCCAACCCATCTAGCGACAGTCCAAGGGTAAGTATCAATCTTACCCCAAGCTTTACCCATACTAAGAAAAGCAGCATGGGTAACAGCCTGTGTATCAGCAGTTATTTTATCATGCTGAATTGCACTCAATTCTACTACTTTTGATTGGAATACTTCAATTAGCTGTTCAACAAACTCCATGCTATTGGAATTTGATACTCTATGTGGGATTATAACAAGAGGCTGTCCAGTAGAGTCAACTTTTGGACCATGCATAGAATGTAATGATATTATATCAAGATCTTTAGGAGCAAATTCTTCAAAAGCTTCAACTTCAGGTACTTTACAAGATGTTTGACCCCCAACTATAGCACCTACTTTTGTAGCAGGGCAATACAACTGAATAATTTTTCTAACATTCTCAGCTTCAACATTGTAGAGAATATAATCACTAATTCTTGAAACTTCATAACCATTCTTTACAACTGTAAAATTATAATCTGAACAACGTTTCTGTGTCTCTTCAAACTGCTCTTCACGATCACATCCAATGACTCTTTAAGTGATGTTAGTAAATATTATAATAATAATAAACAATGAAAACAAAAACTCACTTCCATCCATCTTCGCTAAGTTTGCGAGCATATAAAAGGCCCATATCTCCTAGACCAATGATACCTATTGTTTTGGTCTCCCTAAAATCCATCTTGACTGGTGCTATGCGAGTGATACATGGCCCCAAAATTTCAACATTTTGCTTCACCATGCAGACCAGAGGCGCATTACCCTGAGAGTAGCTGAGTGCCATAGCCAGCCCCACTAACTCAAATAAACCGCGTAACTCATATCCCAGGAGCAAATCACAGAGGCAATACCAGCTGTTATATTTTTGGCTAATTCTTACTTTTGCAGTTACTGGCCAGAAGCATGCTGCGCATCCTCTATATGCACTCTGCTGAGTAGCTACTTCAATTGTAGACCTAAAAGGCAACTTGCAAGACTTAAAGTCAAGTTACTTTAACAATTTAGTTCTAATTATATTGAATCTTTATTACATAATCTCAATCGTTACATTTTTGTGGATTTTAGATAATTTGACCCATCGCTCAATTGGGTGGATTATGTACCACCGGAAATTTTGATGATTATAAAAAAACAAATATGCAGAGATGAGCTTGCTATCTTTGCGTACTTAATTGATTTGATTAATGTTTGAGCGAAATGGCCCAATCAGATCTTCTTTACAGAAATACTAGCTCTGTTACAATTGGTCAGGTAGAGAGATATATAATTACATATACTCCACCATCTGTAACTCATAAAACTACTGATGGAGATTCGTATTCTATGGCTGACCAATCATCATTATATCTTAAAGTTAAAAATATTGAATCAATGACTAAAAGAGCTGCTTATCTCATGGGTCCTTATATTTTATATGTTGATGTTAGTTCTAATGAATATAATCATAAATATCCTTGTTACATAACTGCTGACCAACCATCATTTGATCATAACTTACAAGCTGGACAAACATTTACCGCTGAACTTTCTTGTCATACAATTAAGGACAAATATGTTTGGGTTGTAAATATTGTATCACAAATGTTATTCTCTTCATCAAGTCCAATAGAATTTGAAATAATGGTTGGTAAATCAAAGAATATAACTAGCGATTCAAACCAATTTGGAGTTCTCGATGATACAAATTTACATGTGCTAAGAATGAATACTAATGATATATGGAATTTACCCCCACCAATTCCTAATAAACCATCTCATTTAGTTATATTAACACATGGTCTTCATTCTAATGTGGGTGCTGATATGTTATATCTTAAAGAGCAGATAGAGGCAGGTTCCCATCCTGATGAGAATGTTATTGTTAGAGGGTATCATAATAATGTTTGCAGAACAGAGAGAGGTATCAAATATTTAGGAATGAATGTTGCCGAATATATACTAAATGAAGCATATTCTAGTAATGTAACTAAGATTAGTTTTATTGGTCATTCTCTTGGTGGTTTAATTCAAACATTTGCGATTGCATATATAGCAAATAACTTTCCATGGTTCTTTAAAAAAGTTCAACCTGCGAATTTTATAACATTAGCGTCACCAATGCTTGGGATATCTCATATAGACTCACCAGGATATGTTAGAGTTGCTCTAGCATTTGGTGCAGTTGGTAGAACAGGTCAAGAATTAGGATTGATACCAACTGAATTTGATGGTAAGAAGACATTAATTGAATTATTACCATCAGGAATTACGCATAATATTTTAACAAAATTTACCAATAGAACTGTTTATGCAAATGCTGTGAATGATGGTATTGTTCCCCTCAGAACTTCTGCCTTACTATTTTTAGATTATAAAGGTCTTAGAGAAGTTTCTGTATTACTTAGTGAAGGAAAAACTACTCACAAAATGAACAATACAAACAATATTCCAATACTGAGTAAAAAACTGTCCAAAAGATTGTATAACATGCCTGATTTTATGGGATCGATGCTGTTTGCCTATTCTAGTGATCCTGTTGCTTCTGTTTCAACTGAGAGTGCTGAAGGCTCTCACACAGAAGTAATAAAATCCGTGGATGCATCTCTGGCTTTAAAGTATAGCCAGGAACATGGACTGCCTGGAAGTGCTACCAAGCTTCCTGAAGCTGTTAATAAGGAATCAAGAAATGAGAATTCTTCTGATCATCAAGAAATTTCAGATTCATCTCAAATAGGGGAGATACCTCTGATGAAGATTAATGCATCTAAAACAACATCACTATTTGCACCATTACAAAGTGCATTTGCTTCATGGGTAGCGCCACAAGGTACAGATTCCAAATTAGAAGATGATAATGATAATCCATTACCAAAAGCATCCGTTATAGAGAGTGCAAAGAGTATTCTTTTGCCTCAGTTACCGCCCCACGAATATATTATAGAACCTAATACGAGATCTAATCCGGTAATACATGATAAGGTGTATGATGATAGTGATATATACAAATTTAAAATGAATAGAAGGAAAAGCCAAGATAATAATAAGAGTGGAACACTTGGAAATGGTGAAGAAATGAAAAACTCTGATACTGTAACATCAACAGATTATGCGTTAAGTCCATTTGCTGATAACTTTTCTACTTTTTTCACCAGCATGTCACAAACTGAGGTTTTAGAAGAAAGAATTGCAATCAAATGGCACGATGAAATGTCATGGAGAAAAGTATTGGTTAATGTTAGCCTGGATGCTCACAATAATATTCTCGTTAGACGAAGATTTGCTAACGCGTATGGCTGGCTGGTTATTGATCATGTTGTGAAGGAACATTTTTCTACTCCTATCCCAGTTCAAGAAGAGTTGGAAGATGAGATAGATGATGAAGCAGATCATATATTTGATATGAATCCCTTTTCTCTGTTCAAGAACTCTTCTGCATCAGATGTTTTAGAAGTTCCTGAATCTTCTCACTCTAAACTTTCACCAAAGATAAATGAGCCAGAAAATTATTCTTATTGTGAACTAAATACACTACTTGCTAGAAATACAGTTGCTAAAGAGAACTCTTCTTACAATTATACTCCTTATATAAGTGGTGTAACTAGTCCACAAATAAGCAGTAATACTGAAAGGCCTTCAAGTAAGAATACTACTAACAATGAAAGTGTTGACTGGATTAACACTAAAAATTACAATGAGGATTCAATTTTTGAAATTGGACCTACAGGATTTTTGTCTAATGTGAATGATAAAATATCAAAAATCATATAAATTAATTGCTCTAATATAATATTACCAAAATGATGTAGATGTATGTAAAGCCTCTTGTAAGTGTATATCAAATAAATCCTTTGGTTGATCAGCATGTCTCAGTATAACTGATTCATAAAAGTGGAATAATTTCAACCGAGAATCATTGGCATTTATATTTTTCAATACTTCATCAAATATTGATTTAATGATGTTAAAATCCAACTGCTTTTCCGTCACTTTGGTGGTTATAGTTTCCCACTTTGCATCATCTTCGATATAAATATTATCTATATTGAATGTCAAAAGTTTTAACAATGATTCCCAGTAGTTTAAAGACGATTTAAATATCGAATTTCTGTATTTTATAAAGAATTTAAGCTTGCCCTCCAAGCTACAGCCATCATACAATAGTGTAGATTTAAAAAAAGCATCAAATCTGTCCCTTTCATTAATCAGTGAAGAGCTGGCCAATAGGCTATCTAAATGTTGTTCCATTAACGATAGAACATAGTCTGGATCTTTGGAACCAAACAATAGATTTTCCAGATCAAGAAAGTATTTCCAAACCTCTGGAGATTCAGAAAACTTAACCAATAATTCAGACAAGTAATCTTTAGAAGCAAAATAATTACCATTAGAATTCTCGAATCGAACTAATAAAAGTCTGGCAGATAAAACCTGTACAGGGATAAATTGATTAGACCTTATCAATATATTCTTTGCATCTTCTTCAAGTCCATTATTCATTAAAAACCAGAAATAACGGATCCAGAATCTATCGTAAATTGCAGTAGATAACAAACATCTTTCATAAGTAATGGTGATTCTATGAAATAAATTATTCTTTATTGTAGATTTATCAACTTTCTTTGATTGTGTTGCTTCAGAAGTGTCCATTGAGAGATATCTTATTTCTAAATATGTTAAATATGAATCCCAATTATCGAGCTCCTGTTTAGTGAGCAAAGAAGTATGGAAATAATTCCTTGAAATCTTTGACTCATATTGAAACATTTTAAATACCTCATATTGTGTGGTTATATATAAATCAGTGAATATCTTCTTTAGCTTTACTTTAGCGTCTTTTAGTATAGTAGGTGATTTCTCAATAGTACCTGCCATACCAACTTTAGCTAAATCACTCGAATGAATTAAGGCTTTATAATTTGAAAACCTTAAATTATTATCTATAAATTTCATAAACTTTGAATAGAAATAAGAATAATTGTAAAGTGGTATCTCAATAACTTTTCTTAAAATTAAATAGTATTCAAACTCTGAATTCTCAGGTGAAATATTATTATAATTTTGTTCAAATTGTAAATAAAGATCCCAAAACTCACCAGAGTAATAATGTGCTCCAATTTTCAGTTCTGCTAATTTAAATAAAGATTTAACTTGAATATATTGAAAATTAGCTAAATCAATTCTAAATTGTAAATAACTTAACCATATCTTTAAAGAATAAGGTATTACTTTTAACGCTGTTAAATATATTATCTCTGATTCATTAGTTCTTCCTAAATAAAATTTTCTATTTGCAAATTTAATCCAATAATTCTCAAGATATGGAAATCTTTTCAATAATGAAGTATATACTTTAATCAATAATTCAATTTCTTGATCTGATGAATTCTTAGAGATACCTTTAGTTTCTTCAAGGTCTTTAATAATATCTATCCATGTTGTTAAAGAATCAGGATTATGAACTAACTCAGATAATTTATCATGAGCCTTATCACTAGTCATATCTTCATCGATGTTCGCCTATACTGCATCTCCCTCATCTGTTAGCCTTAATTTTCAATGTTGGATATTACCCGTCTATGGCAGCAAGGGTCAAATACCAGCGCAAGCCTCAAATTTCAGATTACTCGGCTTCTCTGTCACTTTATCATATAAAATGTCATTTGCTGAAAATTTACAAGGTAAAGTTCAAGGTCATTTATCACAAATTGACGGAGTAAGTATTTTCTAAATTAAATTTAAATATATAATTGATAAAAATTACTAACTATTAAGCGTTTTGCTAATGTTCAACTTTTAAACCAATTTGAGGCAAATACTAAATTACCTCGTTCATATGCTGTTATTGGATTTGCAGCTTTATATCTTTTAATGACATTTTTAAATGTTGGAGGAATTGGACAATTATTATCTAATATTGCCGGATTTGTCGTTCCAGGTTATTTATCATTACAAGCTCTTCATACAGCTACTAAAGATGATGATGAAGAATTATTGATCTATTGGGTAGTTTTCGCTGTTTTAAATATCGTTGAATTCTGGTCAAAGGCAATCTTATATTGGGTGCCATTTTACTGGTTGATTAAGACTATCTTCTTACTTTACCTCTCATTGCCTCAATTTGGTGGTGCTAAATTCGTTTATGCTACCTTCATCTTGCCAATCTGCGACAAACACTTGTTCGGTGCCAAACCAGCTACTAAGGTTAACTGATGGCTGTATTCACGTATACTAACACTAAGCAAATAAACGTAAGATACTACATACGCGTAAGATTATATAGCATGCAGTAAGTTGTGAGCTTGCAGCGCTGAGTAAATGTGCGCAAGAGTGCGCAGTCCTAACGTACCAAGGTGGGCTATACGGGCATGCCAATGGACTCACAGCCACTAACAAAAAAAAAAAGAGAACGTCATATGAGCTTTGGCTTAGGGTTGGCATGAGGTACAGCGCAGCTAATCACCGTTAATATCAGCGTTATGAATGCGATTTTACGTAAGTCAACGTTGGCGAGAAGACGGGAGCAAACTTTAATTCACTACAGCCTCATAACTATCGTCTGACCTATACCATGCTGATAATGATACGAGTCGTGTTATTGCTACCCTTGTAAAGATTTTGATATGTGTGATATATTCAATATGTTAAATTTCAGTGGAATCAATGGTACATAGTGTAGAATACATTCTCTTATCAGGTTAGATTATTACGGGATGAGCATGTATAACCCTCCCCGAATACGCCCAGTGTCTTGGTATCCATTTTGAGTTAATGCAAATCATGTCACCAAGAAAGCAAACACCACTAAGTTCTTAAGGGTATTTGAGGGTGGCAAAACTGTTGTTAGAGGGTATAGGGATCATTCAGTATGGTTTCATTTTTCAGTTCTAAGCTGAAGCACCAGTCAAATACAGTGGATCAAATATCTGCAAACACACAGCTGCCTGATGGTAGTAATTCGAGAGGCCATGAACAGCCTATTGAGTCAGAAACTGCAACACAATATACAAATTATGATACTAATAATTCATCTTTAACTAACTTTCAAGAGCATCATAATAAGATTTCTGAACTACTTAAAGAGAATAATGGTTTAGATATAAATAATAGCAGACTTATTTATACCGTTGGTAATTTTGATATTCATCATAATATAAATCAAGGGATTAAAAGCAGTGAATTAGAAAGGACATTTTCAAATCATAGTGTTAAATCTCTGTCTAGTAAAACATTTTCTCGTCGAAGAAATCCTTTAAATGTATTAAGAGGTAAACGAAGTGCAAGTCCAGGAGGAAATGTCACATCATCATCCCTTGATGAAGTTAAATCTTTAAAAGTATCAATAATAAACTCAAATGATAAAGTTTTCCTTTCAACTACTGATAATTCTAATAGATTAAATAACAGTGTTGCTCAAGTGAATAGAAGTATGGCTGCAAACTTATCAGCAAGTCCGAATAGCTATGATGCAGATGATGAGCTGACTTATGAGAGGCTACATAGTCAAGATATTAATGACCCTGTTAATACTATTTCTGAAGCTAGTGAGGAAGTTGGCTCAGAGAATCTTCATACATTTGCTATTGTGATTTCAGTGCCTTCATATGATAATAAAACTGATAATAATGATACTACTCAAACATATCTGCTAGTGTCAAGTAATGAAACTAATAACAGTGGGTCAATAGACTCGTATAGTCACAGTCTATCATCTTCAAGTAGTTTGTCAGATGAGAACTTTACGAGAGAAACACTTGTTAGCCATATCAATTCACGGTCTGACACTGCACTGACACGCAATTCAAGTCTAACAGAAATTAATGTGGATTTATCCAAACTTGCAGTTATGGTTGATATAAATTGTAAAATATTTTGGAAAGACATACACACAGAGGATGTCAGACTAAAACCAGCGAACAGTGTGGAAGAATTTCTGATAGGTGATATGTGCTATAATATTGATTTACTCAAAGATTTTAGCTATTTTATCCCTGCTTATTCTAATGTGGATAAGGAATGGTTAATCAAAGAAATTTTCACTGGAAATGATGTAAAATTTTCCTCTAATGGTGATACTATTTTTGGATCAAGGCCTAGTCAACCTGTTCAGAGATTCAAGTTGAATACCATTCAGCAGGTAAAACAGCAGAGATATGCTGGAGCAGCTAGTGCATTCGAAAAGCAATGGAATGCTGAGGGAAACAGACCTTTATCCGGTATCAGTATTGACAGTGAGGTGGTTAAGCCGAAAATATCGTTTAAATATCCTGCTGGTGACTACGTAGTAGTTATACCAGTGATTTTTGACTCTTTATTGCCTGAAACAGTACGGTCGCCTCATGCTTCTTTGAACTATAAGTTCAACTTGGGAATGAAAAGGTTTATACATACTCCAAAAGTTATTGAAAAGAGACGTATGTCTCTTTCGAGATCTTTGAAAAAGATAGCCTCTAACTTTTCTACTAATGAAGAATCTGATTTAGATGATGATGCTGAGAATAATCTTGATAAAAGACTGATTGGAACTATTAGTATTAACAAGTCTATTCAATTAAATGACGAAGATCTAAGTGATAGCATATATACAGATGATGAGGAAAGTTCTGATGAAGAGTTTGATCAATTGGATCGAAGACTACTGCGAAAAGGCAAACACACTCATCTGAGTATACAGGAACAAGTGATAAACAAATCATTCAGGTTGCCAGTGATACGTACACCTCCTCCGATGTCGTCATTGGTTAATAAACCTATTTATGTGAAGAGAGTCTGGAATGGTGCTATGAGTTATGAACTTTCTTTTCCTACGAAATTTGTGAGACTTAATTCTGAAATACCTCTTAGCATTGAACTAGTTCCATTATCGAAGAGTATCTCTGTTAAAAAAGTTAAAGTTAATATTCTTGAGAGAATCTCCTATGTCTCTAAGGATATGAGATCTGAATATGATGAGGGTAAAGTTAATCTAAAAGATCACAATATTAAGGAGAGGGTCAGCTCTCTTGCTGAACTCCGTACCAAAAGAGATGGTGGATATGCTATTAGAGAAGATGTAGCTCGTCTTCCAGATTATACTCATGAGGCTGATGATGCTTTAACTGCGCAAGATATAGAGCATATGAAGAAATCTAATTTGCTTGCCCTATGTTACAAACAGTTAAAAGGAAAAAATATTCTTGGTCAAGAAGATGAAGACGATGATGATGATGGTGATATTTTAATTGATAGACCTTTGCGAATTGAAATACCTCTTTTTTTTAAAGGAATAAAATCACATACTTATCACAATACTAATAATCATATAAAATCTGATGAAGACTACCAAGATAGGAAAACTACAAGATCAAAGAATTCTCTTAAATTTAAAAGTGAAGATATTTTTTGTGAGCTTCCTGATGATTTCATATGTATGGGAAAGAATTCTGATGATCTTTATAAAGAATCAAAAGTATCACAAACTAAGATTCAATATGGAGATTCTGAATCTTTAAAAGTAACTAGATATGTTCCATATTTCCATGATAAAAGAACAACTTTCTTAACTAGACATATTCTGGTGCCTGAATTATATCCAGATAGTGTTAACTTAAATTATGTGACAATTCAGCATAGACTTCAAGTATGTTTCCGTATTTCTAGAAGAGAGACAACAGATGATAAATCAGAACCTCATAAATATCATCATTATGAAGTAATTATTGATGCACCAATTAATCTAGTTTCTGAATTATGCAGTGATGAAAATATTAGTTTACCTCCATATATGGAAAATTCATCTACTACAAATGTTACAGTCAATAATTCATTACATTATCTGAGAAGAACTGATCATCTTCCAACTTTTGAAGAAGCTATTTCAGCAGGAGCTTCACCTAGAAGAGTACAAATTGAATATCCAAGAGGGACTCCAATTGCAAGTTCTGATTTATTTCAAGGTACAAATAATGCAGATGATGATATAAGTGATTTAGAAGATGATGATGATTTACATTCAATGGTTATCATATCTCCTGTTTCAACAGTATATTCAAATCCTTCTTCACCTCGTCTCAGTGCAATTTCAAGAGTTAGTAGTAATCAAAACCCTAACCTTGATGAAATTCTTTTATCAGATCCAGAATGTCCTAAACAAGAACTCCAAGATGGATTAGATTCTCGTCCACTAAGATTCTCTGGATCACAATTACCAACGTATGAAGAAAGTGAAGCACGTAGTGATTAGTTGTCATCATCTTGTGCAGAAATATTTCTATCTCTCATTTCTTTAAATCTTGAATTAAATCCTAATAATTCATTGATTCCTCTTGTCCAATCATTTTCACTTCTAGCAACACAATAAACACCTTTATGATCATTATCAACAATAGTTCCGCCTTTACCTATAATCTTACCCAACGCAGACTCTTCGTCAAGGCCCAACGATCTGCCGCGTACAAGAACTCTTTCATGCGATGCTCTGTCTATATAATCAGGCAAGCTAGTACCTGGTAAGAAAATTGTTCCAATCTCGCTGAAAATATGTATCTCATCACCAATAGCTAAATGAGAAGCTGTCGAGCCACCATCTATGGCTATATTAGCAGAAGTAACTTGGTTTGAGAGAATAGTCTCCTTAGGAGCTAACCCAGGGTTCAAAGTACATCTTTCAGCGTCCTCCTGGCTTATTTCAATGTCCTCACGGAATCTCCACTGGGATCTAGGTGGCTTTGAGTTTCGTTTTTGAACTCTTATCTTTATATGTGAGGTCGCAGGTACAATCAAAGGCCGAAAACTAAGACTTCTAGGACATATTGGAGTTATAAGGATACATTGTACAAGTGGGTGGACTATAGAACCACCAGCACTTAATGAATATGCAGTTGAACCAGTTGGTGAAGAAATAACTAAACCATCACCAGTTGCTCTAGTAAGAAATTCACCATCAATATAGACATCAAGTGTAGCTAAATGAGGAGTTGAACCACGATGTAAAACAATATCATTTATAGCATGTACTCTAGCACTTGAAGTTCCATTTTCCATTTGTTCAAATGATATTGTATCAGAAGGTTCACCAACACTATCTAAACTTCTTCTTATTACATGACATTCTAATCTTGATCGCTGTAGAACTTTAGCATTTGACAGATAAACTTTTTCAAAAGCATCTTTAAAATTATTAAAATCATATGGTAATAAAAATCCTAAAGTACCTAAAGAAAATGACAATACAGGTGGAACTGCAGTATCAGTAAAAAGTGAAGCACTCTTTAATATAGTTCCATCACCACCAAGAGTAACTAAAAGATCAGCTTTTTCAATAATTTCCAGAAGTTTACCAGTATATATTGATAATGGTTTTTCAATTTTTGCTTTATTAATTGGATGTTCAATTGACAGAGATCCTGATTGATTAATACCTTGTTGTCTTGATTCAACAATTTCTTCAGCAACTTGATGAGTAACAATAATATTAATATTAGGATAAGCAAAATTTAAATGTCTTATAAATCTATTCATTGCAAAAGTAACTTCAGTATTATAAGGCTTTTTCATAACCACAACATTACGAAGTGATGAACTGGCAGTTGAATTATTTCCATCTTGCCTCTGTCTTGGCCATATTAATCGTTTTAATTTTGAATTAGAAACAATTTCATATCTTGGATAAATCCTTTTAGGTAAATCATTAACACTTTGAAGTTTTATACCATTATAAAGCTTTGGTAACTGATTTGTATCAATAGAAAACCATCGTGTGATTCCAATACTACTTGCTCTGCTTATATGGATGTTGCTAAAAGTACCATGCAGCACACACAACATTTCACAATTAAAGAAAGAAAGAAAAAAGAATATAAAGCAAAGAATTAAGTATAAGCAAAACTATTTCTTAATATACCTTTTTTTTTTAAAAAAAAAAAAAAAATCTACTTTTTAATATATACTCCTAAATATTGTATATTTCCTACTTATGACTAAAACCCCAGATTCTTTTTCCACGTCGGGGCTGCGGACCAAAATGCGGTTAGCCTATTTCATCTAACCAGACTGAGGAGGTTCTGAATCAATATCCATTTTTTCAGGTACTTTTGAAACCAGTGAAATATCAATTTTTGGTGAAACTTTATCAACAATATCAATCAGACTATCAATTTGTTTAGAATTTATACCTTCTGCTTTATTATCATCCTCATAAAATTCATTAGAAGGTTGAATAATATTATCACGAGCATATTGAGAACCACCTTGAGTATCCTTAGCTTCAGCTGAATCTTCTTCAACATCACCTAAATCTTCACGATCATGAGGAGTATATTGCATTTGAACACTTGGGGCGTGCTTAGTATGTTCTAAATTCTTTATTAACTGAGTAAGTAACTTATCCAAATATTCTTTTGAATTAGCATTAACCATATTAGATGGTCGCACATCTAACTTATAATCTGGACCATAATATTCATAATAATCATTATAAGGTAAATCTGGACCTAAAACTTCATTATTTAAAATACCAGTTTCGTATGTCCATGTACGAGCAACATTACGCATAGTATAACCACCACCACCAACAACCATAAGTGGTAAATTAAAAGATTTAACAAAATTAATACAATTGGCATGACCATTCATAGATAAATTGAAACAACCTAATCGATCACCAGATAAAGAATCACCACCACATTGTAATACAATAGCGGACGGCTGATACCAATCAATAATATGTTTAATGACAGGTTCAAATAAACTTTTATAAGTAGCATCATCAATACCATCACGAAGAGGAACATTAACAGCATGATATTTACCCTTTGATACACCAACATCCCTAATATCACCAGTACCTGGGAAGAATTCACCATATTTATGGAAAGAACAAGTCATAACACGATCAGTAGTATAAAAAGCTTCTTCAACACCATCACCATGATGAACATCAATATCAATATATAAAACTCTAGCATGATAACGTAATAATTCAATTATACCTAAAACAATATCATTTAAATAACAAAATCCTGAAGCTTCAGATTTTTTAGCATGATGTAAACCACCAGCATAATTAATAGCAACATCACATTTACCACGATTTAATCTAGCAGCACCTTCCATACTACCACCTCCTGAAATACCACAATATTCAAATAAACCATCAAAAACTGGACAATCTTCACCAACATTAAATTTAGCTTGCTCTTTTTGAAAAAGTTCTAAATTATCAGGAGTAACTCTTGATAAAAAGTCAATATATTCATCTGTATGAAACTGACACATTTCTTCACGAGTAGCAGGTTTAGCACGATAAATTTCCATCTTCTTATAAAGTCCATAATTCATAATTAAGGAATGTGCCATTCTTATACGATGAGGTTTCATAGGATGACCAGCTCCATATGCGTAATTGCCAACATCGGCATCATAAAAGTAAGCAACACGCTTCTTCTCACCAGCATTTGGCTTGATAGGGTCAAACGGCTTAAGCTCGTAGACCATTGCGCGCGTATCAAGACAGAAAGAAAAAAACCCCAGATGTTTATTCTTATTTTTATTCACTCACGTCGTTACCCTGCGCTGGCGCCACTGTCTACATGTATGCATAAAGTACAAATTAGCTTAAATCATTAACAAAGGCTACTACTCTTTTAATATATTCCTGTTGAGAGGATGGATCTGAGCCCTCTCCAATGTTGTGCACTGCGCCAGGAATTACTCCTGAATGAGGAGAAACAAAGTCACTAGGTATAAAAGAGTTCCACTTAGAGACAAGATCCGACTGGTTAATCAGTTTAGGAACGAATTCATCATTACCTGAAGGTAAGATAAGTAGAGGACAATAAATTTTACCAAAAGTCAATTTTAGTTCGTCATCTGATATATCTGCTGAAAAATAATCATCATCTCCACCCTTTTCACTTAAAGAAAGAAATCTATAAGCAGTAATTGGAACATCACCCCAAACATCAGCAAATTTAGAAGGAAGTAAAAAATTACGATCACCATTATTTTCTTCAATCAATTTATTAGCTTCTTTATTAAGAATTTCAATTTGACCATTTGGTAAAAATGTATTAAGTGCTGCTCTATCAGAAGCTGGAGCTTGAAGAATTCCTCCAGCAATTTTCAAGCTACTAGATTTGGTGATATATTCCATAACATCTTGACATCCAGTAGAATGTCCAGCAATAACAATTTTTTCAAATCCTTTTCTAGTTAAAAACTCCACTAACACACCCAATTCCTTCGCATCCTGTGCAAGCGATCCAATCCCAAAACCTTTATAGGCACTAGATAGCTGAGAATGAATCACCGACCATCCGCAGCTATCCACAGCCCCCGCCAACAGACCAACATATGGAACCGACAATAGCCCGTTACTTAGCCCCCCAACAAAAACAATTGCATTCTTGTGCGCTTTACTGGTCGAAAACTGGAATGCTACCTTGTTTTCGTCGTAGTAGTATGCCGTGCCCTGGAACTCCTCAGCGCCAAACATACCGCCTTAACTGCGCTCCGCCCCCAGATCATTAAAGTCATTCTCATGCGCGGGTAATCACAGCGATGGGGACTGATAAGAGAAGGCAGAGTGGGTGAAGAGCCTCACCTCACCACATAGTAACAGAATATCAGCAGAATATTTAGCACCAGCGATACCTTCACGGCTACGTATATTATTTAGCTATTTATTCTAGTGCTGCGCGAAAAGCAAAACTGTAAAATATATACTAGCAGCTCAAAGATGCTGTCGCGGTAATCAGCAAATACATTGAAGTCTTCAGCTCATGGGCCTCGGAGTATAGCCTCGGCGTGCAGCCTTAGAGACAGACTCGGGGGGTAGACTCAGGGGAAGCCTCAGAGAGCACCCTTAGTTTCTCTTGAAATAGGGGCTAGTGCTGAAGTAGCCAACTGATGCATCAAACACCCACTCTCCTACATTCAAGTACTTTTGGCCATAATCTTGGATAGTAGAATCTTCAGTAGTCTTTAAATTAGGTCTAGAAGATTAGTATTAAGATAAGGTACCCCTAAAAATATAAAAATAGAACAAAACAATTCAAGACACAGGTCTGAAAACCCCTGATCAGTAAACATCCTATTCAAAATAACTTACGTTAAGCCAGTGGTACGTTTAACACCAGCGAGGAATGCTGAAACTAATACTAGATCTGCTCCAACGTGAAATACTTTGCCAATCTAAATTACTTTGTTAATAAACAGTTTCTTCTTTTTCTAAATCACCACCGCCATCCCCATATCCCCTCGTTGCTCTCTCGCCGCACTCACCATTGTCATCCAGTCCTCTGTGGTGGCGAACCACAAACCGCTATTCCCTTTTTTAATGGAGGGCACATAACCGTGATAGCCGGGGTGCCAGGAACATAATAAGTGATCCAGTAGTAGGGTTGTTTCAAGCGGTTGTACCACGTAAATAGAAGCGGGACACACGCAATTTTGCATAGGGAAACATTGAGCGGCATCGAGTCCTGTCTAGACCAGTAAAATACTAAGAAAATCAAATACCTATTTATACACTATTTTTAATATAATTATTAAAAAACTAATTAAATAATTCAATTAATTAAGTTATATAATTTAACTTAATAAAAAGAAATTTTAAAAAATCTTTTAATAATTGAGTATATTTTACTATTATAGTATTTTAGTTATACATCGGGTATATAGGTCGATCCGATCTGGAATCCAAAATTACCCATTTTTCTACAGGGTAAAGCTTTTTTGTTGTTTGGGTGTCCCCACAACACAACGCGGGCTTCTTGATAATTTTTAACTTCCAAAATTTATTAGTTGTCAAAGCTATCATTTTCCTAGGCAGAAAAAAAGCTGTCAAAATAAAAGGGAAATAAACAGGAATATAATAGAATTTATTTAAAATAATAATTAATAATTAAAATCTCTATTTATAACTTGTGTTTGAAGCTGGAACATTATCATGGTCTCTAACTCTGTCACAGTTGGCCTTGTAGTAGGTATACCATGTGGAGTTATATTAATTGGACTTGCAATATTTTGGTATCGAGCTAAATCTAAAGCAAAAAGAGAAGATAAATTATCAGGTGGGGGTAATATTGCTAATATAGATCTTGAGGCAGACTTAACATTTGAGAATTATCAACAACTTGCAGCACCACAGTCGCCAGTTCTCGTTACAGAACAACCAGCACAAGAGCAAGAGAATATTGAGTTAAAAAAGTCAAAATCAAAACGTTACAGAACTTACAGTTATCATCCCGGCATTAAATCTAATACTCAACCACAAAATAGTAACTGGTTAACAGTTAATAAAGAATCCGCATCAACGCCAGATACGGATTATTCCTCGTCTACAAACGTCACTAACGGTTCTAAAAATATCGCTCCGCCATCCCTGAACGGACTGACTAATACCATCGTTCCAAAACACAACTCCGAACAATTATTACAAAACTATTTTGAAGGTATTGTCCCAGTGGTACCGACTTCTGAGTTAAAAGATAATAATAGTGAACATTCAAGATCTTCAAGTAGATCAAATATTGATACAGCTAATAGTGGAACTGCAACGCCAAAGAAAACTCAACGATCATCAACAAGATCTATGTTTAAAAAATCAAATAGCGCTGCAACACTACAAAGCCCATCTGTTCCTCCTCATTCAGATGAAGCATTCCCATCAAAACCATCTCTGGACTCTTTAAGTCAACAGCAGTTCATCAAGTCTCTACATCGTACGGCTTTTGAGTCTAATGATTTTACTATGCCAATTCCAGGAAGTAATCGCACAAGTTTAATTTTTGATAAACGTCATCAAAGTGCTCTGTCATTTAGTGAACTTACAAAAGGTGCTGCTGGCAGCATTCCTGGCTCTAGATCATCTAAACTTGCAACTCCAACAAAAACTCCTCAACGTCAAGATAATGGTAAAAAATTCTTTTTTGAAAGTGAAGTTGAAGGAAGTGAAGTTGAAGGAGATATTAGTGAATTAGAAATCCCACAACCAAAAGGTTTTAAAATTAGAACTGGAAGTCTGACCACCAGTGAAGGTGGAAATCCTTTTGATAGTGATGCATGATAAATTTATTTTTATTTTAGCATATTGTTTATTTTTGTTGTTTTATTTTTCTTTATTTTCTCATCTTTACACTAATGAAATTATAGATACGATCTTCTTAATTAATAAATTGAATAAATTATACAAAATCAAGTAGAAATTAATATGTGTGTATTCACCAAAATGAAATCTTTTCACGCTCTAATACTTTATATATTTCTTTACAAGCTTCATCTAATATACGAATTTTATCAGAATTATTCAACAATGAACCTTGTGATGTTACTCCCTTTTTAACCACTTTTGTTAATACAGTATCATTTGTTAACCTTATAAACTCTGCTACTTTATCAGCCAACATCTTTTCAGCATCAGGTGTAGAACTAGTCTGATTTGATGCACTAACTCCAACAGTTGCACTTTGAACAAGTTTTTCTAATTGTTCATGTTCAGCAGCAGCTGCTGCTGCTTCTGCTGCCGCAGCAGCACTTGGATCATCATAGAGTTGGGCTGCTATTATAGAATAATTTGGTCCTCCAAGTCCCATAGCTGCTGCCGCCGCTGCTGCCGCACTATTATTCACAGAATTCTGCTGTTCACGAACTGCTTGTGATGATTGAACATTATTATGTCCTCTATTTGATGATATTGGTGCTGGTGCTGTTGGTTGATAATTAGGCATTCTTGTATGTGATATATCAATTGGTATATTTGGATTCATAATTGATTTATCGGGCTGAAGTTGATGATTATGTTTATCATTAACAATAGATATATTCCATTTTTCTGCTTTTTTTGAAAAATTCGCTCTAATCTTAAAACAACAAGATTTATATTGAATACCTGAATCTCCTGATGTTTCACTTTGAGTTGTATCCATCTCATTAGAATTCTCTTGAGATCCTTCCTTTATCTCAGTCTTATGTCTGCATCTAAAAACAATCTTCTTAGCATCAGATCTCTCAATAGCTAATTGAATACCTAAAGGATAAAGTCTTGACTGAATCCATGGCTTTATGGCATACCTATAAGTTAAACTATTAGAATTAATATCGCGCGCATTAATCTCATCGAGATTCAAGAGTTGATGAAGCGGCAGACGATATTCCGCGCCTTCTTGTTTATTTGTATCTATTGTATTCGTCCCATTATCAGGCTGACCAGCCATTATAGACGTTGAAGAATGATAAGTTCGAACCCCAGCAGATGGCCGAATGTCGAACTTAATCTGCTCATATGGTCTTTTGAGCGTCATGTTTGATCTTAATGTACTACCTTTCCTGGAGAAGACGGGGGTGTGTATAGTGGGTTATTGGGGGAGTATTTGACCCCTTCAAATTGCTCTACTCAGGGGGTACACTCCGGGTAAATGTGGTGAGTATACCGGTGGTATGGTACCACAGTTGATGGTAGATCTGAGTGCTATTGGTATATTTTGTACGGTAAAAGAGATTTTGGATAAGTGCAGTGGCGGTCTTATAGCTATTATTTGTCACTGCTGCTGTTTCTCTGCTGTCTGTGCCAGCACTGGCACACAGACTGGGGATCTGTAGGGTGAAAAGGCGGCCGTAGCATCCAGCATACCTAACAAACTCAATTTTGCTGGTTTTAACAGAAGGGTACTATGTTTGGCTATACAAGCAGCTTGCTAGAGAGTTAATTTATTGAAATTACGAGGGTGTGTTGGGTTCCCAATGGCCACTGGCGCCAGGGCCTTGGGTCTGCATGTTCGCAGGATTGATGAAATTTTCGCGATGCGTTAAACACCAGCAAACATGAAGGAAGCAAAGACCTTTGAACGTATAGCAAATACGAGATTGAAGTTTGGTGCGCATGTTTCTACTACCGGTGGTATCTCAAATTCTGTTACTAATGCTTATAAAATTGGATGTAATTCATTTGCAATGTTTTTAAAGAACCCACGTAGATGGGAATCTCCTCCTTTAAAAGATGATGAAGTTTCTAAATTTAAAGAACATTGTAAAACTTATAAATATGATCCATTAGCTGATATTTTACCACATGGTCAATATTTTATTAATATGTGTAATCCAGATCCTGCTGCTTGTGATAAATCATATAATGCATTTATTGATGATTTGCAAAGATGTGAGAAGCTCGGAATAGGTCACTATAATTTACATCCGGGATCAGTTCTTAAAGGAGGTAATAGAGAAAAGGGTATAAATCAATTAGCTGATTGTATTAATAAAGCTCATAAAGAGACAAGTTTTGTGACTGTTGTTCTTGAGAATATGGCAAGTGATAATGTAATTGGTTGCCAATTACAAGATTTACGAGATGTAATTGATTTGGTAAAAGATACACTGAGAGTTGGAGTATGTGTTGATACTTGTCATTCTTTTGCTGCTGGTTATGATATGAGAACTTCTGATAGTTGTGTTAAATTTTGGGATGATTTTGATAAAACTATTGGACTTAAATTTCTTCGTGGAATTCATTTAAATGATTCTAAAGGACCATTACTGTCTAATCGTGATTTACATCAAAACTTAGGATTAGGTTTTCTAGGTCTTGAAGCATTTAGAGTATTTGCTAATAATTTACCTGATCCTGAAGTATTTTCTAAAATTCCAATAATATTAGAAACTCCATATGATTCAGGAGTTGGTGATGAACATTATGGTGAAGAGATTAAATTACTAGAATGGCTTACTGATAAAAAAGAAGATGATTCAGATTACAAAGAGAAATTAGAACAATTAGCTAAAAAAGGTGCTAGTGAAAGAGCTGAACAGGAAAAGAAGTTTCAAAAAAAGCAAACTAAAAAGCAGACAGTTAAAGCAAAACCTGCTACTAAGCGTTCAGTTGATTCTTTATTAAAAGTAACAAAACGTAAAAAAGTATAATACAATATATGATTAAATATCAAAATTTTATTATTTACAAACTAAATATAAGTATGACAAATTAGTCAATTATTCACAAAATCACCATCATTTTCTTCTAAAATATTATAAGTTACATCATCAATAGTGACTGACCATACATGAACTTTTAAAGGAACATTTCTATTTGGTCTATCAGCAACAAGTTTAACAATACCAATTTTTCCACTATCACCAGTAACTTTAAAACTAATATTAATTTTACCTTGTACTTGATTAAATTGACCTTTAATCCATGGAAATATGGATGCAAAATCCACGTTCTTTCCTAAAACTTGCTGTATTTGAGGTGAACGTCTAATCATATGTAAAGTAGATCCAATTAATGGTGATGACATTTTTTCATAATTAACAATAGCTGCAAAAGATATAGCCATAACAATAACAAAAGCACTAAATTGAAGTCTTACTTTCCGTTTTTCAGCATTTGGATCAGGTAATTCATCATTAACTGTCATAGGCTTACTACCTTTAATAGTCGTTGAGGTACGGGTAGTACCAGTAGCAGCATCAGTGGTAGCAGTAGTATTGGTACTGTAAAACATTGGTTTTAATAATTTAGCATTTGGAATAATTGCTCTGCTTTGAAGTAAAATTTTACTTTTAAGGGCAGATCTGATCCCTATATATATTGGGGCTTTGGTTATTCTCAACATGGCTGAAAAGAATCACCTAATGGTCTCTTTTTTTTTTTTTTCTTGTGGACTAATAAGTTTTTCGTACGGGCCACGCGCGTTTGCTTAGCAAAATAATTACCAGATTCCCGGTCGGTACATAGCCTTCTACTGACACATTAACTTGGTACTAGCAATTGACTGTTCATAGGCGCAATAAGCTTTCTTGAGGTTGTAATAGTTTTTTATTGTGTAAATTTATTCATTTAAATTTATAATCACACTTCCATTTATAAAAAAATTGTGACTCACTTGTCTTTAGTCACATTGAAGTGTGAAAAATCTATTACCTACCATCACGATGGCAAGCTATTATAAAGCCCAACAGGTGTCAAATAACGTAAATAGATTAGTTTCTGATATTCTTAACTCAATAGATCATGATCATATTGTGTATTATCTACAGGCTATTTACTCATTAGTTGATGGATCTAATAAAGGATCAAACTCTAATTCAAATGATGCGACTCATCATTACATTACAAGTATTCTCATGAACAATATGATTTATGCACATACTTACGGTAAACTGAACTTATATGAGTTAACATGTATTTCTGAAGAATATTTTGAACATTTTAAAGGTCATTTTTCTCATATTATGTCACAGCCGTCTCTTGATAGAAGTAAGATGTCGGAGTTAAAGGAGATGCTACATCAAGCACTTGCCTACTATGTAGTTGGTTATACTATATTAGTATACTATATTCCAATTTGTTTATCAAATACTCATCAATCAGAATTAAATGATTCAGATACTGAACTTTTTGGACAATTACTTACATTTTATAAAAAAGAGTTCTATTTTAACGGGATCAGATCAGAAATTGAAGGATGTACAAATCAGTTAAAATCTGCTATACCAGGTTCAGATTATTATAGTTTTCCTAAAATTAGAAAAAGAAGATCAACAAAGAGTTATTTAACTGATTATGGTCCTGAAAAATATGAAAAACAAGAACAAAATCTTGAATTAGAAAAAGCACCAGATGAAGATCTTGATGATCTAACTAATAATATCCTTGAAGTTGAATTATCAACAAGGGGCCTCCCATCCGTTTCACCAAAGATTTTACAAAAATATCTTCAATCAAAAAATCGTAATATTTTATTAGTTGATATCAGATCAAAGGAAAGTTTTAATACAGATCATATAAATAATAAATTTTTAATCAATATTGATCCACATTTATTGGCAGAACCTGAATTAACTAGTGATACACTTGAAAGAAACTTAAAAAGAATTTTTAAAAGTAATGTTCCAGATACTAATAATATTAATGATCAACTTGATGAAGAAGAAGATCGTGATTTAATTACTATTAAAAATACTTATAATTATTTTAAACAAAGACATAAATTTCATTTAATTGTTTATTACACTGATAAACCAACTTGGTCACTTTTTAATACTGATCGTTCACAATTTAATTATTTACAGTTATTCTTTGATCTTTTAAATAAAGATAAAGATAAAGTAGCTGATTCATCAAAAAGGACACCAAAAACACCAAAAGTATTATCTGATGGTTTTGAATCTTGGTTAAAATTTCTTCAATATCAAAATGGTGATCCTTCAAAATTGGCATATAATGATTCACCTAATTACTACATTGCACAGCCAGAAGAAGTATTCACACGAGATGCAAGCTTACAATCTCATAGGCATTCATCGAATCCTTATTCTTCTAATACTAATCCATATTCTGAAGATACTAATATTAGAAACCATCCACCAGAGGTTAAGCCACCACCTATTCCTCGAAAGAATAGTATTAAACCAGATAGTCTCAATGGTTATAGTGCAGCGCCTTTTCTTGCATCTGCTCCACCTGTTCCACATCAAGTCAAGCATTTAAAAGCAACAACTTCTAGAAAGCCATTGCCTAGAAATAATAATCTGTATGGAAGTTCAGGTTCATCTGCTGTTCAATATGCAAATGCCAGACTATCTAGTGGTAGTGGAGCATCTCGTAATAATTCACCAAAAAATCAAACATTTCCACATCAAAGATCTCAAGCACCTCCAATACCAAATGTTACACCAGATGAAATGGAGCAACCACCCTCTCCAGCTCCTCCAATTCCAACACTGAGTGCTGCAGTGGTGATGTCTCCTTATGAGGCTGCTAGAGAACAACAAATCAATGGAGCTGCTAAAAAAAGGAAATATCCTCCACCTACTCCTACGGGACCACCTCCTCCTATACCATCTTCACATCAGCATACCCAATCAGGTCAACCAGTAACACAATCAGTCAGATATCATACGCAAGTAATACAAGCCCCTCTCTTACAGCCTCCTCAGCAAGCGACTACCTCACAGTTGGTAGCTGGTTCACAAAATAGATTATACTTGAGAGAACGGGTAAAACAACCTATTCCATCTCCAGTTGGTGCGCAACCTCCTGTTCTGCTGGGAAAACAAGCTAATGTATTGAAATCTCTCTCAATTGTTGGTCTAAAGAATTATGAGTATAATTGTTATATCAATAGTTTGCTCCAATGTATTTTTGCAATCTCTAAATTCCGTGAAATATTTTTGGGTGCAAGATATAAAAACTACAGTTCGGATATTAGAGTACCTGGTTCTAATAATAAATCACCAGTTGTATCACAAGCTATTGGTAAACTATTTGATAAAATGAATACTCATGGAGGTGTCATTATTGCCCCTACTAATTTTTTAAATGTTTGTTCAAAAATTCGACCTGATTTTAGAATCCCTTATGAACAACAGGATAGTACTGAATTCTTAATCTTCTTATTAGATATAATTCATGAAGAATTAAACGGTTCAGATTTAATAATTCGTGAATATCCTGAACTGGTAATTCCTGCTTTAAACTTTACTGATATTACTGAATTTGAAACTAGTTCAAGAGTCCTGATTAATGTCACAGATACTGAAATCCGGGATTATACTAAATGGTTTAAAAGAATTACCAAAAAAAATGGTGTTTCTCCAGTAAGTGCTTTATTTCAAGGACAATTAGAAAGTTGTTTAAAATGTGTAAAATGTCTTAAAGTTAGTAAGACATTTGCAAACTTCTCAGTATTAACATTATCAATTGTTCTGCAAACATTTGGTAAAAAGAAGATTCGTCTTGAAGATTGTATTAGATTATTTACAGCTGATGAAATTTTGAGTGGTGATAATGCTTGGGATTGTCCAAATTGTAAAAGTAAAGCAGAACAACTTCAAGAAGCTAATAATTTTTATAATTCTACATATGGAGAAACTGAAGCTGTTGCATTACCACCAGTTCCAGTTGAAGAAAATGAAAATCATCAAAAGAATTTTTTCCATATTAGAGGTAAGAAAAAGGATAAATCAACTAAAAAGCAAGACGAGAATACTGCTACTGCTACTTCTACTATTGGAGGACATTCTGGCTTATCGGCTGCTAAAGAGAAATATAACAGCATGCATATTACTGGTAATAAAACTATTAAATCTTTAAAATTTATTCAATTACCTAGAGTTTTAATTATTAGTTTATCAAGATTTAAATTTAATAAATATGGAGATAAACCTTCAAAAAATACTGCTGCTATTATTTTCCCAATTACTTTAGATATTAAGGTAAAAGATGAAATTTTAACATATAAATTATTTGCATTTATAAATCATTTTGGAAGTTTAAAAAGTGGACATTATACATCTGTTGTTAATAAGCAAGTATCTAATAAAAGAGATGTTTGGTGTAACTTTGATGATGAGAGTTATGATATAAACATTAATCCAGGTATAAATTATACTGATAATACCATCACTAGTAGTGATGTTTATGTTCTCTTTTATCAACGAGTCGAATCAGTAATTTAATATTAGAGTTTCACTATTAATTTTTTATTAATTATTATTATTTTTTTTTTCAACATTGCATTACTTATTTACTGCTATTTATATATTAATGTTGTAGTAGTATGTTAGTCCCTAGACGCATAAATATTAGCGACAGTACGTTACTGTCCCTTCCTTGCAAGTATTGCCTTTAAGTGCATTGGGGGGACGGGTAAAAAAAGCATAGTAATTGTTGCTCAATCGACTGACAGGTAGACAATTTGTACTACCCAAATCTAAGGGACAATTGAATTACTGTTTAGCTGTTTCATATTCAACAATATATTTTTGTATATACTGAGCATATAGATTATATTTCATTTTTTTATTTGTTTTCTTTTAAGTGATAAAATGTCTTTACTTCGAGAGCTTGATAATGAGAAAAATGGCATTGTTAAGGATATAGATGAACCAGGTCGGTCTGTATCACCGATGAATCATTTAAGATCTCATTCTCGTGGTCGTCAGTATGACACTGATAGCAGGTCATTGAGTCGTGCTCGTCGTAGAGCTAATGGTATTAAGTGGACTATTTTGAATCATGATCCTCTGGAGCGAATTTTAGTTGATGAAGCTAATGGGAAACAGAAAACTGGATCTGATGAAGAAGAAGATGATGATAATGAAGATGAAGAAGATAGTGAAGAGGAACAAATTAGTGATACTGATGATGAATTTCAATATGATGATGGTGGAGCTTTATTACCAAATTTTGCTACTTATCGTAAAGTTCTGGTGGTTGGAGATTCTGAACCTACTCCTGTGACTCAAGAAGAGAAAATTGTTGCAGCTGGACAAGCTCTTGAGACAGCTACAAGTAAATTAAAAGAAATTAAAATTAGTGAATCTCATGAAGATCCAGAAGAGAGTCAAATAGTTAAAGAAGCTCGTGAAGTTGCCAAACTTCAAGAAATTCAAGCTGCTCAAAGTGCACTTGAGAATGCAGTTTATGTTGGTGCTTCAATTCCAGAAGAAACTGTAAATTTAATTAAAGGTCTTGATGAAAAAGAATTAGAATATATTGATGTTGGCTTATTAGAACAACAAGCAACTGAACCAATGACTATTGAAAGTACTGATGGTACTAGACCTGGTAGTAAACCCCTTAAGAAAGTATCAGAAGTTTATCTTCGTAAGTATGCTAACTATAAGGGTAAAATTACAGCACCTGGTGATAAGAGAGAATTTAATGCTCCTTATACATATGATAGTGAAGTTGCTGAAGATCTTAGTGCTGCGAGAGAATTGAACAATAAGATTGATATCAGTGAAATTGACTCAAATAAGGAAAATTCTAGATGTATTAGAACTATTACTCGTGGTAATTTTTTCCAAAATTTACTGATTACAAAAAAGCCAAATACTTACTTAATTTGTATGGATTTCTCTCCAGAGAGTTTATACGCTCTTGAATGGTGTATTGGTACGGTACTTTCAAATAACAGTGTATTGTTCATGATTTATGTGATTGAAGAAGATAAGGATAAGCCAATTGTTAGCTCTGGAGGAGATACAGATAAGGAACAGATTAGAAAGGATGGTATAGAGAGACTTACTAAATCATTTTTGGAATTAATCAAACTTACCAAATTACAAATACATACTGTTATTGAAGTCATTCATCACCCAATTCCAAGACATTTGATTACTGAAGTTATAGATCATATACAACCGACATTAGTTGTTGTTGGATCAAGAGGAAAGAATGCTTTGCAAGGTGTATTACTTGGTTCACTTTCAAATTATCTTGTTACAAAAAGTTCTGTACCAGTAATGGTTGTTAGAAAAGAGTTAAAGAAAACTCTTAAGAAGAAGAAATTCTCTAATTATTCTTCTAATATTCACCTGCTTAAAGATGCTAGAGTTGATTAAACATGTCAGTTTTTACGATTTCATTTTAAAACATGTAGTCTTTATTATATATATATATTAAAGTTTTCTTTATAGATTCTTGAGAAGACGGCCAATATTTTCTAAATCTGAACCTTCAGATAAAGATTCTAATTTTGCCTTAACAGCAATTGCAACATCTTCCAAGTCAACTAATTCACCTTCATCCGCTTCATCACCTTGATTTAATCTCTTAACTCTGACTTTACCTTGTGCAACTTCATCCTTACCTACAATAACCGCCAATGGAGCACCAGATTTTTCAGCACCAGCGAATTGAGGTCTTGATTTAGCCTTAGCTTTGTATAAATACTCACATTCGATTCCTTCAGTCCATAAAGCTTTGGCAATCTTCATTCTTTCAACTAAATATCCATCACCAAAGGCCATAATATATACTTGAGTAGAGTTTGCACGAATCTTATCCATAATATCAGTACGTGATTTCATTAATGAAAAGATTCTTTCCACACCAAAAGAAACACCAACACATGGAATAGAAACATTCTTCTTTCCTGTTGCTGAAGCAAACATATTCACTAAATTATCATAACGTCCACCTCCAGCAATTGAACCAACTCCGAAAAATTCAGAAGCATCCTCTTCAGAACTCTTAGATTTCTTCTTTAATTCGGCAGCATTTTCAGGTGGTTTAGAAGCATCTGTAACTGCTTCATAAATTAAACCTGTATAATAATCTAATCCACGAGCTAATGAAAGGTCAAAAGATAAAAATTTATGAATTCCAAATGCAGCAGTATATTCAGTTAAAATTTGCATTTCTTCAATACCTTGCTTAGCAGATGGATCACTCATTAAAAATTCATCCTTCAGTAATTTTTCAGTCATTTCTGCGATTGATCCGCTTAATTTAACATAAGTTCCAATCTTATCAGCTACTTCTGATGGTTGATTCTTTTCTTCTACCATCTCTTTCTTAACTAATTCCCATGGAGTTTTATCAAGCTTATCAACAGCACTACTAACTCTTCTAACATCTTCATCCTTAACACCACATACTTTAAAAATACCATCTAAAACTTTACGATGATTAATTTTAATCTTAAAGTCATTAATACCCAAAGAAGAAAATCCCTCGACAACAATAGCTAAAATTTCAGCATCAGGAACCATTGTATCATATTGACCAGCAACATCAAAATCACATTGATAAAACTCTCTCATACGACCTTTTGTCATTGCAGGTTGATCTCTACGATATACCTTAGCAATATGATATCTTTTTATATTTTGAACATTGTTCATTGCGACAAACCGTGCAAATGGAACAGTTAAGTCATAACGAAGTGATGCTAATTCTCCACCTTGATCTTGTAAGTTATAAATCAATTTAGAATCTTCACCATATTTACCAGTTAAAATTTCAGTTAATTCAAATACTGGAGTATCAATAGTAACACCACCGTGACGTTTAAATAATCCTGATAAAGTACTAAAGATCCATTCTCTAAGAATCATATCTTTACCAGACCAATCTTTAGTTCCCTTAGGAGTCTTTAATTGGAAATTATCCTTAGATTTTTTGCTCTTTTTTTCAGGCTTAGTTTGGCCTGTCATAGCTGGAGTAACTTGTGCTGCTTGTGACATACTACTAAATAAAGCTCTGGGTACTAGCCTTCTTAGCATATACTTTTCAGTAATCCGTTCGCTCCTCTATCGCTGAAAAAATTACTCATACCATTCTAGTGGGGTGTGCAGGGTAACCAGTGTAGTGGCCCTGATATTGGAAGTGGCAAATCGTCAGCCTGAACAACAAAGCGGCGAATTATTATAGAACAGTTCAAGGTAATTGACTTAATATAATGGCATTGACGGCTTCACCTTATTTAGCTCTTCTTGATGAAGATGATTCATCATTAAAGATTTATGCTTTACAATCTTTAGATAAACTTGTTGATGAACTCTGGTCAGAAATTGCTAACAGTCTTGGTGATATTGAAGAATTGTATGAGAATGAGAGCTTTGAGGGTCGTAACCTTGCGGCTCTTCTTGCTTCAAAAGTATATTATAACTTAGGTGATTATGATTCTTCTGTACGTTTTTCATTGGCTTCTGGTGAACAATTTAATATTAATGAAAGTTCAGAATTCGTTGAGACTATTGTTTCAAAATGTATTGAAAAATATATTGAACTTAGTCGTAACTCTTATAATACTGGAGATTTAACTAAATTAGATCCTAGATTAGTATCAGTATTTGAGAAAATGTTATTAAAATGTATTGAACAAAATAATTCATCTTTAGCTATTGGTATTTCTCTTGAAAGTTATAGACTTGATATTGTTGAATCAATTATTTCTAAACAATCAGAAGAAGCAGCTCTTCAATCAATTGCTTATTCATTAAATTGTTTAGCTACTATAAATTATAGTTCACACTTTAAAATATCTGCTTTAAATAAGTTAGTTGACTTAATCTTAAAATTGAAGAATCCTGATTATTTTCTGGTTAGTAAATTGATTGTCCAGTTAAATGACTCCAAGTTACTGATAAAGTTGTTTGAAGATTTAGTAAATAAGGATACTAAGAATGCTACATTAATTGCGTACCAAGTCGCATTTGATTTGGTTCAAGCTGCTACTCAAGAGTTATTGAATAAGACAATTACTTCTTTAAAGTCTACAGGCGAGACCAACAAATCTCATCAACCAACATACTCTAAGTTGGTAAAAATCTTATCAGGTGTTCCATCTTGTGACTACGATGTCGCTTTTCTTCGCAATAATGATAATACTGATATTAAAATTTTGAATCTGACCAAGAGCAGTTTAGATGGTCGTAGCTCAATGTTTCATAATGCTATCAGTTTTATGAATGCCTTTTTACATGCTGGTACCACTAACGACTCATTTTTACGTACTAATTTGGAGTGGTTAGGTAAATCTTCCAACTGGTCAAAGTTCACTGCTACCGCAGCATTGGGAGTTATCCATAAGGGTAATTTGTCACAAGGTGATCTTATTTTAGATCCATACTTACCAGAACGTCCAGGATCTCATTACTCTCAAGGTGGATCATTATTTGCCTTAGGACTTATTTTTGCCGGACACGGAAATGAAATCATTGAATACTTGCGTCACCATATTGTTGAAAAAGGTTCTTCAGCTGGAAATGATGAAGTAGATGTTATTTTACATGGTGCTGGTCTTGGTGCCGGTGTTGCCGCCATGGGAACTGGAGATGAAACACTTTATGAAGAATTGAAAACTATCTTATACTCTGACTCTGCTGTTTCTGGTGAGGCAGCTGCTTTAGCTATTGGATTAGTCATGTTGGGTTCTCAAAATAAGACTATAATTGAAGACATGATTACTTACTCACGGGAAACACAGCATGAAAACATCATTAGAAGTTCTGGACTTGCTGTTGCTTTGATGAGCTTTGGAAAGGGTGAGTTAGCAGACTCGACCATTGATGAGTTGATTCATGAGCAAAACTCTAATATCCGTTATGGTGGTTGTTACACTATTGCTTTGGCTTACTGTGGAACTGGTGATAAACAAGCTATCAAAAAATTATTGCATGTCGCAGTTAGTGATTCTAGTAATGATGTTAGACGTGCTGCTGTAATTGGACTCGGATTTATTTTAATTCGTGATTATAAGACTGTTCCATCAATTGTGGAATTACTTGCTGAATCATACAATCCACACGTTAGATATGGTACAGCTATGGCTCTTGGTGTTTCTTGTGCAGGTAAGGGTAATTTCACTGCTGCACTTGATTTATTAGAACCTTTAACAAAAGATCCAGTTGATTTTGTCAGACAAGGTGCCTTTATTGCTACTTCAATGATTTTAATTCAACAAAATGAGAAATCATACCCAGATTTAGCAAATGTTAAAGAAAATTTGGCTTCTATTGTTAAAAGTAAAGGACAAGAAGGTTTAGCCAAATTTGGTGCAGCTTTATCACAAGGTATTATTGATGCTGGTGGACGTAATGTAACTATTGGTCTCGAAAATGCACATGCTGGTACTTTAAATGTTAAAGCTATTGTTGGTTTAACATTATTTTTACAAAGTTGGTATTGGTTTCCATTAGCACACTTTTTATCTTTAAGTTTTACTCCAACAACTATTGTTGGTATTACAGAGAATTTAAAGATACCAAAATTTGATATTGTTTGTAACAGTAAAAAATCTACATTTGCTTATCCTCCAATGTCAGAAGATCTGAAGGAAAAGAAAGCTAAAAAGGTTGAGACTGCTGTGCTATCAACTACTGTTCGTGCTAAACAACGTGCTAAGAGTTCTAAAAAGGAAGAAACAGAACCAGAACCAGAAAAGAAAGAAGAAGAAGAGGAAAAGATGGAAATTGATGAAGAGACAGAAGAACAAGGATCTCATGAATTATCTAATTTGACTCGTGTGCTTCCTGGACAACTTAAATATGTGGAATTTCCAGCTGATAGTCGTTACAAACCTGTGCGTGAATATAAAAATACAGGTGGTGTGGTTATTTTAGAAGATACTAAACCTACTGAAAAAGGTGAATATATAAAGACTGTCAGACAATTGAATGACACTGAGGCACCTGTTCCAGAACAGTTTACCGTCACTGAAGAAGACTTGGAATAAATGCATTGAATTGAATATTAAGTAAAAAACAAAAAACAAAAACAAAAAAGATATAATCAATCTGGAATACTTCTTATAGAAATGCCAGGAACAGAAGGTAGAAGATAAATGCAACTGTAATGTTAGCTGATTTGTAGATTATCATACGAGATAGTTACTACCTAGTAACTGCACTGCAGTACAAGAATTTTTTCGGAACCAATAATCTATAGTCGGGAAGACATCCCATAAAAAGTGGGGCTGCACGTGGATAGATGACCTGGCTGAACAATTTAATGCATTTGCATCCCGGAGTTGTGAGTAATTCGGAGTCCAACCACCTAACCCGGGATTCTTATTAAGTGGGGACGGAAAAACATTTAAATAGGCGGGCATATACTCCGATGGAAATTCTTTAATATTTTGGATATTTTAATACTCTAAGATTTTTATAATAATGAGTAGAGTATTTAGCTCTAAATTATTAAGGAGTGTTGGTTTAGGATCAGCTGCTTTAGTTGGTGCTGCTTATAGTATTAGTAGTATTAATCAACAACTGACTGATTCCCTTAGCAATGATTCAAGTCTCACTTCAAAATTTGCACCATTAGTTACTAGTAGAAATGCTCCACCTTCAAGATCTGAAATGATTAATAAGTTAGAATCTACTGATAAATTTGATGTTCTTATTATTGGTGGTGGTGCCGTTGGAACTGGTACAGCAGTTGATGCAGCAACTAGAGGACTTAAAGTTGCACTTGTGGAGAAGACCGATTTTGCAGCTGCGACATCATCAAAATCTACAAAAATGGCTCATGGTGGTGTACGTTATTTAGAAAAAGCTGTTTTTCAACTTTCAAAAGCTCAATTAGATTTAGTTATTGGTGCTCTTAATGAAAGAGCTAGTATTGTAAATAATGCTCCTCATTTATGTTCAATTTTACCAATTATGATCCCAGTTTATCATTATTGGCAAGTACCTTATTTTTACGCTGGTACAAAATTATATGATATTTTTGCTGGTAGACAAAATTTAAAATCTTCTTATCTTTTATCTAAAAGTGCTGCTCTGACAATTGCTCCAATGTTAGATAATAAAGAATTAGTTGCTGGATTAGTTTATCATGATGGACTTTTTAATGATTCTCGTCTTAATGCTACTTTAGCTCTTACAGCTATTGAAAATGGTGCAACTGTTGCTAATTATGTTGAAGTTAAACAATTAATTAAATCTGATGATAATAAAGTAATTGGTGCTATTGCAATTGATAAAGAAACTGGTAAAGAATTTTCAATTAAAGCTACAAGTATTGTTAATGCAACTGGTCCTTTCTCTGATAAGATTCTTGAAATGGATAATGATCCAAAGGGTCTTCCACCAATTATTGAACAAGCTCCAAAAATGGTTGTACCTTCTGCTGGTGTTCATATTATTTTACCTGAATTTTATTGTCCAAAAGATATGGGTTTACTTGATGCTTCAACTTCTGATGGTCGTGTTATGTTTTTCCTTCCATGGCAAGGAAAAGTTTTAGCTGGAACAACTGATACTCCACAAAAACGTATTACTGATTATCCTGTCCCAACTGAAGCTGAAATTGATGATATTTTACATGAACTTCAAAAGTATATCAAATTCCCAGTTAGAAAAGAAGATGTCCTTTCTGCTTGGGCTGGTATCCGTCCTTTAGTACGTGATCCTTCTACTGTTACTGGTGAGAATACTGGTTCAACTCAAGGACTTGTTAGATCTCATTTAATTCTTGAATCACCTACTGGATTGATTACAATTAGTGGTGGTAAATGGACTACCTATCGTGAAATGGCTGAGGAAACTATTGATACCGTTGTTAAGAATTTTGATTTTGGTAAGACTGTTGGACCTTGTAAGACTAGAGATTTCCCTCTTGTTGGTGCTGAAGATTTTGATAACACTTTATCCTCTCGTTTAGTTCAACATTATTCTGTTAGTAATAAGATTGCCACTCACTTAGCCTCTAACTATGGTTCTCGTGCTCCTCTTATTCTTGAACTCTTCAAAAAATCTCCAGAAAACCAATTGCCTGTTGTTCGTCTTAATTCTAAGAATGCCGCTTCTTATGAAGAATATGAGTTCCCATTCACTGTTGCTGAGTTACGTTACTCATTAGATTATGAATACGCCCGTACTCCTGTTGATTTCCTTGCTCGTCGTACTCGTTTAGCTTTCCTTGACGCTAAGCAAGCGCTTAAGGCTGTTGATGGTGTTACTGACTTTATGGCCGCTGAACTCGGCTGGTCTAAGACCGTCAGAGAGCAACACCGCGCCTATGCTGTTGATTTCATCGAAAAGATGGGTGTAAAGCAAACCGCCTAATATCTTAATATACTGTACATTAACTCATTGTAGCATTTTCGTCGTTATCGTAGCTGATCTCTTGTGAGGGTGTAAATGTGTGAAATAGGCAGGTACCAAACCATCCCTGTTGCAGCTTTACAGAGGCCTTAACAATATCACTCTTACCTAGTTAAATGTGCTTTTCACTTGGTCTAAGTTTTATAGAATTCAATGAGCATCCATCGTTATTTCGAGCCCATTTATCTATGCGTGCTTGCAGTATGGTGGATAGGTTATTCCTGGATGGCACAAATGGCTCACAAAGCCGCTGAAAAGCTGCACTAAATTATATATAGTAAAGATATACATTATTTTAATAAGAAATTTAAACTTTTAGATACCAAAGACTTTTTGCGTGCTGAAATTAGATCAAATAACATAAAAATGAGCCTTTCACAGGCCACAGGCGGTGGAACATACAAAAAGTGGAAATTTAAGTGATTTTTCTTTATTTTCAGACTATAATGGCGTATTTTACTGGTATTTGCAATAATAAGTGTATCAAAGCTTATAAATTTATCGTCCACTGCTTGTATCGTATTAGATTGTGTTGGTAGACATCTGTTAGCTCTACAATGTCGTTTATGATGAGCCGGTAAAATTATTTATTTAAATTACTGATATACAAGTGCAATTAGCGTTCCTCTCTGTCATGATCATCACCTTTCTTATGACGGCCATTGCGTTTATTATTTTCTTGAAACAATTTGATTTCACGAATTGCTTGGACCATGGCCTTATCCACTGTCTTGTGCAATATGGCAATCTCTTGTTTATCAACAGATTCACTTTCTAACTTCTTACCTAAAACTTGTTCAATTCTAAATAAAAGTTCAATGTCATATTGGGTCACCAAACTAACGGAACGTCCACTTTTACCAGCACGGGCAGTACGACCAACACGATGAATATATGTCTTAGAATCAGTAGGCATATCATAATTAAGTACTAAATCAACACTTGGAATATCTAAACCACGGGCAGCAACATCAGTAGCAACTAAAATTTGTTTAGATCCACTTTTAAATTTATTAAGAGCTCCTAAGCGTTTAGATTGACTTAATTGACCATGAAGTGGTACAATAGGAAATCCTAATATTTTACCTAAAAATGCAGTACGTTGACAATGAATTACAGTACGAGTAAATATAATAATAGTTTTACCAGTGTACTGTGTTAATAATCTAATCAAATGAGTATCTTTCATACCACTTGGAATAAATATCATTGTTTGAATAAGTGAATCAACAGTTGAATATTTATCATTAACTGCACAACGAATTGGATCAACAAGTGATGCTCTTTGTAATTTTTCAACTTTTGATGTCATTGTAGCAGAGAATAAAAATGTATGACGTTGTTTAGGTATAAGACCAAGAATTTTATCTAATGCTGGACCAAATTCAAGTTCTAATAAACGATCAGCTTCATCCAAAATTAAATATTTTAACATTCTTAAACTAAATCCTTTTGTATGTTCTAAATGATCAAGTAATCTACCAGGTGTTGCAACTATTATATGAGGTTTTTTCATTAAATCTCTAGCTTGATCCATCATACCAACACCTCCAACAATACATACAGTACGACATCCCATTCCAGAACCAAGTGCATCAAAAGTTTCTTTAATTTGATAAGCTAATTCACGAGTTGGTGCAAGAACACATGCAAAATATGGAGTTTGCATTTCCCATAAAAATTGAAGAACTGGTATAGCAAATGCTGCTGTTTTACCAGAACCTGTTTGAGCTAATCCAATAAGATCTTTACCCTTAAGTCCCCATGGAATAGCCTCTGCTTGAATAGGTGTCGGAGTCTTATAATTAAGTCTCTCACAAGCTTCAAGAAGTTCTGGAACAAGTCCAAACTCTGAAAACAGCTCCACTTTAGCCTTCTCTTCAGCATCCTCGTCCTTATCTGATTCTTCCTCTTCATCAACCTCGTCAGCCTTGGTTTTGGCATCTTCAGTCTCTTGCTCTTTGAGCTTTGATAACGCCCTCTGCTTAATCCGTTCAGCTAACTCAGTAGCATCCCTCTTAGACTTTTCAAGCTTGTTAACCTTGCCGGCCTTACCCTTTAACGAAACAGTCTTGCCCTTAGCCATTGACCCTGCTCCTGCATCGCTCCGCTTGAAATTTTTTTCTAGGCCCTCATCTCGCACGTGATAGACAGAGCACATATACCGCTAATACCCCGCCACCGAGATCGCAAGGATGCAAGACTATCGCGACAGCTAGATATTGGCTTGTACTTTGCGCTGGCCGGCTCGCCAGCTCGGCAAGCGAGGGCGCAGCGGCCGCTGGCAAGGTACTCTATGGTGGGCGGTGATGCGGCCGGGTAACGCGATGAGAAGCTAGAAAAAAAAATTTCAGCTGGAAAATTATTTAGCATATACATATTGATATATATATATATATATATATAACATATTATAATGGCTAGACATAGAAGAAGGACCAGAACTCACACGAAACTTACAGATGAGGATAAGGATAAGATTCCACAATCTATGGTTATAGCTGTTGGTGATGCATTGAAGAATCATTCCATATCTAGACTTGTAAATGATATGAGAAATGTTATGCAGCCTCATACAGCTATTAATTTAAAAGAAAGAAAACTGAATAAACTTAAAGATTATCTTGTTATGACTGGACCACTTGGTGTTTCTCATATGTTAATATTTTCACAATCTGATGCTGGTACAGTTCATTTAAGACTTTCACGTATGCCTCGTGGACCAACAATAACCTTTAAAGTTTCTAATTATTCTCTTTGTAAAGATGTTAGAAAGATTCTTAAAGCTCCAAAAAGTAATGATAAAGGATCAACTGATTACTTAAATCCACCGTTATTAGTTCTTAATGGATTTACAGCTCCATCAAAGGCAGATGTTCATGAAAAATTAACAATTACTTTATTACAAGGTATGTTTCCACCAATTAATCCTCAAACATTAAAAGTATCATCAGTAAAGAGAGTTTTAATTTTAAATAAGGATGAAAATGGTGAGATTGATTTAAGACATTATGCTATTGATACTAAACTGGTAGATCTTTCACGTTCTATTAAAAAATTAGTTTCTATAAAGAATCAAACTCATAAGAAACTTCCAAATTTGGCCAAAGTACCAGATGTAGCTGATTTTGTTTTAGATCCTTATGCTGCTGGTGCTGGATTCACCAGTGATTCTGAAATTGAGGATGATGATATTGTTCAAGTTAACTCAGCTACTCACAATCAAAAGAAACGTAGTGACACTGGAGAGCAAGGTGCAACCAAGAAGAAAGCAGTTAAATTAACTGAAATTGGTCCAAGACTTAAACTTGACCTTGTTAAAATTGAGGATGAGGTATGTGGTGGTAAGGTATTATATCACCATTATGTTAATAAGAGTACTGCAGAGGTTAAGAAGCTTGAGCAGAAGCATGCTGTTAGACGTAAGTTAAAGGCCCAAAGAAGAAAGGAACAAGAAGCTAATGTCAATGCTAAAAAGGAGAAAATAGAGGCAAAGAAATTACGTAAACAGCAGAAGAAAGCTGAACGTGAAGCGAGAGCAGCTAATGGTGAAAATGTTAGCGATGATGACGGTGATGAATCCAGTGACAGTGAGCAGGAGGATGAAGAAATGGGTGGTGATTCTGACGATGATAATCTTTTCTCAGATGATGAATAGACATAATTCATGTAAACTTTTAATGCATCTTCTTAACTATTATTGTAGTCTTGTCTGGATACGATTAGTTGATCCTCATGTTGAAATTTACCAGTAAGTTTTCCGTTACTCTAAAGCATAAATGTATACAGGGACAACTAGGTTTACCAATGAGGATAGTAACGGAAAATTTTCACCAGGTTGAACAATAAGGTATACCACATTGTTTCAAGTATAGTTCATATTCAGTTAAAGGTTTTGTATATTTATACGGGTATGGTATGCATCTACATGAATACAGATATGTGTTGTACCCATCATATGGTTAATAAACTTTGCCCTTATTTACATAATTTCTGCATTGCCAATGGGTCTAAATTGACTGTTTTTATAATAGATGATTCACATTTAAAGGGAAAGTCTAACATTTTGGGATATATTAATACTTGATACCTGTAGCTCCTTTGAGATTTGCGATCCATGTTCATATTAACTTGAAATAGGCACTCAAATTATAGTGTGTGAAACTAAAATGAAGTAACCAATTAATTTTTGAAAGATACATTCCATATAAATCTCATTTCTAGTTGGAAACGAAAATCAGGGTTGCAGATGGGTCTAGATTGTTTGGTAAATGTCTTAACATTTTACCCAAAGGGGGACATTTAATTGCATTCCGATGCACATTCTTCCGCGGAACGCATTCTCTATGTTGATCCGAGCTAAAATTGTCTTAACATCTTTGAAAATTTCAACTCTGATTATAGTATATTGTATCTAATAACGGCTAAAATAGCAGTAGTCAAATCATGGATATCTTCATGTGACATAGTAAATCATGGATATACATGGATAAGTTCCCTAACATGTATGTGTTGTAAGTAGTATAGTAAATATATGAGAGAGAATTACCAAATTAAATATTGACGTTATATAGAGGTGTGTATGATATGTACTGTCTTGTAAATGAATGAGGATTTTCATTTTATGATTTTGAGCTCCTTAATTTTTGCACCGATAATCGTTAGTTCCAGTAGCGTTTCGGAATGCAATTGCAAAAAGTATTTACTCATATATAAGACTAAAATACAATTTTAATGTAATAGTTTGTAAATTAAGAAACAATACTTCAACCCACTTTATTCACTCCTTATTACTTTTTCTTATTTCTTATTGTTCAAAGATGGTCTCGCGTGCTTTTGCATCTAGCCTTTTAGCTATGTTATTGGTCTCAGTTAAAGCTGAGGCTGTATCATTTAACTCTACTACATCAATTGCTTTGATGTATTATCAATGTGGAGGATACGGATGGACTGGACCAACAGAATGTGTTTCTGGTGCTACTTGTGTTGCTCAAAACAATTATTATCACCAATGTCTCTCTAGTACTGCCGCTGCAGAGTCTTCTACTGCTCATTCTCATGAACAAGGAGTTACTATTACTGTAACTTCAACTGAAGATCACACTGTTACTACCACTGAAGCTCAAACTATTACTGTCCCATCTGGAGACGCCTGTGTCTCAGGGGGGTCAGATAATGATGAATCTGTCCCTGCAAGCACTGCAGATAGCCTTTCAGATGCTGCTTCAACTGAATCACCAGAAACTGAGACTCAAGCGTCCTCTGCCCCTGAAAACACTGAATCACCAGAAACCCAAGACTCAACTGCTCCTTCCAGTAACACTGATGCTTACTCTTCTAGCACTCCAGGTTACTGGCCTATGCCTAACTCCACTTCTACCACCGTCGAGCTTCACACTACCACCACTATCGTGCAAGTAACTTCTTTGTCTGAGACTAGCGCTGACAACGATTCAGAGGCAGCTGATAGCACCAGCGAAACTGCTGCCGGTTCCAGCGATGTTGCATCTAGTGCCGATGCTACTTCTGCCGAAGCTACTTCTGACGACGCTACCTCTGCCGACGATGCTGCTACCTCTGCTACCTCTGCTGCTGCCACCACTGCCGACGCCGCTTCCACCACATCTACCTTGAGTACCAGTGTCACTAGCAGTAGTACTAGTGCCAAGAGCACCGCAACCGCCGCCTCCAGCGACTTAGAAGTTGTTAGCGGTGGATTCTCTGGATCTGGAAGTACCACTCGTTACTGGGACTGTTGTCTCCCATCGTACTCGTGGCCTGGAAAATCTAGTCTGGTATCCAGCCCTGTTGCTGCTTGTGATGCCAGCGGAAACAAGTTCTCTCTGATGGATGGTCACCAAAGTGGATGTATCGGAGGAGATGCCTATATGTGTAATGACCAACAACCGTGGGCTGTTCTGGATCTGTTGGCTTACGGTTTTGCTGCTGCTCTGATTGTAGGTGCTACTGATGAAACTATGGCATGTTCATGCATGGAATTAACATTCTCTGAGGGACCAGTTAGTGGTAAATCAATGGTTGTTCAAATTACTAATACTGGTGGTGATTTAAGCGGAAATCATTTTGATCTTGCTATTCCAGGTGGGGGTTTCGGTATTTTTACAGATGGTTGTACTAGCGAGTTCGGATCTTCATACAGCTGGGGTCAACAATATGGTGGTATTAGCGGAGAGTCTGGATGTAGCTCAATTCCTCTGGTTTTAGAACCTGGTTGTGATTTCAGATTTGACTGGTTTCAAGGTTCTTATAATCCATCTGTTAATTTTAAACAAGTTGTCTGTCCTAAAGAAATTACTGATATTTCTGGCTGTGTTAGACAATAATTCTTACTCTAGTGCTCCACCAACTACACCCCCCGTCAAATACGCTGCTACCATATTACATAAAAATATGCAGCAGTCATGACAAGGAAGCATTAGTATTGTTTGTTTTTTTACTTATTCTAAAATTTCGTCCTATTATACGCTATATTGTTGTGAAATGGGATGGGACACTTTTGCATACCGAAGATCTATGTCTCAATGTATACATAAATTACTCGGCATTTTTTATGTATGATTTGCGATTAAAAAGTTACAGAACATAATCTAGGTATAATCATTTCTTTTTTCTATTATTTAATGGTTAATTAATAAATTTACCCCCCCCTTTTATTTTATATTTCTTTTGTTATAGTCAATTTCTTTCTAATAGTATATATAATTACTAATTAAAACTTTTTTAAATATATTTATCATTTTCTACTTAAAGTGGATTGCATATTAACGCAGAATAAAAATCTGACAGAAGAGATGGTGTAAAAAGTACTAAATGCGCCAAATGTGAAGCTTTTCTGGGCTCCCTGTTAGCCTGCATTGATAGCGAACAAATCTTCTACAATAGACGGACTTGCCCTCTCAAAGAAATACTTGAGAAAAAGTGTAACAGCAGTACGATTTAACGTTTTACAGTAGCCACTAATGCAACCTCAATTTCCAAAATCGTAAATTTTACCGCTAAGCTCCTTATAAATTGTAAGATGTATCCAGTCTTTAAATTATATTTTTATTTAAAATAATTAAAATGTCTAAAACTTGTGTAATAACAGGATGTGGTAGCGGAATTGGATTAAATCTTGTTCGTGAATATTGTAAAAGAAATTATATTGTATATGGTCTTGATATAAAATTTTCTAAAGAAGTTAAAGAAGAATTTGAATTTATTGGAGTAATACCACTTATTTGTGATGTTACTAAAAGTGAAAATATAAGACAAGTTCGTGATAAACTTATAAAAGATTATGGAGTCAATAAGATTGACGTACTTTATAATAATGCTGGAATTGCAGCATCAGTTATAACAGCAACAGCTGCTGATGATGTAATTGAACGTACAATCTCAATTAATTTAATGTCACCAATGAAAGTTACAAGAGAATTTCATGAACTTGTTGTTTTCGCAAAAGGTACAATTGCTTTCCTGACACTGGCAACTGGTTGGGTTCCGTTACCTTATGGAGCTGTATATGCTGCCCTGAAAGCTGGACTTGACCAGTACGCTAGAACTTTACGTCTAGAAATGAGTCCTTTAGGCGTAAAAGTTATATCTGTAGTTACTGGTGCAGTTGATACTGGATTTTCATCTAGATTTGAACAAGCTAGTGGTACAATTTTTGATACTGATGAAGTTAAAAAAGCAATCCAACATCGTCAACAGTGCCTTAAACTTGAAGGTGGAATGGACCCTGAGGTCTACGCAAAGAGAACTGTCGATCAATTAGAAAAAGTTACTATAAGAGATTTTAGAATATTTGAAGGTAGTAAATCTCAATTCTTATATCAAACTTTTAGATTATTACCAGTTGGTATGCCTGATAATATGTTATTTGATAGATACAAGATGGGCGAATCATATCCTTCAGTCGAGCTCAAAATTGAGAAAGCAAAAGCCGCCGCCGCAGTCGCCGCTGCTGCTACTGCTACAAATGATGCCAGTGAACCTCTATCTGAAGATGGCGCTACAGCAACAATTCCTAGTAAGCAATCTGATATCCAGTGAAAAGTTTCTTTTTTTTTTTTTTTTTAAATCCAAGTTCATATTTTTAAGCTACCCGTAATCCTCTTTAAGTAATATAGTGCAGTGTACACGGCTCAGGGCTTTTGGCAACGTAAAATTTTCAATTTTTTTTATCGTATATCTATCTCTTGACTCACCGTATGATTCCGGTATACCGCTTCTTCTGCCGCATAATGGGTAAAATAGCAGAATCCGTTCAATGGTAGATTTATCAGTTCTGTTGGTGTGACAGTATTGACGCACACAGGTAGTTCTATAAATGTACAATAAGCTAATTATATAATTATATTTCTTGTTCTTTATCAATTTGTTATCATAATGATTTTTATCTTGTTTGTTTTAGATTTAATAGAGCCGTATCAATTATGCGAGATAATTGTTGACCGATTAAAAAGATTGTCAATCAACTCCGAGGAACTATCATATAAATGTTTTCACATGCTGAAATATTTTGCAATTTCCAACATTCTGCAGTCGCGCGACCATATATCTGTAATAGTAATTGATCATAAGAGTACTTGCTGTGCCGTGTGACAATTCATATTTAATTGTTATTTAATCTTATTTTTTATTTTTTCTATTTATTTTTCTTCTTTACCTAATTATCTAATAATGGAAGATATTTCAAAAAAGAAGATATCCGATGATCTTTCAGCTACTGAAAGGGCAGACCCTTCAGATGCTACATCTTTAGACCAACCAATTCTTAAGAAAGATTTTTCAGTCTTATCTTTATTGGGTGTCGGTTTCGGTTTAACAAATTCTTGGTTTGGTATCTCAGCTTCTCTTTCAACTGGTATATCATCTGGTGGCCCTTTAATTATCGTATACGGTATTATCGTAATTGCTGTTGTGTCTTCCTGTATTGGTGTTTCTTTATCTGAGCTTGCTAGTGCTTATCCAAACGCTGGTGGACAATTTTATTGGACAATTAAATTAGCACCAAAGAGATTCTCAAGATTTTTATCTTATTTAACAGGATCTTTAGCATTTGTTGGTTCCATTTTTACTAGTGCATCAGTAACAATTTCAATTGCTCAGTTAATTATTGGATTCTACGGTTTAACTCATCCTGACTATACTTATCAACGTTGGCAAGTATTTATCATTTTCCAAATTTTAAACTTTTTAATTTATTGGTTAAATTATTTCGGTAAAGTATTACCTTTCATTTCTCAATCTGTCTTATACGTCTCTTTATTCTCATTTGCAGTAATTTCAATCACTGTACTTGCATGTCTGTCCGGAAGTTACAATACAAGTGCTTTCGTATTCACTGAATTCGAAGATGGAACTGGTTGGGGATCTTTAGGAATGGCATTCATTTTAGGTCTCATTAATCCAAATTGGTCATTCTCATGTTTAGACTCTGCTACTCATATGGCAGAAGAAGCTCTTCATCCAGAAAGAGTTATCCCAATCACTATTATGGGTACTGTTGCAATCGGTCTTATTACATCATTTTCTTATTCTCTTGCAATGTTTTTCTGTATTAAAAACTTAGATGCTGTCGTTAATGACCCTAACTCTCCAATCGTTCAAATTTATTACCAATCTTTAGGTAATAAAGGTGGTGCTATCTTCTTAGGTAGTTTATTATTCGTTACTGGTGTCGGTTGTAATGTTGCTCTGCATACTTGGCAAGCTCGTCTTTGTTGGTCTTTTGCTAGAGATGATGGTATCCCATTTAGTAAATATTGGAAAAAAATTGATCTGAAATCAAATCTTCCAACTAATGCTCATACTTTATCTACAGTTTTATGCGCTCTCGTTGGTTGTCTTTACCTCGCAAGTTATACCGCTTATAACTCTCTTGTTGTCGGATGTATTACTTTCCTTTTACTCTCCTACCTCATCCCAATTGCATGTCTTCTTCACTTTGGACGCTCCAACATTAAGCACGGCCCATTCTGGTTGGGCCCTCTCGGAATGATCTGTAACGTCATTACAATTTTATGGGCATTGTTCGCTTTGGTAGTATACTCATTCCCATTCACATTACCTGCCGAAGCTTCAAATATGAACTATGTCAGTGTGGTCATAGTATTCTTTGTCCTGTACTTCCTCATCTATTGGGCTATAGAAGGTAAGCGTAAATTCTGTCCTAACTTTGATAAATATTACTATGACGAAATGGAATAGTCACATGAACCAGACTCTTTCTCATCTCTCATTTTTTTTTAAAAAATATTCATTAGACGTCTCAATTGTACGAAAAACTTGTTGTGCTAGTACTTCCTGTAGCCGCCGGTCTATGGCCCTACCACCACCACGTGCATATCAATACGGCAAAGTTTTGTCCCCAACAGCGCCTAGCTTCAACCCTTCTCCGTCTGGCTAAACTATTGCAATATCTAACATGTCAGATTTAAAAGAACTTGCACAACATCTTCGTGGATGTCTTAAGCAATATCCAAACTTCCCAAAAGAAGGAATCCTTTTTGAAGATTTTCTTCCTATCTTTAGTAACCCGAAAGATTTTCAAATGCTCATCGATGCCTTTGCTCTTCATATTAAAGAAGAATTTAAAGATACTTCTATTGATTATGTTGTAGGGCTCGAGTCTCGTGGTTTTCTTTTTGGTCCTGCTTTAGCTTTGGCTCTTAATGCTGGTTTTATTCCTGTTCGTAAACCAGGTAAATTACCTGGAAAGACTCATCAAGTATCTTTCTCAAAAGAGTACGGTGAAGATGTATTTGAGATGCAAGCGGACGCTATCGCCGCTGGAAGCAAAGTTCTTATTGTTGACGATATTCTTGCTACTGGTGGTAGTGCTAAGGCAGCCGGTGAGTTGGTCTTAAAATGTCAAGATGTCAAGATCTTGGAATTCCTTTTCGTAATGGAATTGGATTTCTTAAAAGGTAGAGACAGATTACAAGCTGGTACCTTCACTTTGTTGAGCGGTCAAGAGGAGAAGTTTAACTAGTCAATGGGCTACGATATAGTAATATTATTTTGTATTTCCTAATAAAGTAATTGTGTATTGATTCTTGTAATATTTTGATTAGTTGTTCTTAAGAAAGATTCGCAGCATAATAGTGCACTCAAGGTACCGCTGATCGATCAGATCTAGCGATTGGTTTACTGATGCATTTTTGGTACCAGACCTAAAAATTGCATATATAAAATTTCCGCGTAGTGTAACTACTGTAAACAAGTGTTACTCTGACTTTTTACAGTTAAGAGTATGCTGTCTTTACGATATATTCATAATATTTCATGTTATTCAAATGCATATATTTCCCCCTGTGGGAACTATTTTGCATATATTGTTAGACCTAGTACTGAATTTCGGTTCATGATCCGAAATGCCATTGATCCATCTCATCCTGTGGTGTTGGAACATAATTTAACAGATATTCTTAATAATACTCAAAATAATATCATTAATTCACCAAAATCAAAGATGAAAGATTTTTTACAAACAAATGATATAAAATCAACAAAAAAAACTATTGAAGGAGTAGCAAAATCTAATGATATATCTATAGTAGGAACTAGTATTAATGGATCAAGATTTGTTATTGAATGGGAACCTACAGTTAATTCAAGTGCGTGTGATAGAATATGTTTAGTTGATAGATTAAAAGAGATAATAATTGCATTTTCAGTTTTTAATAATAGTTATATGGTAATTAATGTATCTGGTAAATTATCTGCTGAAATTCTGCATGCTCAATGGATTCCTTCTGCTTCAAATTTAAATAATTCAACATCTCATTCTTCATTTCTAGCAATATTTACAGTTTATGGTATTAGTTGTCATATATTACGTATTAGTAATTCAATTAAATTTGTTACTCAATGGAAAAAACCTGTTATTAATTATCTCTTACCGCGTCATGCTCATCAAAGCGTTTCTTTAATTTTACTGGATTTAGGAAGAGAATATGTAATACATTGGACAGGAATATCTTCAGTTAGCCCACCGCGTCTTGCGCAAGTTGGATCTTTAACCCTTGCTGCTCCTCATTCAATTGGTGGATTACTGTGGTCCTCTCTGGGTAAATGGCTTGGTTTAGTAACAGATATGACAGTGCAATTGTATCTTGGAATTTCAAACTCACCAGATTCTAAAAAGCTTAGTATTTTTGATAATTCTACTACTACTGATCAACCTTTATGGACTTTTACTTTAGCTGTGCCTCCACTGACAGCACTGGTATGGGGTGCTGTCAGTTTACCACAACGTAGATATATTTCTGATACTTCAGTGAATTATTATGATACTTTATTTATAGGAGATATATCAGATGATGTTACAATTCTTCTTACAGATAATGGAATTCATGATTTATTGGTATTAAGACCGAAAAAAATTGTCCCAGAAGGAACTTCAGTGTGGAAGGAGAGCTACGATAATACGATGGAACCAGCAGCGCGAAATATTCCTGTTAGTTCAAATGCTGTTGGTGTTTCTGAAATTGTACCACAATCAACATTATGGTGGCCATTATTATCTCGACTTAGAAATAAGAAACTTTCTAGTGTATTATATGGATATATGTTAGAATATCTGAATCTTGTGGCAGTTAAAGTAAGACTGATGGCAAGAGCAGTGTTCATTTGGAATTTGAACACTGCATTAAAACTACCAGGAATATCATGTTTGGATTCTGTAATCTTATCTAACAGTGATATTCTTGCATTACATTGGCATCCACTTATTCCTGGACTTCTTATGGTTGTCTGCCAAAAGCTGATAATTATTTGGGGCCAAGGATGGGGTCGACCAGTGGTTGCAAAGGCTGACAAGTTCGACCTTGTTGATGCTTCATGGCTTCCTTCTAATCCTGGTACGATGCACAACGACGGCCACAGTGCAAAGGATGTCTTTGAAGTCAGCTTTCTTTGCACAGGCTCAAACCAATTCTCTTTTGGTAAACTAAGCGTGGAAAATTCAGTTTTATTGAATATTGAAGAATATTTTGCTCATCTTAATAATTCAGTTTCCAAAATAAGATCAACAGCTGGTACTGATGACTGGGAGGCTGAAAGACCATGGGTGGAACCATGCTTAGAACGAATGGAATCTGACGATGTGGTAATAGTAGATGATGATACTACTGCAGCTCAAATAATGCGAGATGTTCAACATGGTGAATGGGGTCGCAAATCTTTAGCTGATACATCTGATGATACATTTAAACATAAAAGGCGGAAAATAGGTATTTGATACAATATTATATTAATATATTTTTATTAACTATTATTAATGATTACCTGCTAAAATTCTATCAGCATATTGTGAGAAAGTTTCTTTATCATTGACAAGATCACCTAAATTTGGTTGACAAAAAACGGCTAATGTGTTTCTTGAAATGCCTGAATAACCACTACATCCTCTCACATAATGAGGAACAGCTTTAAAACGACCTCCAGATATTTCTTCAAGTGCACTTCCTGTTTGAAATGCAAGGCAATCTTCAGGTATATCCACTTTAACTACATCTCCATGTCTATTACGGATATATAAACCTGCTTCTGGATCTGGAGACAGTTTTAAAGCTTTTCCAGCTGGTTTAGTTGAATCTTTTTCATCGAAAAATAAAGCAGACGTTAATCCAGTTAAACATGAGTGATCAAGATGTTCACCGCACCATGAATCATCACCAGCAGCTTTGGCAGAGTTAGCAGTTTCCTCATCAACAGGATAATAATGTAAAAGTCTTGCCTTGGTGGTATATGATTCACGAACAACGGTTTGACAATAATTTGGACCAAACTTATGCGAATCAGTCTTAGTTACTCCAAGTTCTTTAGTAATAAACTCATCACAAGCTTTAGCTACTAAAACAGCTGCATCAATAATTAAACAACATAATTCTTTAGCATCTTTTTCGAATTGCTTCAAATATAATGTAGGATTTTCTGTGAGTTCTTTATTTGGCCATTGATTTAAGGTAGTATAAGCTTTATGCGACAGGAACTTTTCCCGTTCCTCCGTCGGAGGTCCTTCAAGGTCCGAATCACGATAAAAACTACAATTAATGTAATATGAGCCCTTTAAAGTATCAGGAGCACCAGTAGATGCTAATTTTTCTTTCCCGCGAGACCATCCCACAAGCCAAAATGCTTCAGGACATTCCATAGTTGAAAGATACTCCTCTGGGAGCTTGGCGAGGGCACTTGCAGATTCAAGTACTCTCCGACGAAGCAGGAAGTAATTCTCTGGAAGTCCTTCTAATAAAATAATACCTAAAGAATCAGGCCCAAAAGCCTCTTTAAGAGTATCAGGTGCAATTCCTTTATCTAATGATTTGTAAGAGATTTTCACTGGCATTTGAAGATTAACTTAAAATACAGCTCGTAAGCAGCGGAGATGTATGGTATGGTATGATCGAGATCGGTTTTTTTTTTTAATATTATTCTTTTCCTCTGATAAGACGACAGGCATGCGACAGCTGTGTGGTCTGACATTCAACATTTAGACTAAAATGCCCTGAAATGCCACTATTTAAGCTAATAGTACAGATTTAAGTATATTGATGAGGGAACGTAACATTATTATATATAGTAAAAAGCACCAGTTTTTGTTTCCGAGTAGTATAAAATGTAGTAAGACAGTGTAGTAAGAAATGAGAAAATTCAAATAAGCAGGAAAAAAGGTATAAAATAATAAACAAGAAAATAAAAGCAGATGATAATAAGTAGAACGAAAAAATTGTAATTGTCAAATGAGTAAAATAATTTAAATGAATAAATAAGTAAATGTATAAATATGTGTGTGTATGTGTTTGTTGTATATGTGTTGGTATCAATAGTTAATTAAGAGTTAGTATTTCAGACTACCTCTAATTAATGAAACATTTCTTTGGATTATATCCATTTTATTCTTTAATCTTTCTTCATTTTGTTTTAATACTTCTATGCGGTCGTTCAACTGTTGAATATAATTATTATTAAAATCTGTAAGTAAATTATTCTTCTGTTGATAATCTTTAAATGATGCTAAAAGAGCTTGCCTTTTAGCACGTTCAGAAATAAGTTGGTCATGAAGTGAACCACGAGGTTCATTTTTAAATTTATTATGTTCATAAACTTTATTAACTTCTTCTGTACTAGAGTTAACAGCATTATAACTAAATACAGTTGAAGATTTTGATGAAACAGAAGATATAGATGTATCTCTTTCATGATTTGAAGAAGCAGCAGCAGCAGCAGCAACAGCAGCTTCAGCTTTCGCTTCAGATTTAAGAGCTCTAGTCTCTGCATCTTCAACTCTAGCTTCAGCAGTTTCAAGTCTAGTTTTTAAAGTCATATTTGTAACTTTTAAATCTGCTCCAGTCAGAACTAATGATAATTTATCTTTTCTAAGTTTTGCAATTTCAATATCGCGAGACATAATAGTATCTGAAAGTTCATTATTTTTAATTTTAAGATCTAATAATTCTTGATTTGAAGTTTTACGTTTCAGTATAGTTGATTTCTCTTTTAGTAAAGCTTCAAGATTAGCTATTTTCTCTAAAAGTCTTTCATTATCAGATTTATACTCAGCTACTTTATCATATGCCTGAGCAGCTTTCTCTGAAAGTAGCACTATCTGTTCTTGGAGAATATCTGATCTCTCTTGTTCAGCCTTGATTCCAGAAGCTACAGTGCGAACTGTGTTAACACGAGCCAACTCCTCAGTCGGTGTTGGCGGATCAGTAGGCGTAGGAGGAACTGACGGAACAGCCTTGGTAAATAATGCAAACATAGTCTAGTCTATAAAATACCCCGATATTACTATAGTCAATAAATATTAATAAATATAAAAGTATGGCCACGCCCCTATATGTCTATCTTCCGTTACTATGTAATTAGAGAAAAAGAAGAAGAACAAGAACAAGAAAAAAAAAAAAAAAAAAGGTCTGTCAAATTAATAACGGTTTTATAAAAAGGTGCCTTTTTTAACCCGTGTCAAGGATCACCCTAACTGAAGCAGGCAAGCATTTCTGAGCAGTTACCATGGTTTGGTGCATCTACTAGGCGCGCCTACATACACTAGCGTTTCTCTGATGTCAAGTTCTATAGACAGCTAAAGACCTAAATTATACGTTTTAAATAAATTATATATACACCACTAACCGGTTAATTTATTAATGAACTATTGTTCTACTTTTTATTAATTTTTAAAAAAATTAATTATCATCTAATTAATGTAAGATTTTGTCTAAATCTAATGAATGTTTTAAGTTTGTTTAACAATAATTAACTGACCCTTACGTTTTTTTTTTTATTTTTAATTTTTTTTTTTTGGGGTTTCTATTAACTCTCTTTGCCCGATTCGCGTTTGGTTGATCCTTCTATGCAATACATTCCCAAATGTAGATTTTTAGCCGCTGGAAGGAGTAGTGTTTACCCTAAAATATTAGAATAAGTCCTACAGGGTGGTCTGGAATTATTATAAATATTTTTAATATAATTTAAATATTTTCAAAAATTGATATTTTCAGTGATTTTAAGTAATATATAATGGGTTGTTTTATATATAAATTAATGTCTCTTTTTTGTCTAGAACTACTCTCTCGTTTCTATATACAGCCGAAGGCATAATTCAGCACAGTGTACTAGTATGTTACATTTTTTACATCGAAGCTTCTTAACTTGCATATGATTTATTACTATATGCTCTGACTTTATGAGCTGGTAAAAAGTAGCAACACTTAACTCAATATCCATAACAGAATATAATTAAGAATTAGATTTGCGGACCAACTATAATATCAGGTAATAAGGATATAGTAGATCCTACAGGCTACTATCTGGTGCTTCATCTCATACCCATTCCCGTCCGCGCGCCGCCGCAGTCATAGAAGGCTCATATCTAGTAAGCAGGCTAATTCTGCTATGCTCCTACCTACAGACTCCGCGAGACATCGCCCTAGTCATCTCTGCGTGACTCTACTAAAACATCTAGTAAACCCTGTACACTTTCCGGTCCCACATCGCCCATCGCCCATCGCCCATCGCCCACCGCTGCTCCGCTGCCTGCCTCCGCTGCGCGCGCTTAGCAGCTGGCTGAAATCCTAGGTTGAATCAATATGGAGTATGCGAGCTTACGGGTAGTAGGAAGACGAGAGCATCGGGTTTGCACTTTACTTTAGTAGTATGCGAGAGATACAGCCGGAGGAGGCATCTACCAATTTTTATAAGATACTACAAATTAATCAAATTCAATATTCAGTTTATATTTCTTCAGTAAGTACAAAGAATGAGCAAGTTTTATTAGAAGCTGAGCTTCATATGCGAAATCAGCATAAGAAAGGTCTTTTCTTTCTGACTAATAAAGAACTTTGGACTTTTGGACTTAATGAAGAAGAAGTTCCAATTCCTCTTGAAAAATTTGGTATGCAATGTAAAGAATCAAATACTATATTACCTTCAAGTTTATTTAATAATGATTTAACAGAACAAAAAGATTCAAAACATTCAGGTTTACTTTATAGAGTTTTATTAAATTCTATTAAACGTAAAATATTATATAATTTATCAATGAGAAATTATATAACTCCATTTGGAGATGCATCTTTAATGAATATTTCATCTGAATATCTTTTTATTGATCCTCAAATTACACCAAGTGGTGAAGTTCTTATATCAATTGCTACTAAAACATGTAATCTTATTAATTTATCAAGAGCCATTGGTGCACCAGCTGGTAATATTAATAGTTATCCAATATTTACAGGTAAACAATTGAATATTTCAAATATAAATAACTCAACTTTTGCAGTATATCTTGCACCATCTGGTATAAGGACACATTTTGCAAATGGATCACTTTCAGAATCAATAACACCAACTCCAAGTAATTGTCAAAATTTATTAATTATGTTACAACTTCTTCTTGGAATTGTATTTAATAAGAAACTTCATGATATAAAATGGGTGAAACTTGTTCCTGATCTTCGTCATTTAAATGGTATGACACCACTGATTTCAAGATATCTCAAACCTCTTCTGAATCATAAGTTTGTTGTTTGGCCATTAGATTTGTGTTACATTCAAGAAGCAACATGTTTATCACAAACCACACTCAAGTTTCCTGGGATATCTGAACCTCTTGGCCCTCTTGATGATTTCACAGAACTATATTTGGCCTCAGAAAGCATAGGAGCGATCGCATCTCAAAATAAACCGCAACCATCGAAACTACAGCCTGGTATGGAAGCTCCTGGTGCTGCAGAGCCAGTAGAACTTGTATCGGAATCAAATGAACCGAAAGAGACTAAACCGGAGCCAGAAATTGTATCAATAGAGGTTGATAGCCCCCCAGACTCACTGGGAGGTAATAATTGGAATGAGTTAGATGAAGAACTTTTTGGGGAGAATAATGAGGTGACTGATGCTGATTTTCAAGTCTTCGACGATCCAGTAGGCTCTCAGGACCCCAAACCACTAGATAAAAAGGACGAGGACATGAATGTTCTGGAGCAGTATGATAAACAGTTTACTGAGAGTTCCATAGATGATAAAGTAATGGACTTGGATGTTTTGGATAATAATGAAGAGAAACCTTTTGATATCCCGAAGGATGAAATGTGTTTGCCTGTGACACCATATAGTGATCCAGGAGCTCCATTACCTAGTATGATGACTCCAGGTTCTGTGAATCTGTCTCAACAAAGTGTTTTTTCGCCCTTGAAGTTTAATCCTGCTATAAGAGATGCAGTTGACAATAAATACGGCAAGGGTGGAAAGTTTCATGTTCCGGATACTGATTCACTACCATCAGTAGGTGACAGCAAACCTACTTTACTTAATAAAATTTTACCTAGTCCGCTGTTGAAGAGTGAAGATTACTCAATTATTGTTCATTCTTCAGACGAGGATCTTACTTCTGATAGTGAATCAGAAAGTGAAAAGGATGAGGATGAAGAAGAAGATGACGAAGAAGAAGGAGATGAAGGCGTACATGATGAAGACGATGATGATAGAAATGAAAATACCACAGAAAAATATGAACATGATGATAGTACAAATGAATATAGAAGTTTCAATTCTAAAAACTCTATTGCTGAATTGCAAGTTGAGGTAGTACAAGCTAAACAGGATATGGGAAGGTTTGAATTTGATTCTATTGATGAATATAAAAAGCCTAAGGAAAAACAGACTAATGGACTTTCTAATCTATCAAATATTGAGAATGCAAGATTAGAAACGACTATAAATTACCAAAATATTAATACTCCTGATTTACCTGTGACAAAGATGTTTATGAAGCCATCAGTGAGCAGCTCAGGTACGCCAGGGGAAGACTCACTGAGTCCATTATCACAAGGATTTAATAAAGTAAAGAGATCAATATCGAATGGGCAGAATTCTAAATATCATGAGTTTTCAAACTGGGTCCAGTTTCTTACAAAATGGGTACCTTTGTACACTATTCCTAATCGTTTCTTTCTTAATACCCCAGGAATTATGGAAAAAGATCTCGTTCTGATTTTACCTTTATTGACCAATATTTTAGCATATGATGCTTCTATGATGGAAGATCTGATGGGAAGAGTATTGAAGTTACGTGATACCCCTATTCGTAGCTGGAGTGAGTATTCAAGAGAAACTAAAGCAACTATAGGTTCTGTTGCTGATAATCCAAACTCTAATGATGAATATGATGTTGAGGATTTTGAAGATTATTTTAACGAGGATTCTGATATTTTATCATTTGGTATAACTGAAAATTCAGACAAAGACCTGTCTGATGAATGGAATATTGAACATGTTATTCGAACTCTATTTTCTGACATGAAAATGATCAAATTTTCTGATTATGTTGGAGTTACTGGAGATTCTCGAGATGAAATTCTTAATAACTTTCCATCAGTGGAAGGAACTCCAGTAATGGAAATAATGAGCGTTGATGATATTCAAACTGGTGAAATTGACCAACTTATATTTGATATTCCCTCACCTGTTTGCAAGGTTCGTCGTATGGATCAAGATATTACTGTCGATTTATCTGCTCTAAAACTTTGGAGAGTATTATCATTTTCTCCCATAGTAAAACCTCACAATATCCGTCTTTTATATGTCATGAATAGCCATACAAATAAGTCTCAGAATCATTTAGACTTTGTGAAATCATTGATTAATTTAACTTCCAGGCATTATGAAGAGTGTGGATTCGGGTCAGTAGAACTTCTTGAAGGTTCTCAGATTATTGAGGATATTAGTCATAATAATAAGGTTAAAAATAGTGAACAAATTAATATTTTAAAGAACATTACAAATGGTGTTTTCAATTTAAGATATTCTGGCTCAAACGTGGAAGAGTATTATTCAAGTATGTATCAACAACTTGATAAGTTAGGTCACTTAATTATGGAGACTAATGTTGTTGATTCAAGCAAAATTGTGATTATTTTTGGTGATATGTTTGTTGATCTTACCTCTATATTGAAGATATTACTTGCATTTTCAAATTTCCGGTCTATTTTACTGGAATCAGACCCCGAATTTTATCCTAGTATTCAAATGCTTCCAAATTCTTGTTTTATGAAGGATACTGGTTTTACATTACCTTCCAATCATTTTATGGATAGATTTGCGATTGGTATATATAATGGATACTATGAAGATTGCCATGAACTATTTGCAAAATTAACTGAGAGCATCCCTAAGCATATAAAATTTGAAATGACGAGTAAACCTGTTGCTCCAAAGGTTTTGACTGACGATTTATATGTTCATTTATCTTACGAACGTTCTACTGACAAAAATTGGTGTGTGGCATGTTGGAGTGATCAATGGGGACATCGCAGAAAATTAAAATCTTGGTATGTATATCCAATCAGTAACAGTTCATTATCAAAGATTGGTGCAAGTAAATTAAATAAAGATGGAGCTAGAAAGACTTTTGAACAAGTGACTAATGAAATGTGGCAAGAGACTATAACATTTAGCTCAGAATCTTTTGAAGGCTCTGGGAAGTATTATTTGGTATTAACTCGTTTGAATGGTGTAATTTTAGACGATGAACTTGCTCATTGGAAAAGATTGTCACAAGGAAGTAATATTCAAATAGTTTTACTTGCTGTTAACTCAAATCCTAGACTTGTTCTTTCAGACTGTGGTGTATCATTTCCATTTAATAAATTTTTCTTTGAGAGATTAGAAAGAAGATCTTCTCCATTGTCAAATAAGGATTTTGGTATATCTCACGACGGTGGAGCATTAGATGGGACAGAAAGTCTGCCTGAAGTAGAAAAGATTGGGTTTAATGGTCTGCTGTCTAGAGCCGGTGATGATGGACAGTATAATAATATTAGTACATTAATTGATAGATCACTTGGATTTGTTGATTTAGATACAGGTGATGTATCACTGCATGATGTTAGAGTTACTAGTGCTGATAATCAGTTCTTTGGTGTAATTTTAAAGAATCCAATTCCATTAAGTAACTCTATTAATAAAATTACATTTAAAACTGGTTATTTGGTGAAATTATTATTAAATTCTAACAATGAGAGATTAATGGCATTTGAGGTGAATTTATTGAGTTATCCAAGTTATTTTGACCATCAAGATTTACTTACTAGAATTTTAGGACAATTCCGTAATTTGGTAGCAGTTAATCTGATGCTTGGAAATAGTTCTAAATTTACTTATAGTGATTATGGATTTAAAAATTCTGAACATCAAGGTGATTCTGCTGGTCTAACACTTGAAAATGATGCTATAATGCCATGGCATGTTAGATCCGTTAAAAAAGTACTCAGCATATTGAGACATATTCGTGTTGATTAAATTCAATCTCACATTAATATACTATAAATGAACAGTATAATTTTCTATTTGCATATATTATATTTCCAGTGTAGTTAGTGTTATCCTTGCCCATAGAACTTGTCTACTGTAGGTGGTACCAGTACGGAGTGTGCTGCTGCATGTTGTTGTGGTTTATAAGTGAAAAATACATCAGAACCGCGTATAAAGCCGCGACACACAGTTACTCGGGAAGCCACAGATTGCGATTCGTCTTCTTAAAGAAAGAAGCTAAATTAGATGGGTACAAAATCTCATAAGAAGGATAAAGAATGGCTGAAGTTCGTCAGCGATGCGACGTATTTTATTACTTCTGGTGGCAAGGGCGAAATAGGAAGTGTACGACGTCGTCGGGAACCAGAGAGATTCAATCCATCAACCGAGGCACTACAAGTCAAGAACAAGAAGTTAAAACAGAATAAAAGCTTAAAAAATCTGCATACAAATGGAAATGGTCATAATGATAAAATTCATAGACAATCTCCAAAGCCAAAACAAGCAGAGAAAGACCATGCTCGATCTAAAGTGAAGAAACAGGCACCTAATAGTACAGAGACCAAGAGTTTTAAACAACTGGAATCTCCTAAAATAAATATATCAGTAAATGGGTTTAAAGAATCAACAGAGATCAATCCTGAAAGTGATATTAACCTGTCTGATTCAACAGCTGAGGATATCAATGAATTATTTAGGGCTATAACAAGATCAGGCGATGAAATGATAATTGGTGACCGTGTATTATTTGATAAATCTTCAGAAGCTCCTCCTAAAGTTATTGAAAATTTTGAATTCATTAATGAGCATAAAAGTAATTACCGTAATTATTTTCATGATAACGAGGGTAGCACTATTGAATTAGATAGTATAATATATGAAGGACATAAAGAGAGATATTTAATGTTAATACCTAATGATGAAGAGCTTAATCCAATTCATGAATTAGGAGTAACAATGGCAATGATAGCTAGAGATTTTCTTCCTACACAGCGACGTCTTGAAGTATTTAATGAAGCTTTACCTAAACATTGTATATTATGGCATTACTCTAAGGCAGCTGTTGATGAGAATTTTCTTGGAATACAACAATCTGTTGCAGCTTTTAATGTTTTAATAAAACAATTTCAATCTTCTGGAGAATTAAATAAATATTTGGATTCTAAAAAAACATTTCTGAGAAAATTTATTCATGAATTACTTTGTCAAATTTATGCACGTACAGTATCTCCATTATCAAAAGGATTAAGAAAATATAAAGCATTCTCTGATACTGTTTATGGTGAAATTTTACCTAATTTATGTCTGCTGATGCTTCAAATAGCAGGTGCTAATTCTAAAATGAGATTTTTAGATTTAGGTTCAGGAGTTGGTAATTGTGTATTTCAAGCTGCTTTAGAATTTGGATGTGATAGTTATGGTGTTGAAATAATGGAGCAGGCATCTGAAGCATGCGAAGTTCAACATAAAGAATTTACTGCACGAACTCAATATTATAAATTAAATCATGGTAAAATTAATTTTTTTTTAAAACAATCTTTTGTTGATAATAAAGAATTAAAAGATTTAATAAAAGATATTGATATTGTCTTAGTTAATAATTATATTTTTAAAAAGAAATTGAATGAACAAGTTGGTTTACTTTTATCTTCCTTAAAACCAGGAGCTAGAATTATTAGTCTTAAAGATTTTACAGAAATTGTCCCATCTATGGATGCAACAAATGAAGCAAGTATTATTCATAAACTTAGATCTCAAAGAATTGAATTCCCACCAGAATCTGTATCATGGACAAATAACGGCGGATGCTATTATCATAGCGTTGTTCATGAAAAGTATCGTGAGGGGACATTCGAAATTCATAGTGCTAGTCGAACAAGAATGCAAAAAGCGTCTCGCAAAGTTTGATGATTTAAGACATTCTGTAATATAATTTATAATATATGAAATTTGTAGAAATTTACGATGTTCTTGATTACCCCTGCAATATTAGACAGCAGCGTGCCTTTAGCAACACGGTTTAAATGATTCAATAATGTACTTGCATATGATAGTTGCGAAGAGTATGACTGATGACAAGAAGAGCAGGTCAGAGGCTAGTAAATGGAATATATGGCCGCGAGGTTCAGAGATTGATTCATCAGATGTTAATAAGGCTACAGTGAAGGAACATATTACTGGTAATTCTGATTTAGATGAGGATCCGCTGAGTACAGCGCCACTTGCTACAGAGCAGAATTCTGAGGATCCAAATACAAGCCAGGATTCTATTAATTCCAATAGGCAAGCTTGGTCATTTTGGCCGAGTAAACCAAATGGTACTGCCCCTGTTCTGCTGTCTAGTATTATTGGCTTTTCATCCATGTATAAACCCAATACATTATATTCTGAAGACGTCATATTGAATAGTGAACCAATTATGCCAGACTCAAACAGAAGTACATTTAATACTGATTCACATAATATATTAATTCCATTATTTGAGGAATCTTTACCTAAAAGTTCTTACTTGGAATATTTTACTAATTTGGTTAATTCAGTACGTACTAGAATTAGTCCCATAGACCTTGAAAATAGAAAGATGACATTGTCTCGGAATGAATACCCTAATACAAACTTTAAAAAAGTTTTAATAATAGGAATCCATGGATTTTTCCCTACAAAATATGTTAGACCATTAATTGGAGAACCTACAGGTACATCCTCAAAATTTATGTTGGAAGCTGAGAATGCATTTAAAATTTGGTTAGAGAAAAATAAAGCTCAATGGGGTAATAATACTACGATAAAACTTTCAAAACTTGCTTTAGAAAGAGAAGGTAAAGTTTTTGATAGGGTTGAATATTTTAGTAAAGTAATGAGTGATATTAAAGATTTAGATCTGTATGATTTTATCTATGTTGCAGCTCATTCTCAAGGTACACCTGTATCAATAATTTTAATGGCAAAATTAATCGCTGATGGTCTTATAACTAATGTCGATAAAAAAGTAATTGGTATTCTTTGTATGGCAGGTATTAGTAATGGACCATTTTATGGAGTAAATCAAAAATTATATGTTAAAGCTTATTCAAGAATTGAAAATGCTTCAATGCTTGAACTATTTGAATTCCAAAATTTTAATTCAATTCAATCAATGAAATATTTGGATAGTTTAAGAATACTTGTTAGTAATCATGTTAGAGTTGTATTTATTGGTTCAATTGATGATCAAATGGTACCTTTATATTCTTCACTTTGTTCACATATTGTACATCCTAATATTTTTAGATCAATATATATTGATAAAGATTCTAATACTCCTGACTTTTTAATGAAAATATTAAATTGTTCACTTTTATTAAAAAATATGTGCTTAAGTGATCACGGAATTATAAAAGAAATTTCTAATTCATTGGCAGGTCCATTGACAGGTGGTGGCCATTCTAAAATTTATAATGATTATAAAGTATATGAGATGGGACTTAAATTCTTTTTATTCTCACATGGTCATAAATATCATGAATTAACTCCTATAAATTTTAAACCATTTGATATTGATAAATTAGGTACTAATCCTTATTATTTACCATGGTGTTTAAGAGGTTTAATGTATGAGTCTGCTGCAAATATAAAAAATGGTGATAAATATGTTGAGTTAATGTTAAAGGAATTTGATGCCTGGAATCCTACAACAAAAGTCTTGAAAGACATTAAATATAGACTTAACGCGATGAAAGCTAAACTATAAAACTACAACAGGTTAGAGGTTAGACAGTTAATGTGAGACATACAGTATTCATTTTTTGATTAATTTTAATAGTAGATGACTAAATTTTGTCTTAGATATAAATTTAAAATATAATTGCTTATAATTTATATCACGATATATCTTAGATGTTCTACACAAACATAGTTTTAAAGACATAGTTATATAACGTATTAATGAGTATAACAATGTAAGTCTCTTGCATCTGTTTTTCAATACTGCCGCCCGTATTACGGTCTGATGCATGTTTACTATAATTCACAATCCGCATTATGCGCAAGCGGACCTCAGGGATAGTACAATAAGGTACTAGACAATTATAGCATTACATACCTGGAATTCTAGCCATTTATTGATTTCTCTTTAACTATTTAATTTTTTTAAAATATAATTTAATAGTTTTAATATTAATTATAATATAATGAATGAAATGACTTAATAAATATGTAGTGTGTACATTGCTGGCGATCCATATAACCTATCTTGTCTATATTTTCTTGCTTTTTAGTTAATTAGGGAATGATCGACCAGCGATGCAGGCCCCTCAAGTCTGATTATGCCAAAACGGGAAATTTTATACAGAGACTATAAAAAAAAAAGAAGAGATTTTAGCAGGTTTAAATTCTGACAAATTTTTTTACTTAACGTCAAATACCAATAATAAAGAAAAGTTTATATACGTGGTGCCACAATGTTGGTTATCCAAATGATATTAACATTTATGATTTTAGCCTTAGGTGTAAAATCTGAGGCTAATTCAATAGATTCTGTTGGTTCATTTAATTGTGCAGTTGATGCTGATAATGCTGCTATTAAAGTAACTCTGTTTAATTTTAAATTTGATAGATTAACTAATTCAGTTTATTATTCAGCAACTGGAACTTCTAAAAGAACTGTAAATGCTACAGCAAAAATATCTTTAATAGTTTATGGAATGACAGTAGCTGTAAGAGAAGTGAAATTTTGTGAATATGGAGTATCAGAATTATGTCCTATACCAGAAAATACAGATGTAACTATTACTGGTAATCATTCTATACCTGCTCAATATATTTCATCTGTTTCAAATCTTGCTTTTCAAGTTCCTGATATTGAAGGAAATATTTATGTTGAGCTTTATGATGTAAATGATGCTTCTACTCAACTTGGTTGCTTTCGTTCAGATATAACCAATGGTATTACTACTGAGCAGACTAGTGCAAAATGGGGAACAGCTGTTGCTGCTATTATTGCTTTATTAGTAGCTATGGGTGGATCTACTGCTTCTCAACTAGGAGGTGCTGCTCCAACTGATGGTGGTGCTGCTCATGTTGCAACTGCTGGTGCCACTGGTGCTGAAGCACACGGTGCAACTACTGCGGCGGGCGCTATTGCCCCTACTTCTGGTCCAGGAACCAACGTTGCAGCTGGTGGATTTCACGCTCCTGGTTTATTCGTATTAGTAAATTGGTTACAAACAGTTTCTATTAATGGTGTTTATTCAGTTGATTATCCAAAAGTTTATAGATCTTTTACTAGAAATTTTAGTTGGACTGTTGGTGTACTTGAATGGCAAGGTTTAGAAGTTTCTATTGATAGACTTAGAAAACATACAGGGGGTAATATGACTTTAGCTAGTGTTTCAGTACTTAAAAATACTACTTTATATGAAGATCCTTTACCTTCAGATCTTACTAAGATAGCTGGAGATACTTCTGATTCTTCAATATCAAATCTTGGTAAAAGATCTATTGAATATAGTAAAAAATATACTGTTGATTCTGGATATTTTACTGTTATTAAGAGAGATTCTTCTGATATTCTTCCATCTGCTGGTGGTAGTGGTAGTACTCTTACAACATATTCAAAATATGTAACTGGAATTGATGCATATCTTGAAAAGAATCATATTCCTTTTACAAATGGTTTTGTTACTCTTTTAATTTGGTGGTGTGTTGTTGTAGCAGTTATTATTGTCTTTATGCTTTTATTCAAATTTGCCCTTGAAATGTATTATACCGAGGAGAGAATGAATGAAATGGAAAAACGTTGGGAAGAATATGAAAATAGCAGTGTTAATAATACTAGCACTTCAACTGTTAATGAAACTCCAATTCGTCCAATTTCTCGTGGATCTCGTCTTTTGACTAGACTTTCTATGAGAACTGAAGCATCTGCTGCTGCTAGTCAAATTTCTAAAAGTTCAAAACCTCCACCAAAGCCAAAATTCCAGGATTATAGAAGAAATTATTTAAATTATCTTAGAATTACTATTATTCGAGTAATTGTGATTTTATATGGTGCTTGGGTACTTCTTTCTCTTTATCAATTCCGTATTGAAGACTCTTGGGCTACTATTTTACTTGCAGCTTTAACCTTCTCTATTTTTACAATTATTTTGATTGCATATGCTATTCGTATTTGGTATTTAGCTCATATTGTATCTAAAAAAGGTTTAAATGTTGAAGAACAAGAAGAGCAAGCTAGATTAGAAGCTGAACGTAAAGGTGTTGAAGGACCAGAAAGTCTTTTCCTTCATAAACCTTGGATTAGTAGATATGGTGTGTTTTATGATGAGTTTAAGGTTAAATTTTGGTGGTTCTTTATCCCATCATTTATTGCTGTCTTTGGTCGTAATGCATTTATTGCATTAGGTGTAGGACACCCATTGATTCAAATATTTGGTCAATTGGCTATTGATGTATTATTGTGTGCATTTTTCTGTATTTTCACACCATTCAATACTAAAATGGGAAATGGTTTAAATATTCTTATTCAAGTTGTGAGAGTTATTAGTTTGATCTTAACATTTTTATTCACAGATGTTGTTTCACTTAGTCGGATTCGTTCAACTGTTGTTGGATTTGTTCTTTTGGCAATCCAGGCTGCATTATCAGTGCTTTTGGTACTTTTAATTTTTGCAAATGCTTTTAAGGGTATACTTAACGCAATTTGGGAAGATAAACGTCAAAAGAGACGCCAGAAGAAGAAATCTAAATCAGAAAAGAAGAGTATTAAGTCAGAAAAGGTTGATAATGATAGCAGTATTGGACATCATCGTAAACCATCAAACTTATTGATGGATGGTAATAATGATGATGTGAATGTTCGTCATAGTATTCAACTCATAAACTTGGATAGTCCAACAGGATCAGTGAATAGAGATGATGATAATATTTCTCTTAATGATCAAAATAGTTCATTTGATCAAGTAATGAATCTTGGACAACTCCCACACGACAGCGCTGATGCAGCACATCCTTCAACTTATAATGAAGCAAAGGATAGAGCAGCTGCCATTGACAATATTTTCGGAGATCATCATGCTATTGAGTCCGAAAAAAGTATTCATTCCAAGGAAAATCCATTCCGTGATCCTGATAATCAGGATGAATTTAATTTCCTTGATATAGAAAGCAAGCATAACTCTAATAGTTCACAATTTGCTAGTGATGCTGCTGCTGCTGCATTATACGAAGAACAGGTAAATGCTAGTCTTAAACTTCCAAGTTATAAAGCCGAAGAGGACGATGACATGGATGATGATGTTAGGTTTTTAAGAAAAATGTAACATCTAATATACTCTAAATTTTTTATAAAGGTTGGTTTATTAGTTAGTTAGATAGTTGGTTAATGAATTTTGCATTTGGTGGTATTCACCATTTACAATTGTAATAATTATAGAATATAGTCTAATTAAAATAGGTACTAAGGGAATGACTGTAGACTATATGCTAGTAGTAGTATAATGCAAAGGAGTGACATGATAATAAGGAGTGACATAATAAGGAGTGACATAATAGTAATAAAAAAAATGAGATTAAATTTTAAAAGACTGAAAAAAAAAAGAGTTACTAGAAAGAATTTAGGTCTCCAAAGAGCCAACACTACTTTCTAGAAATTTGAGCTGTTGAGAAATTTCATCACAAACTTCAGATCTTGTAATTGATTTGAATACATCAACTTCAATTTTTAACTCGCATACTAATGAGTACATCGAAGTCCATTGAACTAATTCAAAATCATACCCTACCCTCTTTGGCATACCTTCACCATAAAGACGGATTCGATCGCCTTTTTTGTTGAAGAGAATTCCTTTTTTCTTTAATTCAATAGGGTTTAGTTTAGGGAAGTTTGCATGTATGAATAGTAATTTGGGAATTGACTTCTGTAAAGTGATTCCAAGTGTTTGTTCTGCTACTTCAAAATCAGTAAATTTCTCTGACAGAGGCTCGAGAGATTTAAGATTACTTTCAAGAATTTGTTGATCTTCAACAGGATCATATTGACCCATACCACATCCAATAAAGTTTCGTTCTTCATCGAAGTGACCAAAGGCATTAAGAAATTTATTAACTTGATAATATGGTTTATCAAGAACAACAGCTGCGGCTAAAAAGGTCTCTTTATCACCTTCACCATCTGATCCTTGTGAGAAAAGTGGGTAATAATGTGAAGGACCATATAAATTGTAATATAAAGCAAGAAGCAATGTCTTAGCATGAGTTTTCTTAGATATAAGTAACTGGCCAGACTCACTTGTAGGATCTGGAATTGAACCTTTTCTATCATGAAGAGGTATCTTCAGAAAGCTAGTCAGCTTTTCATTAATAATACCCAGTTCATAAATACCATAATTATGATATCCAAATCTAACTCTTTCATCAGTAATTTTAATACCTGCAATATCATAAAAGTATGGAGAAGTTGCTCTCTTCCAAAAATCTGGCCAGCAGATTAATCCTTTGGAAGTATAAGGTTCTGATTCAAAAAGATAATCAGGTTTCAAAGCACAGACATTATCAGAGTCTAATAAAAGAACATTTTCAAAAGAAGAAGCTAAAAGTGCAAGGGCTTTATATTGATATCCAAAAAATTTGAAATTTTTAATAACTTCAGATCCTAAAACATGAGGAAGAAGTACACATTTAGCACCTAATGCTGGAAAAACTCTACCACATAAATCAATTTCATATTCTTCAACTTTTGGAATAATAACTTCAACTGGTAATTCAGATCCTAAATATCTTAAAGTTTTAATAGAGAGCATAACTAACCAATTGAAACCACCACCTCCAACATAAACAATTCCATTACCCTTATAAGTTCCCTCGGGAAATTCATTTGGTAATTTACTAACAACTTGATCATGAGAACGTTTCATCCATTGAAGTTCTTCTTCATTTAAATCTAAGAATTGACGAAGGTAATCCTCGGTGAATACAGGAGTATCCGGATCTGACTTTGTATCAAATCCAGCATGATAAATTCTCTGAGAATTCTTATATCTACCTAAACTATCAACAATTGGTTTAGATTCTTGATAAATTTTAAAAATATTTTTAAAAGTTGTATGAAGTTCAGCAAGACTTTTTTCATCAAATGGTAATCTATTTTCTGTTGCAAGTTTTAATTTTGCTAAATCATCAGATGTTAAAGAAGACAGAGAAACTAAATAAGAATTCGTTAATTTAATATTTTCATGTAAAGCACTATCTTTTGTTACTTCTTCTCTAACTCCTCCAAAATTTTGTTGATGAAGCCTTTGAAGCTGAGATTCATAATTATCATCATCACTTTCTTGATCTGATTGACTTTTACTTGAACTTCTTTCTAAACCTTTTATTTTCTTTATATCATTTAATGAATATTTTAAATGACTTAAAGAACCCAATATTGCTAATATTACCAATAAAAACAATATTGAACGCTTATTGCGTCGGAATATACGTAGTAAGCCTCCGAACATTTTAGATCAATATGGCCACGGGGCACAGGTTAAAAATAACTCAAGGCCAAGAATTCAGATTTAACTGATATATTAAATTTGATTTTTATAATGAAAAGTACTTTGAGCTGATCCTCTAAGCTTCCCACCACCTATTACTACTCTATATTACAAGATTGTAAAAATAGGAGTACGTACTCAAACAACTGTCAAACCTATTGTTTTTCGTATGAAATTTTTGATTATGTTGCCCTGGACCTGGGTTCTAGCCCATCAAAAATGAAGACGGTGTACTTTTTAGAACTACGAGCTTTAAGAAGCTAAAACTATAATAATATGATTAAATACATTCTTCTATTATCTAAGCAAGGGAAGGTTAGATTAGCAAAATGGTATATTCCACTTTCACAGAAAGAAAAATCCAAAATTATAAGAGAATTAACTGCTATAATATTATCAAGAAGGGCAAAGATGTGTAATATTATTGAATATAAAGATTCAAAGATTGTTTATAGAAGATATGCATCTTTATTCTTTGTTACAAATATTCCTAATGATGATAATGAACTTCTTACATTAGAAGTAATTCAAAGATATGTTGAACTTATGGATACTGCATATGGAAATGTATGTGAATTAGATATTATTTTTAATTTTCAAACTGCCTATCATATACTAGATGAATTATTACTTGATGGTGAAATTCAAGAAAGTTCATCAAGAGAAGTTTTGAGAAAAGTAGCTGCTCAAAACCAGTTAGAGACTGCTGACGAATTGAACAAGTAAGTTTTTTTTATCACTACTCTACTTTTGATATTACGTTTTATATCTATTGATTCCATTAGATTAGCGCAAAATTATACAGTGTACTAACAGATAGTTTAATCACTTAATATTTTCTTTTTCTTTTTTAACTATTCATAGTTAATAGAAAAATTAAAATGAAAAAAAGACAAAGTCCAACATTAATAAAAAAAGAATAAAAATATTAATAACTTATCCTCTTGTAACTTCCCATTTAAGATCCGTTATACTGACTTCTTCGAATGTCTTTTCATCAACATCAAACCAGTCGTCAGTTAACTCAACATCTTCATAAGTTTGGCCTGATGTATTCTTAGCAATGAACTCGCCCTCTGGGATAAACTCATCAAGCACTAATCCTCTAGCTTCAATCTCTAAAATAGCTTTAGGTTTACCCTGATCTTCCTCTGTATAAGATTTTGGCTTTCCTAAAATAGTAGCATAACAAAGATTTCTGCAATTATTACAATGCATTACAAAATTAGCAGTATTTGAACTATTTGGTAAGTCCAAGTCATCAAGTCTGGTAATAGTAATAGATTTTGAATGCATCTCATGACATCTAACACAAGTTAACTTGAAAGTATAAAAAAATGGATTAGTATCGTGATCAGCTGGCTCAAATGAAACAATATTGTTCAATTCTGCTGATACTTTGATAACATATTTAGGCATTCTGAGTGGTCTGTTAGTCTGTGCTAGTAAAACTCCCCAGACTCAAATTGCCTTCAATTTTATGATATCGCACGCACGTGATACAGATAGAGTATAATCTGTTAATATGCTAAGGAGCGTTGCGGGAGATATATAACGAGAGCTGTCAGGGGAGGCGAACTTGAGAGAGGTGCTGTAGGTGGTCTGGTTTGAGCTCAATACGGCTTGCCTGCAGAGAATGCTGGCTAGGAGTCTAGAGCGCGGGTCTTCGAGCAGCATAAACCGCCCTAATTCTGCCATAGGTTAGATTTTTGATACATAAAGATATCAGACTGATAAATAGAACAGGCAAGGTCATGGCAGTATCATTTTTTCTTGTCACTCTGTTGCCATGGCCAGTGGGATGCCGTGCTAATGGTTAATGTCCGACGATGCGGCCTCATCGGGCGCTCGATCTTATGCAGCCCAAGACATTACGTGCCCTGTGTTTGTTTACATTTTTAGGCATTGCAATATAAGAAGGATACGCATAGACAACAGAGCACACAATGAGTGCGGACACTTCTAGTTTTGCGATCGAGGTAGAAGACCAAGAATTAGAAGCTAAGAATGCTAGAAATCCATTAGTAAAGCTCCAGCTAAACGGAAATAGAGTTGTTTCTGGTGGTAATACTGGTAAAGAGTTAAAGGGTACATGGGATCCATTAGCATCAATGAATATTCCAATAACTAATGGTGATGAAAACATTAGTTTTGGGTCAATGGGGCCACCTATATCACCGAGTGTTCTGCGACTTGGTAGAAGTTCTATTTTCAACAGATCTATTAGTGGTAGTGAATCATCATCTGTTAGACAGTATTCTCTTAATGATTTTGAGATTGGTAAAAAATTAGGTAAAGGAAAATTTGGTAAAGTTTATTGTGTAAGAGATAAAAAGACTGGATTTGTTTGTGCTCTAAAAGTAATGGAAAAGAAAGAAATTGTTGATTATAAAGTTGAGAAACAATTTAGAAGAGAAATAGAGATTCAATCAAATCTTAGACATCCAAATGTTTTAAGATTATTTGGATATTTTCATGATGATAAAAGAGTTTATTTAATATTAGAATATATTGTTCATGGTGAATTATATAAATTTCTTAAACAAAAAGGTAGATTTAATGATGTTTATGCTTCTCATTATATTTCTCAAATGGCAAATGCTTTACAATATTTACATAAAAAACATATTATACATCGTGATATTAAACCTGAAAATATTTTATTAGGTTTTAATAATATAATTAAAATTTCAGATTTTGGATGGAGTGTTCATGCTCCATCATCAAAAAGAACTACAATGTGTGGTACTCTTGACTATTTACCACCAGAAATGGTTGAGTCAAAAGAACATTATGATGAAAAAATTGATGTTTGGGCGCTTGGAATATTAATGTATGAACTATTAGTTGGAAGTCCACCTTTTGAAGAAGACTATAAAAGTGCTACCTACAAAAGAATTGCTCGTGTTGATCTTAGACTACCAGTATTTATCTCTTCAGAGGCTTCTGACTTGATTAAAAAATTACTAAAACATGATCCAGAAAAGAGAATTACATTACTACAGGTTTTAGATCATCCATGGATAATTAAACATAAAAAATACTGGCCAGTTGAGTCAAAATCTACTTAATTATTATAGGACTCAGTCATTGGAAAAGCATAGCAGCCCTTAATAGGGCTTTGAATCATTATGTATTTTGTAAAATAAAAGATATTTATTGAGAATATCTGGAATATAACTGTTAATTGAAATTATTTGTAGTTTATTTTGTTTTAGTATTATTTAAACTTATATAGTATAACTAGGTTTATACAATGCTAGTTAATACCTTGCGTGTTTTCACCCCTTCCTGACATGCGTGTTAAAAAAAAATCAATCGGTCAAAAAAGGCTCCACCTATTTACGTCCTACCTCATCAACAATGGTTTCAGACAGTAAAAAAATTCCTAAAGAGAAACATCTTGGGGACTACTCTTTGAAAGATGGAATTGAGAGACCATTTGTTGTCACTACAGTTACTCCTGAATTGTTCCCTACTAGAGCAATTGGATCATTGAAGGAGAAATTAGCTGTTATGATGCTTATTTTTGGCGGTGCAATGGTACGCTTTCAAAATCTTTGGTTTCCCAATGGTGTTGTATTTGGTGAATCTTTAATAGGTTTTAAAATTAATAATTATATTACAGGTAAATTCTTTAATGATATTAATCCTCCTTTAGGTTCTTTATTATATTCTGGAGTTGCTTATTTATATGGATATCATGCCGATTTCCCATATACTGAAGTAGGTGATAAATACAATGAAACTATCCCAATTGTTCAAATGAGAGGTTTATCAGCTGTTCTTGGAGTTGGAACTATCTTATTCACTTATTTAACATTAAGATCAAGTGGTTGTCGTCCTATTATTGCTTGGTTAACTGCTGCATTAATGGTTTTAGAAAATGGAAATATTACTGTATCTAGATATACTGTACTTGATTCACCAATGTTATTCTTTATCTCTTCAGTTGCTTATTCTGTTAAAAAATTCGAACTTCAAGTTCCTTTCAGTAAAAATTGGTATAAATCATTATTCGCTATTGGAATTGGATTAGGTTGTACTATTAGTACCAAATGGGAAGGAATTGGATCCTTATTGTGGGTTGCATTAAGTATGCTAATTCAACTATGGGTAATTTGGGGTGATTTGACAATCAATGGGTTCACTACTGTTAAACATTTGTTTACTCGTGCTTCTGTTCTCATTATCGTACCATTGTCTGTTTACTTAGCGGTATTCGCCGTTCACTTCAATTCTTTAATAGTTGATACAGATGAGGGCGCGTTTATGAGTCCTTCGTTCCGTCAAGAGCTCCGCAACAACTTTATTCCAAAGTCAGCCGTGGCTCAAGTTGGTATTGGCTCAGAAATTACTATTCGTCATATTAACACAAATGGTGGCTACTTACATTCACATAATCACAGTTATACTACTGGATCTAAACAGCAACAGGTCACTTTATACCCACACTTGGATACCAACAATGTCTGGGTAATTGAATTATACAATGACACTAAAGCTCCTACAGAATTTATTCCTTTAAAAAATGGTATGAAAATTCGTTTACGTCATAAATTAACCCTGTTACGTTTACATTCGCATGATCACAAACCTCCAGTATCTCAAAAGGACTGGATGAAAGAAGTTAGTGGATATGGATATGTTGGATTCACTGGTGATGCAAATGATGATTTTATCGTTGAAATTGTACCTCAATTATCAAAGAAAGGTGACAGCAGAAAAGAAGTACATGCTATGGATACAGTTATTCGTTTCCGTCATGCTCTTGCTCATTGTTATTTATTTTCTTCTCTGGTTAAACTTCCAGATTATGCATTTAATCAACAAGAAGTAGTTTGTGCTCAGCGAGGAATTCCTGAAAAAAGTTATTGGATTATTGAAACTAATACTAATAAATTTTTAAAACCAGAAGATGCAATTACTACTAAATATCCAAAAATTACTTTCTTCAAAAAATTATTAGAAGTACATCGTCGTATGTTAATTCTTTCTAAACAAAATACTGATGTTAATGATTGGGAATCAAATCCATCTTCTTGGCCTTTATTATCAAGGGGTGTTTCATTTTGGAATAAAGATGGACGTCAAGTTTACTTTTTAGGTAATGCAATTACTTGGTGGACTGTATTATCTTCAATTATAGTATTCACATTGACTGTGATTATTTTAATCTTACGTTGGCAACTGACTGGTTATACTATATCAAATCAATTTTTAATCCAATATATTATTCAAGTTACCCACTATGCCATTGGTTGGGGTCTTCATTGGGCTCCAGCATTTTTCATTGGTCGTCATCATTTTATAAATGATTATTTACCATCATTGTTTTTCCTGTTACTTATTCTTGGACAAACATTTGAATTGTTAGTATCTACAAAACCTCAAATTGGATATTCAGTAATTTTGGTTATATTGATGCTCTCTGCTGGATTCTTCTACCGCTTATTTCCATTGACCTGGGGAGGAGTCTTAATAGGGAAAAATTGTCTTCAATCCCGTATTTTAGGCTCATGGGACTTTCAATGTTGATTGTATAATAAAATCAGAAAATATATAAATAGTAACCTAATGTATCCCGATGCTTCGCACTGAATCTTTTCTATTGATGTCCTAATCTACAATGCATGCCGGGTAAGTCATAAAAAATTGAAAGTCTTGATGTTGAAAAATTAAAGCATCATAGTGACCGACCAAGATGATACCTACCAGAGTACTTCTCCAATCAGCAAGGCCATCATCGGTTGAATACTTTGAAGCTCTTCCTGAAATTTTAAAGAATTTCTTTTCTAGTCATCCACCTGCTACAAAGATACAATACCTTACTACACCTGGCTTAACAAATGATCCAGCAGCCAATCCTTTCTTTCCAAATAAACATCCAGTGACTCAAAGATATCATGCTCCAAAATACTCTCTTAGACGTCTGTCAGTTCTTTTTAAGACTGCAAAAAAGTATGGAATTGAAGATTTACTTCCACAAATACCTGAAAAGAAATTCTTCGAAGATAAATATGTGAACAAGACTTTTATGAAGGGTGTATTAAAACCAAAGGGTCATAAACATCAACGTGAAATTGAAAATCGTCAAGAAAAGATTAATGAAGCTATGGCAAAGATGGACCAAACTATTGCTAATGTTAAGGGTAGTAAATATGTTAAGAAACTTGAAAAGAAGAAACAAGCTGAGAAGAAAGGTTGGTGGTGATCATTACATGCATTTATATTTAATTATTGGTCATTTCTGATATTTATTTATTTTTATAATATCAACTGTAAATACATAAAATAATAGAAATCAATGACAATGTAGATATATTGGACTATGTCTGTCTAACAATAATATCACTGAAATTTAGTGCTACTTTACCAGAAATTTAAAGCTCTACAGTATTTTATTATGAACCAACAGTACAAATATACTATTGATATCACAGACTTGATATTAATGGCCTTATCGACTGCTGGTATATGACATCTAGCCAGCTTACTGGAAGGTACATACATACATACCCCATCAGTGTTAGTTTCAGTGCCTAAAATGAGGTGTACTAGTACGAGTGAATACATCAAAATTCTCAGCATTAGATAGTCTACACTTTTAATCTTAGCATACCCTCAAATATAATAATAATGCTAAGTTACAACTATTTGAATTCGTAAACTTTCCGCCTGGCTGGTCTCCACTTCCCCTTAGGCGGTGCGTCCAGTAATTGCGTGTATCCCAGTACTTCTTTTTTTGGTATACCAGCGCCCTAATTAGGAGGGTAGTACACGCCACTCAATAACAACCGATAAATACAGGCAGTTTCATTTTCTGCATTGATCAATTAATATTGTCAATAATAGTATTATTGGTAGTTATTAAAATATGCCAACTAATAACAATGGTGGGCCGCCACAAGATTTGGCTTCACAGAAGAGCCCCCAGCTTCATCCCCAGACTTCTTTCAATTCTAAAGACTCACATCATAGTCAGTTTGTTCTTCTTCAACCTAAAATCAAACCAACTCCTTCTAGAAACCCTAGTGTCAATTCAGTAAGTGGAAATACTCTTCCAACTTTAAATACTGTTGCTGCTGGTGCTGCTTCTACTAGAGTTCCAAGTAACTCAGAAAATAAGAAAAAGAAAGTACAAAAAATGCCTATTGTTACTCCAAAATCAAGATTTATTTTTAGTGTTGATGATGGAGAGGATGAAATTGAACAAGATTTAGAACGTGAGTACTTGGAAGGGTATAATGATGCTCTCCGCGGAAAACTTAGAAAGAAACTTTCCAAGACCCCTGTGGCCCTTGGTTCCCCAAAACTACAACAATCGGATCCATTTGATAACAAAATACCACCTATTCATGAAATTGAAACTTCAATTGTTCAAAATTTGATGAAAGCGGAAGATGGTTTAAGAGATCTTGAAGCTAGAGAAGATGATTATAATCATCAATTAGAACACTCTATTGATAGTATATCACAAAATCATATGGAAGGATCTCAAATATCACATAGTAAGCATACTATTGATGCTCCTGAGATTCCATCTGCAAATGAGAGTATTGTAAATGAAACCAGTGAAAGTTTGGTTGAAGATCCAAATGAAGTAAGGTCTTTCCAAGGAAGTGAGATTCAAGAAGATATGAAAGATAGTGATGGAGATTCTATATCTTCAATGGAAAGTTTTACTTTAAGAGAGAGACAAGATGCAATTAATACAACCCATCCATTTGGTATTCGTATTTGGAAACCTGCTATTTATAAGAAATTTAGATCTGTTCAAAAAGAAGCAGACTTAGATATTCATGAACAAGAAAATGACCCTAGATTAATTCATAATACAGTTTATATAGGTAATGTCTTATGGACATTAACTTTTGGTTTATGTGGACTTATTTTTTGTTTAATTGGATCATTATTCTCTATAATATGTTTCAGTTGGAGTAAAAGATCAATTCTGTATGCTAGACTTTATTGGAAGTTAGGAGTATATTTATTTTATCCATTTGGTAAAGTTGTATACCTTTATAAGGATGAAAATTATCTTGATGAAGATTTTAATGAAGGTAGTTCCATTAATGAATATAGACGTTGGATTTCTAGTGATACCGAGGCTGGATTCTTGTTTACATCTAATCATGCTCTGACAGAGACGAGACCTTTATTAGAAAATTCATCACAACATACATCCAGTTATGATGCTACAGAGAATGGTGAAGATGAAAATGAAGCTATTACTAAATTAAGATTATTTGGAAGAGGTAAATGGAGTATTGGTCGTATCTGTTTTTTCTTATATTTCTATCTAATTTTACAACCAATTCTCTTTATAATTGCTAGTATTTGCTGGTTGTGTGTTTTCTCTATTCCAATGTCTAAAGTTATCAATATTTTATGCTCACAACTCCGTCAAAGACCTTTATCGATCTTTTTCAGACCAGACTCAATGACAAAAATCTCTAGTAAAGATGCTAGTGTTTTGGTTTGCACTTACAGAGCTACAGGATTACATTATTATAAGTATACAGTTGATGGAACAAACGTTATAATTCTCAATTTGATGAGTTTGGTTATTTTTGTTATATCTGACTTTTATTTCTTGAAAGAATTTTTAGAATTAGATCTTTTCATTACAGATTCTTCGTTTATTTTTACTACTTGTTTATTAAGTATTATTCCACTTGCCTACTTCATTGGTCAGGCTGTTGCATCTATTTCTGCCCAATCTTCAATGGGTGTTGGTGCTGTTATTAATGCCTTTTTCTCTACTATTGTTGAAATCTTCCTTTACTGCGTTGCATTAAGTCAAGAAAAGGGATTTCTTGTTGAAGGTTCTATGATTGGTTCTATTTTAGGTGCTGTTTTGCTCTTGCCAGGATTATCTATGTGCGCTGGTGCAATTAGAAGAAAGACGCAAAGATATAATCCAAGAAGTGCGGGGGTCAGCTCGACCATGTTATTATTTTCTACAGTGGTTATGTTCTCACCAACAATTTTCCATCAGATTTTCGGAGCTTATAGTGTTACTTGCATCCCATGCAAACTGTCAAGCTCAGATGCCTTCAGCGTGAAAACTGTGGATGAACCCCTTAGTATGACTTCTTTGTTAACATATGTGGGTTCGCAATTTGCCAGTGAAAATGATGCTTCTTGCCAAAAATGTCATATTAGTCAACCTCCATTAAAAGCAGATAAATTATATTTGGAGATCCTTAAGCCATACACCGTTTTCGTTGTCTCTGTCTTATTTTTCAGTTATGGAATTGCTCTTTGGTTTACTTTGAGAACCCATGCTGCCTTAATTTGGCAAACACCTACTGTGAGTGAATCAAAGGCTGCGGTTCCTCCAAGTCTAGTCGATAAGACTCCAAAAATTGGTGGCTTGAAATCACCTAGTGTCTTGTCTCTTAATGAGCCTTCCACACCAGTTGGCACTGTCTCTTCTAGGCAAAATAGAAATGTTTCAAATGCCAGAAAACAATCATTAGCATTACCGGTTAACAATGAGAGCAGTATGACTCCTATAGACGCATTACAACCAACCACTGAACCATTAGCGACCACTCAAGAAGCTCCTGCGGCTGGTGGTCATGATGCTCCTAATTGGTCCAGAATGAAATCTTCAGTCATCTTACTTGGTGCTACTATACTCTATGCAGTTATCGCAGAGATCTTGGTTGATTGTGTGGATGAAGTTTTAAAACAATTCCCTATCAATCCTAAATTCCTTGGTTTAACAGTATTTGCTCTTATTCCAAATACCACTGAATTTTTAAACGCTATTAGTTTTGCCATGCATGGAAATGTGGCTTTATCTATGGAGATTGGTAGTGCTTATGTCTTACAAGTTGTTCAATTACAGATTCCTGCGCTTGTTTTGTTCTCCATGTATAGATTAACTCAAGTACCAGGTAACATTCTTGGTTCTTGGAGTTTGGAAAAGAATATGTTAACCTTGATCTTTTCACGGTGGGATTGTATTGCTAGTGTTGTCTCAGTCTACATATTCACTTACATTTATGCAGAAGGTAAAAGTAATTACTTTAAAGGCAGTTTATTAATTTTGATGTATTTGGTGGTGATGCTTGGATTCTATTATACTGGCGAAGTTGATCCAAATGAATTCATGCATTGAGTATTAAGTTAGAATTATTATTCAATAAAAACAATATTACCAGTTAATTTCTTTCAAAATGTAGTGACTCAACAGTCAATAAAGATATCAGATCTATCAGTAGTAGCATTTGTTGTAGCTAGGAGTACCGGAAGACTAACTTTGTAAACTAAATCATATACTTTAAAGACAGGTATCTTCAATCTTCCAGAAGGTTGTTTTCCAAATGCTGAAAATTCAAACCTTTGTCTTGTGAAAGGCATTACTGAAATCAGAGACACATTTTTATGGTCTCCAGATATCTCAAAATTCTCATTTGAGTCAATAAAAGTTGAGAAAGTAAATATTCTCGGAGTTGGGTTCTCTATAACATATACGAAATCAAACTTTTTAGATGTCATATCAGTTACCAGCTCTAAGAGAACCCGTGGTTCAAATAATGGAAGTGATAACTTCCAAGTTTGTGATTCTGTAAGATTATAAGATTCAATTTTTGAGTCATGTCTTTTCCATTTGACAGAGACTTTAGTTTGCACAGGAATATTTGTATGTGTTTTAGTACTTTTCTTATATGTTGCGAATATCTCTTTTAAAGCTAGCATTGAATTCTTGTCATCTAATAGATGCAGTTCTTTAATTTCCCTGGTTGAAATAGTTTCACAAGAAAATTGATCATCTGTAGTGATTGTTTGAATAACAGCTGATTGTATTTCAAGAGGGATTTGATTCAAAGTTTTAATAATTGGTCTACAACACCAAGTACGTCTGTGTGTAGGTATATCACTATTATTATTAACATTCTGTGGATCAAACATAAATGAATTAGGGAGATCTAAATCATCAAGTTTAGGCAAAACACTGAATGAAAACACAAAAGGTGATATAATAGGAGTTCTAATAGAAAATGTATCTCTAGTACCCAAATTACTATTATCCTCATCTGATTCTTGCTGTTTTTCAATATTATTTCCTGTGAAGAAACTGCATTCAATTTTTATTGTGAAGTACTTATTAATCACATTTGGAACTTTCAAATATAAAGAATGATGTTGTTTAGTATTAGCAGATACTTTTTGAACTTTTAGGCTCAGTCCAACATTATCTAATGGAGTTTCATCGGTTATAGATTCTAACTTGTCGATACCATTCCATTGAATATTAGAGAATGTAACAGCTTCTGGCACAGGTACAGCTTTGAGATCAAGGCTATTTCTTGGAGATCCAACAGCCAGAGATCTTTTTGATACCGGATGTACAAAGGACTTTGTATCATGTAATCCAATGATGGGCTTAAATATGATTCCAACATCTTCTGAGTCTTCATTATCAACCAAAAGTTTCAATTCGTAAATCTCATTACTAAAAGCACTGGTAGGATTCTCAATTGTGATGTTTGTCTTTGGTCGTCTTGGAATTGTGATACATTCATATGGATTAAGTGAGTTAACTACCTTCTTGTGAAGTGGGCTATTTAACCAAAAGAATGTACGTTTTGGCAATTTGCTCACATAATAATCATTATTAGCATCAGTTCCAGCCGGAAGAACCTTTGCCAGATTGTTTGATTCATCCAAAAACAAGTCATCCATTTTGTTCGGATCAATAGGTAAATGATATTTCAAATTAAATTTATCATTATGCATACATAATGTCACTGATTCCACAATATTAGTCTCAATCTCAGAGGCTATCTGCTCGAACTGAAATACTTTTATTTGTCCACTAGAAAAGTCCAAGTTTGCAGTGCCGATAAGGGTATTTGCATTGTCTGTTGACTCAGAGAGTGCTGGTTTTACTAATAGACTGTCCTCATGAGAAGCATCATGTTTTAACAGAATATTCTTAAAGTAGCCCTTGAAACGAATATCAATGGAATTCACCTGAAGGTTACTGAAAACAAAACTGTTGAGAAGTGACTTAACTGAAAACTGAATATGGGATGTCTGCCCAACTGGTATCAATCTATCTTTAAATAAAACAATTCCTGTGAAAAGACATGGAGGAAGAATTTCTTCTTCAATAGGATATAACTCTATTGAAGGAATATCTTTTATAAGGTCAAAGTGACTGGATAATAATGACTTAACAATCACAGTTAAGTTCGCAGGAATGAAAACCTCATCAATAACTGACAATTCAAACATATACATTAGAGCTGCACTCCATTTTTTTTGCTCAGTAAGACAAAATATTAACTTCACAAATATATGCACAAGAATTGAGCGCCAATGGCTTCGTTTATATAAAGTTACACTCTCTTCGTAATGCTCAATCGCCTTTTCAGTATTACCTAATGAATAATTCTCTTCTGCAAGTTGAAAATTTACATAACCAATAGCATTATCAAAGTTTTTATCTCTCATAAATGTAACTAGAGATTTTTGGAGAAGAACAATAGCCTTTTGGCGGAATGGGTATTTAATAATTTTCTCTGAAGAAAGTGAGAGATATGTATCAACAACAGTTTCTCCTGATTGCTGTAAAGTCCAAGTTGAAATATCTTTCATTTCAATAATTGATACAGCGTCATTCTCCAGTAATATCAACAGCTCCTTAGAGTTAATGTCACAGTTTGCACGCGATTTAGAAGTTCTAAGAAAATGAATAGAGCTAAGTAAGAGATATCCAGCATGAGGCATAGAATGAATACCAAACTTGGAATCATAAAGCATTGCATGTTTTACTGGAACAATATAATCATCAGCAGTGACACAAAGTTCCCCAAGCCATTCAAATTGAATACTCTTCCAATTAGAAAAAGCATATGACATAGTATCAATACTTTTTGATTTTAATAAAGAAGTTATAGTTTTTATATGAGTGTCAAATCTTTTATATGCTCTATTAGCTAAATTTAGGTATAAAAATTGTTTGACAATATGAATAATAAGAACATCTAAAAACTGACGGGTTTGATGCCAAAGAAATGATGACTTCTTATCAAATAAACCAGCTGCCATTGGAAATGCACTGCAGACAACTAACATTGCATCATAAGCAGATTCAAGATGTTTAATAGACATTTCATTATTCTCATGAAACATATCAATCATAGCTAATTTAAATGCATATCTAGCATCCCATTGATCAATACTATAACCTTGAATCAGTCCATTAGAAACGTTAAGAGTTTTTGTAAGATTATCAGTAGGTGGACTAACTCTTTTACGTCTTGTTTTCTTCATAAGATCAATATAAAAATCAAAACACCATGGTTTAACTAAATGTAAAACATTCTCAACAAATACAGTAGTATCTTTTGCCAGTCCTGCTGGTAAAAATAAAAGTCCAGTACGAGGTGCTAACCCAGTAATATTACGAATATTATTAATTCTATCAACTTGACTTTGTTCACTTGAAAGATTTGATACAATAACTTGTAAAAATTTTATTCCTCTAGATTGTATTTGATTTTTTAAAGTTGTTATTTCTTTACATAAACTAATATCATCTTTATTAATTCCTTGAGTATCAGTTTGTTTCGTATTCAATTGATGAACAGATATATAAACAGCAGGTAATACTTGCATGTATTTCATCATCCATTCATTATCAACAAGTCCTTCAGGATATATATTTGCATTCAGATTAAATGGCAGTAGTATTGATCTATCAGTAGAATAAAAATCATCCTTATTAGAACGCTGCACTTTTGGCAATTGAAAAGAATTAACATTATTAATTCTATAAACTAATGAATTAGCATTATAATTTTTCTTACTAAGTTTCAGACACCATACATCACGCTTTATATTATAATGTTGAAATGTAGCTGTCATTTTATCAGCTATATATTGATCAATACTTGGTAAAACTCGCTGTACTTCTTCCCCACCTTTCATTATATTCAAAGATGAAACTCCATCACAATCATCAGCTTCTCCACCTAATCCCTGAATTACAAGAAGTGGAGCACATTGCTCTGTATACGCTTCTGGGTAATACTCCATCGCTACCTGTCTATATACGCCTTCTTACTTGAACCAAAAACACTATTTGCGTTGCGTGCCCCGTCCACAGTTCACATTGCATGCCCTGTTCTATGCTTTGTGTAGGGCTCTCCGAGGGAGTGCCGCGGCAAGATAAGGGTCAGGGTTCTCCGAGTGAGGGTCGAGTGTATTAAAAGCATACGATTTTTCACAATATTAACCCCTTTTGAAAAAAAATTGTAAGTTTTACAATTATGATGAATATTAAGTTATTTATAAGTATATTAGTTAGTATTAACTCTGTTATTGCTGCTGACTCAGATGAGTACCTGGTAATTGGTAGTTATATCTGGGGAAGACATAATGACAGAAATGCTAAACCAGCAGATTTATTATCTCCTATTGGTGCTCAAAGTCAATTTGAGATTGGTCAATTTTATCGTCAACGTTATTTTGGCTTAGATTCTAATAATAATGAAACTGGTGAATCATCTACTCGTATTAGTAGTTTGAATAAATATGGATACTATAAGGATGAACAACTTTATGCAGAAGTACCATCATCTAATGTTTTATTATTTTCACATTTTGCTTTTCTTCAAGGTTTATATCCACCAATGGAATTTGATTCATCTCCAAATTATTCATTATTAGCTAACCAATCGCTTGCCTGGGAGAGTAATGGAACCCTTACTGAATATCCGTTAGATGGATATCAGTACGTTCAATCTAATGTGCAAGAAAATGCGACCGATGGATACATCTGGGATAAAGGTGATACCAACTGTCCATCATTAACTAGTGCTATCGCCAAGATTTCAAATAGTGACGAGTTCAAAACTTTAACTCAGCAATCTCAGCCTTTCTATGATGCTCTTTATCAAGAAAAATCATTCCTTAGAGAGAACTATAAACTGACAGATCTTAAATTTTCCAAATCTATGTCTATATTTGATATGGTCAATGTTAATACTATTCACAATGCAACTGTCGCTGCTCAATTTAATGAAACAGTTTTTGCTCAAATCAAGAGCTTGGCTGATCAATACCAATGGTTAATCTCTGATAAAATGTCTAATATGAACCTTACCATTGGTGCTCAAACTTTAGTCGGCCGTGTTGTAAACCGTCTTAATATCACTAAGACAACTGGAGAACCTGCCCTTAACTACATGACTGGATCTTATAACAATATGTATCAACTTGCCAGTATTATGGGGCTTGATAAACTTAATGATAGTTTTAAGACTATGCCAAACTATGGTGCTACTTATGTTTGGGAGTTACTTAATAATACCTCTAACAATACTTTTGTTAGATTTTCATTTATGAATGGCTCAACTGATTCAAATGAATTAACTCCATATCCAATCTTTGGTTTAACTGATACTATCATTTCCTGGGAAACATTTGTCGGAGCTGTTAAAAACAGTTCTATTAGCTCTGTTGATAGTTGGTGTAACAGCTGCGGTTTTAACGATGCTGAAAACTCTGGACTTATGATTGATATGTGCGTACCATACTCTCAAACTTATGAATCAGCTGAAAAAATTAAACAAAATGGTATTGATCTTCAAGCCCTTGCTCGCGGTGACTATTCTGCCTTTAAGTCAAGTCTAACTCTTGCTCAAGCTGGTGGTATTGGTGCTGGTACAACTATTGGTGTTATTGGCTTATTAGCTCTATTATTTTTTGCTGGTCGTCGTTTACTCGCAAAGAAATCTACTAAAGATCCAGTATTACCTGTCTCTGAAGCTCCAACTATTGATAAGGGCTCCTCTTCTGCATCTACCTAATGTCTCTGAAGCTCAAGCTGCTGATAAAAAGGCCTTTCCTCTTCGTCTACATAAAGTCCATTTTAAACTTATATTTCATTGGGCTTCCTTATTTCTTATTATATAGTTGCCATGAATTTTTATGGTATTTAAATAAACCTATTAAATAGTATACAATTGTAGATCACATACTCATTTGGAATCAATAGCTCCCGATGCACACGCTCTCAATGACTGAAGATGATCGAAACATTTAGATGTTTCTCTGTCACTAACATTCTCCTTTAGGCAATTTTCATAAGCTTTTAATTTACCAAGACAGTCTTTTTGAATTCTTTGAAACAGTGGAACTTCTGTCTTTATACATGCGGCCAATTTCTGCTGGACTTCAACACACTTCCCAGGATGTTGACGATTATCCATCAAGCATTTATGATACCCCACAAACTGTTCAGGACAAAATTTCGCAATCTGGACATTAGTAACTTAAAAAGTTAAAAATAAAACACATTTATAAATGACTTACATCCTCCAATAATAACTGATCTAACGCACCAGACATCTCGTAGTTCTATAGTACAAGATCTCACATTGCACAGTTCTATATTTTTTCATTTATTTGCAGCACTGGCGCGCCCCAGTATACTTACTCACTAGTCCAACATGAACCGTTCTACATTAAGCCACCATAATAACTAAAATTGTATAACTATAACACTAAATATCTCCTCCACTATAACGGCGTTCATCGTCGTCTTCATCTTCTTCTTCTTCTTCTTCCTCTTCTTCCTCCTCTTCCTCCTCTTCCTCTTCTTCGCTACTCTCACCCTCGGCTACATTATCGTCTTTATCATCAACAACACCAACTACTCCCCAGGAAACCTTTGTCAACTCCTGTAAACGATTCAAAATCAACACTATAGGAGAGTACAAACCAAACTGTTTAAACTCACCGTCGTACGCATGAAGCATTCCAACCACACCAAGACCTGACAGAACCTCGTCTGAGCTATTGGTAGTAGCAGACTTGCTACTTGGAGACTCGTAGATTGTCATTAACTCCCTCTGCTTCTGCTGCTGTTGCTCAGTAGTATTTCCAGCAGATTCAAAATCTTCAAGTTTCTGTAATATCCAAGCACCAGAATCTCCGCCAGAGGCAAAGCCTGGCCGGTCACTTGCAATAACAAACTCACTTGATTGTATGCGGTTATCAGCCCAGTATACTAACTTTGGCTTATTTAATTTTCCCATAGTAAACTTAGTAGTACTTCCAAATTTAAATACTGTTGATCCTGGTTTTATCTTACTAATCACCTTCTTGATCTGTAAGTTACCAAACATGAGAGCTGGATCATATTGAGAAAATGGGAAATCAGTACCTAAATTATTGACGCAGTTAACATTAGGATTACACTTAATTATCGCAATATCAGATAATCTACCATTAACAATAGAACGTTCACCAAAAATTACACGACCAAATGTACTTGGGGTATTAGTGTTCTCTTTAGTTGTTGTTGGAAATTTTTGTTCTAATTGTGATAATGCAGAGTCATATCCCTTAAATTCTTGAGAATACTCTGGGTACTTGTTTCTCTCGTTAGATAACGCATCTTTATAAAGACGAACCAATACCGGAGACGGCACAGAAACATAAGGATGAGACAGTGAATCATCTATACATACATGAGCACAAGTCATAGCGTAAGTGGCTTTAGCATCATCTGCTAAAAAGTTATTCTTCCGCACATCAATTTTTGGATAAATATAACCACCTAAAGTACCTGAAAGTTTACTATTACTATTAGCAGCTATTGAAAGTGAAATTGGAATATTGCTTGGATCTTGAGGAATACGAAATGGTGGAGTAATACCACCAAAATCTGTTTGCGTAGAAGCTCCTCCCGAAGGTCTCTGCTGTTGTGACATAGGAACTGGCATTGCACAAGTTTTAATATAATTTTTCTGTACCACAAAATGAATATCATTGAAAGTTGAACAAAGTTGTTTAACTTGTTCATAATGTTCAGCTTTTGGTTTTGGTAAACCACAAATAATAGTAGGAACTGATAATGCTTCAGATATACCTCTAGATACAGGTGCAAGGAAAGCTCCCTCTTGATCAAAAATTACTGATGAATCAGAACTTGACATAACACTTAAAATTTGAGAAATTTTAGTATCTCCTTCATCAATTAAACAAAAATTTGCAGGTTCAGGTACAACAAGATTATTTTCCCAACCACCATGTCCAGAAGATGATGCAGATCTATTAATCATTGATATTAAATTACATCTAAGTGCAAACTGATGTAAACTTTTTAAAACCATAAACCTCAGAGTTCTATAAGTTTCATTATCAGCTAAAATATTATCAGCTAATGCTAAAATTACTCTAACAATATTAACAATATATGGACGATTAACTTGAGAAAAAAAATCTTGAGGGTTTAAAGGTGGCTCAAACTTACCAAGAGCTTCAGATATTAAAGTTGGAGTACGTGAATCAAATTGATCTAAATATTGAGTTAATGATTCACTTAAAATTTTTAATTTATATGTATCTTGTTCAAGATTTTCAGTATGTGTAGTTCTAATAGCTCTACCAACTTTAGATGCTGGATTAGTACCATGTCCAGAGTTCTTTGATGGAATAGTAGAAGGATTAGTAGAAATAGTCAGAGGTTTCCCACTAAATATACTCTCACGATGAGAATAATCATCATTATCTTCATCACTACTATATTGTGACATAGTTTGTTTTTAACTATAATATTATAATATTATCTAATGACATGGAAAAGCGAAGCTTAATACCCATAGGGAAAAGGTTATGTGCTTGGACGAACGGCATTCACTGTACCTATACCATGATTAATACTTCACTGTGCATTATTACCTTCACTGGATACTTTTATCGGACATATTGTATTTATATATAAAACAGATTTTTTAAACATTTATGCTATCAAATCCATTCAACTATAAAAAATACTAATTTATGACATCTAAAAAGTCATGTCAATTATAAATCCCTATTTTCATAGTATTCGTTACTCAATGTTAAAGTAAATTCCAATTAGATCTTCGCTAAATAATTTATTTATAATTATTAATGTACCTGGAATATAAGAAAGGCTTGCTGCTAACTAAAACTTAAAAGTAGCTAGTAGTTTTAGACATTTTTAGGCTCTGTAACTTCACATTTACACTACTGGAAATTGAGGTCGAATGCGTCGCCTAAATGGGTCCTTGTAATTGCTAAACGCCCTGCTCATCTGTCGCGAAAACGAAGGGTAAACATAGTAGCGAACTATTCAAACACAGTCGAGGATTAATGGTGAGAATATTACGAGTAGAGAATAATGGAACTGGTGCTGGTATTAAACCTGCGAAGAGGGCACGAAATATTGATACTTCTGGATCTTTAATTGTTTTATCAAAACCTTTTAAAATACCTATTAAATCTCGTAACCAACAGACACGGTTAGCACGTAAAGCAGCTAATGTACAAGATTATTCAAAAATGTTAAATGATCCAGATTTAGAAGAGATTTATCAAGAAATAGATTCAGTTACAATTAAAAGAAAGGGTTCAATATTAACTAGACGTTTAGGAAATGGTAATGTTGAAGAAACATTTAAGCGCCGATTTACTGTACCATTTGCTGATCCTACTAAAAGATCTGAATTAATAGGTCCATCAGTACCACTTGGAACTAGAAGAAAGCCTATTTTATTACCTAGGCCTCTTCATGATCCAACTGATGAACTTGCTATAGTATTATATGATCCATCAATTGATATATTTCCTGATCCGCCTATTGTCGCTGCTATTACGCCACCACCAGAGATCAAAGAGACAACTCCTGAATCAGAAGAACAAGATAAAAAAATTCGGATACGTAAACCACAAAAGAGTTTGGCTGAAATTTTGGGTATATGTACTGACCCAGAAGAAAAGATACGAAATGCTCCTAATGTTCCAGTCATTGTCGACCCAAAATTAGCGAAAATTCTTCGTCCCCATCAAATAGAAGGTGTTAAATTTCTTTATCGTTGCACAGCTGGTTTAGTACATCATAAAGCAAAAGGATGTATTATGGCTGATGAGATGGGTCTTGGTAAAACACTTCAATGTATTGCATTGATGTGGACGCTTCTCAGGCAAGGTCCAAGAGGAAAGAAAACTATTGACAAGGCAATTGTTGTGTGTCCTTCCTCTTTGGTTTCTAACTGGGCCAATGAAATTGTAAAATGGCTTGGAGAAGGAACTGTCACTCCTCTAGCCATAGATGGTAAAGGTAATAAAGGAAGCACTATTGGTGAATTAATTACACAATGGTCTTTGGCTCAAGGGAGAAATATTGTGCGTCCTATTTTAATTATATCATATGAGACATTGAGAAGAAATGTTGATAGATTAAAAGATATTGAAGTAGGGTTAATCTTAGCAGATGAGGGGCATAGACTTAAAAATGGAGATTCTTTGACATTCACTGCTCTTGATTCTATCAAATGTGAACGTCGTGTTATTCTCTCTGGAACTCCTATTCAAAATGATTTATCAGAATACTTTTCACTATTATCATTTGCAAACCCTGGACTTTTGGGTTCTAGAACAGAGTTCAGAAAAAACTTTGAAATACCAATTTTACGTGGGCGAGATGCAATAGCTACAGATGAAGAGGTGAAAAAGGGAGAAAAGAAGCTTTCTGAACTTTCAGAATTAGTTTCAAAATTCATTATTCGTCGTACTAATGATATCTTGTCTAAATATTTACCGGTGAAATATGAACATGTGGTATTCTGCAAGAGTACCCCTATGCAATCTAATCTTTATAAACACTTTGTTACTTCTCCAGAAATTAAGAAATTACTCAAAGGTAAAGAGTCGCAGACTTTAAAGGCAATTGGCATGTTAAAGAAACTTTGTAATCATCCTGCCCTTCTTGACTTACCTCTGGATATAAGAGACTGTGATCCATATATTCCTGAAGATTATAATAATATCCTTCATTCAGGTGGTAGAAGTAAAGATATCCAAACGTGGTTTTCCGGAAAGTTCAGCATTTTAGAAAGATTTCTTTTCAAAATTAGACAAGAAACCAACGATAAGATTGTTCTAATATCTAACTACACTCAAACTCTTGATCTAATTGAGCGTTTATGTCGTCAAAGACGATATGGCTGTTTAAGATTGGATGGAACTTTGAACATCAATAAGCGCCAAAAGCTCGTGGACAGATTTAATGATCCTGAGGGGAGCGAGTTTGTATTCTTACTAAGTTCAAAGGCTGGAGGCTGTGGTATCAATTTGATAGGTGCAAATAGACTTATTTTGATAGATCCTGATTGGAACCCAGCAGCTGATCAACAAGCTCTAGCGCGTGTTTGGAGAGATGGACAAAAGAAAGATTGTTATGTTTACAGATTTATCGCTGCTGGTACTATAGAAGAAAAAATCTTGCAAAGACAATCGATGAAACTTTCATTGTCGTCCTGTGTAGTGGATGAGAAAGAAGATGTTGACAGACTTTTCTCTGGTGAAGATTTAAAGCAGTTGTTTCAATTCGATGAAAATATTGAAAGTGATACACATGACAGTTATCTGTGCAAGCGATGCAAAGATGGAAAGCAAGTTATTAAACCTCCTGCAATGTTATATGGTGACCAAACTACTTGGAATCATGTAAATCATGAAGGACTAAAAAATGTCCATGATGATCTTTTAAGAAATGAGTATAACTTTGACGAGGTCAGTTATACATTCCAATACATTTCACATTAATCTTGATAATATTCATTACTATATACTTCCGGCTGAATTTGCCTTAAAATCATCATTATCCACTAACTCTACAATGAATTGACGTCCGACCTCTTTTGGATGTAACATCACAAACTTGATTTTACCAGGAGTATCATCCACCATATTAATTTCTTTAGCTCCGAAAACTTGAATAGGTTTGCTCAGGAAACCTGGGACGCACGTATGTGCATCTATTTTAAACACTTCAACCACATTTCTTCCTGTAACTACTAAATATTCACCTTGGAAAGCCACTTTATGACATCTGAAGGAAAATTGTAAGATACTGTACCTTGATAGTATACCATGATTATTGCAAATAATGGCAAAATCATTGTAAACTAATAAAAGTTCCAGATTATCATTTATCTTAAATAATCCCAATGGTTTACAAGATGCTAAGCTTATCTTTTTCTTAATAATCTCGACATTCCCATTATCAATCTTATTGCCTGATGTAGGATCATCTAGTCTTGGAATTGAATGTGACTGAAGAATTGAAAGGGAAAGAATTTCGAAACCTTTCACAGTGTGGGTCAGGAAAGTATTGTTAAATATAGTGAGGTTGTCACACTCCGCTTGAATAGTGAATTTACGATGTTCTTCAAAATACTCAAACGAATTCGACGCATCGTCAAGTTTCGGAATCATAACTTTGAAAAAACACCCAGAAGAAGAAACTTTTTGCTTGCAATAAAATAACAATGTCAGACCCTTTTGATATCCTACTTTAAAGAAACTAACTTGTTGTTTTGATAACTTTTGTCCAACGGTTCTATTTCTCACACCCTTATAAACTGTGAACACTGAGTCTAATTTATAATACTGTAAAATTTTGTCTGCTAATACAATCAATAGATTGAATTCTTCTAAAATCTTGACTTGAACAACATTTCGGAGTTCTAATACTCTGGTCCAATTACGGGTCTCTAAAGAGGAGCACATAAATACACCATAATTTAATCCAACAACGACATATTCACGATTTTCATGTATAAAAGAGTCTGCACAATTGACTTTACTATACATAAGTGGTCTTGGAATTGGTCCTGGATATTGCTGCTCTACCTCTTGCAAAGCAAGATCCAAAGTTGAACCTTTAGGAAATATTGGAAGTTTATGTGGGATATTATCACTCTCGAATGCAAAAGCAGAATCTGCTAATGGTTTCAATTTGAAAGGTTCTTTAGCTCTTTCGTGAATAAAGAAATTATTTTGAGCATCCTGGATTGCTGTAATCCAGCCGGATCTGTCTGTTGATGAGGTCGTATAAAATGTCCACGATTGATCTAAACCTATATCACGAAGTTTAAAAGGATAAACTTCAGTTTCAGAAGCCATATTAGCATTTTCAGCCACAACTTCACTCGTATCGAGTTCAACTAAAATTAAATTTACGCCAATAGGCATTTCTGTTACTTTATATCTTTTTGGGATGGAAGAGTCCTTTATCTCTTCAGTGATTAAAATAAAATTATCAAGCAAAATAAGATAACAATTTGAATTTAGCCACATATCTCTCTTTTTAGATACATGTCCTCTTTTAAGGACTCTTCTATCCGGAGATCCCCAGTTAAGATCAACTTCTCTTCCAGCTCTCCACACTAAACTGTTGCTTAATGTCGCTAGTTCTCTCATTGTATCAGCATGACCCTTCATCAAATCAAACTTTGCAGCTAATTTCTTGACATATTTTATAGCTTTATCTAATCTTTTATACTCTGGATCCGTTACAGGGGTATACTTTTGAATGTCCTCTAATCTTAAAGGAACATTCATTGTCTCTACTAAAAAGAATGGGCCAAATAAACGCGTATGGTCAACCTTAAATGCAGTAACACGAGGATCCAAATCAATTTTCTTTAACCATGACGCAAATCTCGAATCTGTTTTAACCTTAGTCTCATAGTCAATCAACTCTTTTACACCGATCATTCGATCAATGTACTTTATGTAAGGAATTAGAGCTTCGTGGGCCCAATTTAAGTAAAGTTTGGCAACCCCAGTCATAAATTTGTGATCTCGAAGCATTGCAATTAAAGGTTCAAGCAAGAATTTTTTATGGATCTCAACAATAGGTATCAATGTTAAGAAAGCATCCTGATAAAATTTCTCATTAGACGCAATCAACGGAGGATTTTGACGCAAATAACTCTCTCCATAAACTTCAGTAACAATCCTACTATTATTAATAAGAGCTTGCTGACCTTTAATTATATCAAATATGTGTGATTGTCTTTTTACTTCTTGTTTACCAATTTCAGAAAGCTGTTCTTTGCTCAAATTCCAATGATCAGCCCAACTATCCCCAAGTTCTGATGATCCATCACTATTAAGGCCAGTACTCTGAGTAATTACATGTACCCTTCTCTCTGTAGCATCCCCGAGATTAAATCTTTTCGCATGCTCTCTAGGACATATTGGAACATAACAGGCATATTCCTCCACAGTTACCATATTTGAATCACTCTCCTCGTGATTGCACACTCTTGAACAGCACGGAGAAAGAAGAGGGAAAACTCCAGATGGTTTCACAGAAGAATTGAATATAACATATTTATCTGAGTTAGCAGAAGCAATAGAAGAATCTAAAGCTGTAGATGGTCCAGAATCTCTATATGTAATAGCCCCACATTTCTCAAGTTCATAAATTATTATATCAACATTATCTTCTATCAAAGTAACACTAAGCTTGGAATATGTTTGCAGAATTAACGCTGCTAAAGATTTAACAAGTTCTTGTTTTGCGATCAGAGTATCAGCAAACCGTTCAGTTAACATTAAACACCACTCAAAAAGTTTCAGAAGCGACCAAATATCAACACGCTGCTTCAATTCAAAAGCAGTCAATGAACTGGATGAAAATGGTAATGTTGGAAGGTCTAATGGTATTTGAAGAGTATCTGCTATCGGCATTTGAGGTGGTAAGGGATGTGCTGATTGTGATGCTATTGTTGTTGTTGCTGCTGCTACTATTTGGTGACCAGCTGATGAGGTGACCAGCACAGTATGACTATTGGCCTTTATAATATTACTACCATATAAAGATTCAGCTGCCGGTATTTCTGGAAGAGGCACATGCAGATTATGGATTCTATCTGGTAATGGTGGCGGATTGGTAGGGTTTCTGTTAACCAGTGTTTCAAAGCTTTTTCTTTTACTTGTTTTTGGTTGAAACAATCTTGGTTGAGCCCTTTCATTATTCTCAATCAAAACAGTCTTGCCCTCATGTTTTTCAATATATTTAGCTTGAACTTTAGGCGATGCAGGTGGTGGCTTTCTTCGATATGTAGAAGATTTCGCAGAGAAACTGTTTATTGGTGAGACGGGAGTATGGATTGGAGATTGTATTTCTTCTTGAACCACGCTTGACACAGCACTTATTGTTTTAACTTTATATCTTGGCTTTCTCTCAGTAGATACTGGAGCCTGTCTAGGACCAAGTGGCCGTTGTAACTCAAGAGATGTTAGAGAAGGGTTCTTAGTATGCTGTGATTGAGAACGAGAAGATCGTGATCCAGTCCGTTGATGAGACGAGGGTTGTTCATTAATAGCTTGATTTATATAATTTAAATCTTTTGGTGGACTATAAGAAGATGGAAATTCATGAGAAGAATAATATTCAGAATCAGTTTCATAATTCGGAGACAGTGGGGAAGGTATTGTATCTTCAGATTGACCAAATATATTAGCATATGCGAGTTGATTCGGAGATTGTGGCAAACTAGCATCTGGAGCTCTTCTATAATCATCAGATTGTAATCCAAGAGGTGACATTAAAGACAGTAATAATGGACTAATTTGTGTTGGATACAGTAAAATTTTTTTTTGAGTATTTGACAGAGGTCCCAGATCCAGCGGTTTTCTATAAGGATCTGCAAATTCATTAAAAGTTTGATCAGTTTTACTAGAATTTGGAGATTTTTTTAATCTTTGTTGTTTTTCATAATCAACTAATGATTGAAATTCATTATAACCACCGGGCTCAAATGGATCAGTAAACCCATGCATATTCCCTTGTGCCATATGGTAGTGTTATTATAGTTAACTATATATATCTATCTCAGCGGCCTATTCCTTTTGGGCTTCCAATGTAAACATTACCCGCGCGCGCATGCAAGAAAACTAAGATCTTAATTTTAAACTACAACACATTGATTGATGCTCATCTCTTCATTATAACTATAAAAAATACTACATATATTATGATACATTTGCTGATACTGAATGATATATTAGTTCACTAAGTGACTTATTTAAACTATAAAAATTAAATAATTACCTAATGCACTAATTATTACATATCTAGTGAACTTAGATCTTGTATGCATAATGAGAAGGTAAAATTGAGTGCTTTATCAGGAAGCCAGGATACCGGTCTATAATAGAACTAGGATGCCCATTCAATAGCTAATATGGCCATAAACTGGCCCAAAATTTCCTAATATAATGGACTAGGATATTTTTATTGTTTGCAGCCGTCACATAAATTCAATCTCTTGGGGTTACTTTGGCTTCTTTAATTTATCAAGGATTCTTATTGTACTCTTGCATGGAAGAATGTGTACAATATTCACTGATATTGTGGTTTGTGCTATATATAGAATATTAATTTTTGTAAAACTCATTCCAGTAATTATTTGAATATATCAATAAATAAATAAAATAAAAGGGATACATATGAAACAGGTTCCAGGTAATATTTCATGCCCGAATGGACTATTAATTGAATCAGCACTTGGAGGACCAGAGAAGCGAGGAATTTCTGTTACTAAAAGCTTTGCAGCAGGTAAGTATTAACATGGGTAGGGATAAATCTAGATAAAAGAAATTTGTAGTCTCTTTATAGAAAGCAAACTAACTATTTGAGGGGATGTAATTACAAGTTATAAACCAGCTGTAAGAGTAGCTCATATGAAGCCAATTCGAGGTATAGATTCACCATATCGAGGAAATGTTTGTAATTACTGTTTTAAGAGAGACATTCCTCTATATGGTTCAAGTTTTGAACTGAAAATTATAGAGTCTGAGCCAACTGATAAACGATTTATTAAGACTCATGGTTCACATATTATATGCAAATATTGCAGAAAGGTAAAATATTGTAGTAATTTATGCTCTAATCTTGATAAGAAAATGCATAATAATGAATGTGAATATTTAAAAAAAAATGAGTTAATGTCTACAGAAGAATGGTTAATTTTAAGGATAATTATTTGGTGTAATTTATCAAAAGGGAATCTTTTACAATTAAGGAAATTAACTAATCATGAAAATTTATTATCTAAGCAAAAAGGGGGACCTTGGAGTTCTCTGAGACCCTGTTTCAAAAGGCTGCAAAGTTTAATTGATGAATTTTCAAAAAGAAGTTTACATGGACATATGATAGGAGCCAGAGTTGAAGAATTTATTTCTACAATGATAATTAATGCAATTGAATTAAATAATGAATTTTCTGAAAGTTTAGGAATGTTATTTGATCCACTAGTATCCTTAGTTAATCATTCATGTGAGCCGTCTATAATGATATTAGCCGAACCAGGTGCGTCAATACGGTTAACAAGTATTAAGAAGTTACAGAATGGGGATAACGTAACTATCAGTTACTGTTATGGCACATTACCAACAAATGTACGAAAAAAAGAACTAGAAAATAGATTTTTTTTTCAGTGTTCTTGTTTAAGATGCGATTTAGATAAAATAAGCGTTTTAAGATGCGATGCAGTAGCAAAGAATGTGTATGAAAAACTGTTCATCTGGTTCTGGAAATATTGTGGTGGCTCAGAAATTTGTAGCCATAATAATAATAGCGTTGAACAAATTCTTAAAGATGAATGCAATCATGAAACTTTAATAGGTAATAATTTTAAAAATTATTTAATTACAAACAATGAACTTGAGGAACTTAAAGTTTTAATTTGGGAATTATTTAATAAATTTCCAAAATATCTTTCAGAATATCCAATTCCACAAATATTAGATTTAATTATTGAAAAATCTAATAAAATTAATTCAACAGAATATTTAGTAATGTTGGCTATTTCAGTAATGTCGTATAATCAAATTCTTGGAGTATCCCAGTTACTCCAATTAGGGTTACACTTGGAACAAATCGGTGATTATTTAGGTGCACGTCTAATACTAACATATTGTCTCCCACTGCTACATGCATATGGTCCTTTAATTTATAGTAAAATATCTAATTTAATTGATAATTTACAAAAGAATAATTACAGGTCATCAAACAATCTCCTTTCAGAGTCCTTTTCCTCTTTAAAGACTAGTAATTATCTTTTAAATATTCTTAATACCCCCTAATTAGAATGTATGTACTATTTACGCGTATCTATGCACCCCCGGGTTTGAAGCGCCGTCTGTGGTCCCTCGCATCCAACTATAACGAGAAAAAAAAAAAAACTCCCCAGTGGCTATAAACAATTATCTATATACCGTTATCCGTTCGTTTATTTTATTCAATCTTTTATATTCTAATAATTTTACAAAAAACTATTTAAAGTATTTATTATTAAAATTAATTGATAGCCATGTTGGCGAATAAACTTAGAAAAAAGCTAAATGCTGCTATTCGCTCTCAAGAGACTCTGCCAGTATCTAGTCTGCCATCTACTTTTGGCAAATCGCCAGATTTTACAGTCACAGAATCAGAAGGTTTTTTTGAAGTATTAGATGAAGATTCAGTACCATCAGAACCAGTAAATGGTAGCGAAATTTTAACAAAGACTTTAAAGAATAAAACTTCAAGACTTTTCAAATCATCTATGGACACTTTAAATAGTGTTAATTTACCAGAGAGGCTTAAAATTAAGAATAATCTTGCTCAAACTCTGCCAAATTTAAATAAACCAGCAATATCTGGACCTCAAAATTTTAAACATTTATATCATATGGATACAGAAAGTAGTGATAATATTTTATATGAAGACCAACTGCAACAACCACCTCCAGTACCACCATCATATAAACCCTCACCATCATCACTTTCAACATCATTATTTTCAGATGATTATTTTATACCAGGACCATCATCACCAATATCATCGAGTGCTCAAGTTAATAATAATAATACCTCTGGAGTAATTTCAGCTCCTATACCAGCTAGAACTTCAGCGTCCAACTCCATTAACTCAGTTTTTGATCGCACCCCTCAACGCAATATCAGATCTTCTGCGACATATAGTACTACTACTACCAACCTGGTTGATCCTAAATGTCCAACTGAGCCAGCTATTCCTGAAAGAAATCCATATCGTGAACGTCAAAATTCTGCTGTTAGCTTTTTTTCAGAAATTGGTGAAAATCATCCAGAAGCTCCTAGTTTCGCTCCTCCTGAACTACCACCAAATTCACCAGCAAATAGTGAAGAATCTGCACAAACTATTCAACATCCACCTATGCCACCTATTTCTCCAGTTTCTCCGTTAGCGCCAGGTATGCATACATCAACGTTTACTACACCACTGCTTAGCGACGTTTTAGCGTCCGCTAGTAGTCCAACTTCTGAAATTTTTGAACTAGATTCTCCGACATCTGAAGATTTTGCCAGACCGGAATTTCCACGTTTGGTTGTGAAGAAATCTAAATCTTTCAAAAATATTAAAAAATCACTCAATAAAACGTTCAAGGCACTTAAACAAAATAATGATTCAGATGCTTCTCTAAGTGATAAGTCACTCACTGGCTTCTCTCCAGAAGTTGAGACTAAAATAGATACCAATGAAGAAGTGGTATTAAAACGCTTGAGTTTTGAAAAGGGAAAAGAAAGAAGCAGTTTTGATATTGATTTTGAAAAAGAAGTGAACCTTGAACCAAGTACCCCTGTTTCTCCAACAATTAGTGTATCCAGAACAAGCAGAACTAATACTGTGACTTCTGCTGATCCATCAAATGCTAGTATCCTGAAGAATCGTGCTAGTGCTGGTACCTCAGGAGATCAATCATCTGCTAACTTTAGTGCATTTTCATTCAATACCACCAGGCCAGTCGAAGGCACCACCAGGCCAGTTGAACCTATCGCCACTGAAGCTATTAGTAATAATGATACCTCCAAAAGACGTTCAACAATGTATATAAGACAATCGTGGCTTAAGGAAGAAGCTTTGGCTTTATATAGGGGCACTGATGAAGATTTTACTCAAGCTTTAGCTAGTCTTGGTGATTCTCCTAGTCCTGAAGTGAAATCCAAAACACAAATTAATAGAATGGTCATTAAAGAAGAGGACTCTGTTCACTCTGCTCTTGCTAAGGTAACAGAGGAAAATGTGGAACCTCTTGCTCCTAAATTAAATAAAAAATCCTTAAAGACATTAAATGCGTCTTATGAGCACTTCTTAACTAGTCAAACTTCATTCAATGAAGAAGAAGAAGAAGAAAATGAACAATTTCCAGGAAGTGTTTCCAGACAGGAATTAAACATATTAGATACAGAGCTTGAACAAGCTTCTGAATATTTGTTCATGAGAAGACGTTCTGCTGGTGATCTTTCTAATATTGCAGCATTAGAGGTTACTACTTCTGATGATGTATTTGATGATGAACATGGAAAGACTCAGTCAACAGTTTTAACTGAAGTATCATCTGATATGAATAAATCCGTTGAATCATTTGATAAAGAAGATTTCTTATCCAAAAAGAAGGCTTCTATTAAAAGATTAACATTACATACACCAACATATCTTCTTGAGGCACTTGCTCCCCCTGATAACAGTAATGGTTCACAATCAGGAGAAAGAAGACTAAGTGGTGTATCAGGAAAATCTGTATTTTTAGGTACACCTACAAAGAAATTTGGACATGGTCGGTCAATAAGTGTTGCGCTGAGTGTTTACTCAGCAGGAACAATTACTACACCTGCTACTGCTAAAAATACAGCCTTCCCAGCACCAACAAATGGCTTAAGTCATTCTAGATCACTGTCATTTTATAATATTGAAAACAATGCTACTATTGCTTCTGCTGATGATTTGCTTATTAAAGCTTCTTCACTGAATTCATATAGCAACGGAAGTATGTTATTCCCTGCTCCTCCTAGCAAAAAGATAACTGTTGATCGTAATAGTTATATTCAATTTAATTTTAACAAATTTGAAGATTTCCGCAAAGCAGAAGGAACTGCTATTGGGGAATAAATTGTGTTTTGGTTTTACTTACCTGTGTTTTTTTAAATTTCTGGCATTATACCTTATTATTATTATTAGTATTATTAGTATTATTAGTATTATTAGTATTTATTTATTTTTTTTTTAGTCATAGAGTTTTATATCAATTGTATACTATTAGGATTTGTTAACTTTTTTGTAGTGAACTACGGTGAATCAATAAACTTGATTTAGTTTATGAAATAATGCTAAGTTAAATATATATAAATTACTTAACCGAAAAGTTTTATATCATCTTGCGCAACAAGAGTCTTGATATTCTCGTCATCTTCCTCGCCCTCCTCCTCTTCGTCATCTTCAGCTTCGTTCATGTTGATTTTCTGGCCCAACAATCCCGCAAAGAATTCATCAATTTGATAATCATCCCATCTATACTCTGACCCACCTGGTGCCATATAATTTTGAATTGGCTCTTGAACTTTATAATTCAATTTACGTCCCTTAGATGCCTTAGTATCAACATTCTTCTTAAATTTGGAATTCTTGGTAAAAGTTATAACTGTATCATTCAGTTCATTGGATGCTCCAGTATTTCCACTTACTTTCTTGTCAATAAGATCTCTTAACAAAGTTCTATAGAAATCCTCGTCATCAAAAATATTAGCATCCTCCTGTAAAGATGGATCAGCAGCTATAGATTCCTTATTATCAGCATCAACCTGTGAGTCCCAATCTAAAGGTATAATATTTCGACGGTTTATACGAGTACGTTTAACGAGACGTTCCATATTAGCCAAATTATTTTCAACTTGTGCGGCAGCTGTTTTATTTACAGTCTTAAATTTAGAAGCATTCAAGGCAGCTGAACCAGAAGCAGATTGTACTTTATTTGACCATTTTGTTAAAACTCCAGAACGATAAATATTTAATTGATTATCCATATTCTTTGTAGTTTCTGCATATTCATTAAGTTTTCTTTTACCTTTTAAATTAGTAAAACCTGAATCAAATCCATCTTTTTTAGCCATTTCATTTCTTAATTCAAATACAGCATCTAAAAATCCATAAATAGATTTAGTAGCTTTCTTAATTTTTTTTGTTTCTTTCTCATTAAGTTTAAAATTATTTAAATTTCTTGGGAATCTATTATGAGTAATTAATGCTTTATGAAATTTAATCTGGCAGTCTAATATCTGCTCATATACTTTCTGCTGCTCTAATACAGCCTTTCCCTTCTCAGCATCCAGCTGAACTGAGCCACTACTATTAAAAGATTTAGATTCCGTAGAAACATTGCGCTGTAATAACTCTTGGACTTTGTTACGTTTGTACTCATCTATTGGAGCATCAGCTAAGATCTCCTTGTCGCTCTCTTCTCCCTCATCAGAGCTACTCTCAGCATCGCTCAAATCAATTCCAGAATCGCTATTATCTTCAGAACTCTCAGACATTGCAACATTATCATCATCATTATCACCATATAAATCATCTCTACTCACCATGCTCCCTGTGTACTTCTTCTCATTAACTTGAATACCCTCATCGCCACGGAGAGCGCTCTTGCCTACCTTCACATAATGCTCCTTCTTCAGCATCTCGTCCTCCAGCGCCGCGTCCTCCTCCTGGTCACTCTCATTAAAATTCTCATTATCCTCAATATCGTAATCTGTATTTTGCGGTTTAAGAAGCTCCGTAAGCTCCTCCGACAATGTCTTCTTAGCCATACCTCTCTGCGTGCACGATGAGCTAATCAAAAAAATTTTCAGACCGTTCCATGCATATCTATCCCACTCACGTGTGAATAACTGACAATAATACATATTGATAACAAATCAGCAAGAACCCATTTAAACAGCCACTCGCTACTCTACTTACTGCTCTACACTATCTAATGAAGGCTGTTATCCAAAAAGTCACGAGAGCGTCAGTCACTGTCGAGAATCAAGTCGTTTCTTCGTAAGTATTCCTGCTGGATGTCCTACGTACAGCTATACTAATATTTACAGCATCCAAAAAGGTTTAACTTTGTTAGTAGGTATTGGAATTGATGATAGTAAAGATGATGTGGAGAAATTAAGTCGAAAAATCGTTAATCTTAGACTATTTGAAGATGAACTGGATGGTAAAATGTGGAAAAAGAACGTTAAGGACGCTAATGGTTCCATATTAAGTGTCTCACAATTCACATTAATGGCTAAAACTCAAAAGGGAACAAAACCTGACTTTCACTTAGCTCAAAAAGGTGAAGTAGCTAAAGAATTGTATGAATATTTCTTAAGTTTACTAAGAAAAGAAATCGGAGATGATACCAGAGTGCAAGACGGTGTCTTTGGCGCAATGATGGACGTATCTTTAAACAATGACGGACCTGTGACTATCATTATGGATACAAAAGATTAGTTCCCACTCCTCCAAATCACATATTCTATATTAAATATATCATTATAATGTAACTGTAGCTCATGCCATGATAGTCCCCCATCTGCATCTGCCATTAGGAGCCCCGAGGGGAAAAATTTTTTCGAACCAACACATACATACATACATTGAGCTAAGGATATATATATTTGAATATAACAGATTTATAATGAGCACAGTTATTGGTATTAATTTTGGTAACACAGCTTCTTCAATTGCTGTATCTGGTAGTGAAGGTAAAGTTGAACTTATTGCTAATCAAGATGGTGAGCGTTCTATTCCTACTGCTTTATCATATGTTGGTGAAGATGAGTATCACGGAGGTCAAGCTCTTGCTCAATTAGTTAGATATCCAGATACTACTATTATTGGATTTCGTGATTATTTAGCTGTACCATTTTCTGAAATTGATCCAACTTCTGCTGGTACTGGTGCTAAACCAATTGATTTAGATGGTTTTGTTGGTTATAAGATTAAGAGATCTGATGATGTTGAAGAAACTTTAACTATTGATGAAGTTGTTACTAGACATTTAAAACAATTAAAACTTTCATCTGAAGATTTTATTGGATCTTCTATTGATGGTGTAGTTATTGGTGTTCCAACTAACTTTACTGATAAACAAAAAGAAGCTCTTATTGCTTGTAGTGAAAAAGCTGGTATGAAAGTTCTTCAATTAATTAATGAACCAAGTGCTGCTCTTCTTGCTCATACTACACAAAATGATGAACTTTCTAAAGATAAATTATATGTTGTTGCTGATTTTGGTGGTATTAGAAGTGATGCTGCTGTTATTGCTGTTAGAGGTGGTATTATGACTATCTTAGAAACTTCTCATGATTATGAATTAGGTGGTGCTAAAATTGATGCTGCTTTAGCTGAATACTTTTCTAAAGAATTTGAAAAGAAGCACAAGTCTAATCCAAGAAATAACCATAAATCTATTGCTAAATTACAAGCTGCTACTATTACTTCTAAAAAGACTTTATCTAATGTTACAACCGCTACTATCTCTGTTGACTCTCTTTGTGATGGTTTCGATTATCATTCAACTATTAACAGAATGCGTTTTGATCTTACCGCTAGAAATGTTTTCTCTCAAATGACTGGATTTGTTGAATCTATTGTTAAGAAGGCTGGTTTTGACCCATTAGATATTGATGAAGTTTTATTAGTAGGTGGTACTTCATTTGTTCCAAAAGTTGCTTCTAACTTAGAACTTTTATTCCCTGAATCTGTCAAGATTATCTCTCCTGCTACTCCAAAGGCTATTGACCCAACTGATTTGATCTCTAGAGGTGCCGCTTTACAAGCTACGATGATCTCTTCATTCGATGAAGCCGAAGTTAAGGAAGCTTTACAACCAGTTATCATCAACACTCCACATTTATCTAAGGCTTTAGGTATCCTTGATGCTGAAGGTAAATTTATCCAAATTTTAAAATCTGAGACCGCTACTCCAATTAGACGTTCTGTCAAGATTTCTGCTCCAAAGGGTGATGTCTTGGTTTCTGTCTACGAAGCTGAAAGAGATATCAAGGAGACAACTGTTGAGCAAGCTCCAAAAGAGAAAACTGAAGATAATGATGACGAAGAATCTGATTGGTCTGATGATGAAGATGATGAACCAGAAATCATTAGAGAAAAAATTTATGTGCCTAAATCTAAAATTGCTAACTTAGTTGTTAAAGATGTTGGTGAAAATTCAACTGTTGAAATTACAATTGATATAAATAAACAAAACAAATTGACAATATTCGCTAGAGAAGATAAAACAGATGCTACTGTTAGTAAAATTACTGTTTAAGTTATAATATACATTATTGTTATATTTTCTATCATGTAAAATATATATATATAATCATTTTTTCTATATTTTTTTCCCTATATTTTCTAACTCAACTCTAGCCTGGTGTAGCTGTAATAAGTTATCTATCATACTCTTAAATGACTGTTGAGCGTTAATAAGCTCCCTCGGTACCATTCCTCCATTAAACATTCTTACTGGATCCTTCTTCTTTTGATGAATTATATGTTTCTTTATACGCTCTTGTATCTCATTTTCAAGATCCTCCTTCTGCTGGGCTTTTTGTTCCTTTGAACGATTCTTCACCGCCGGCTCATCTCTACTGGCTATTACCGCCTTTTTAGCGGAGGCATACAAGTCACCGTCGTCAACCTTTAAATGGTCGACTAACTTCACAGCGCCATCGGCCAGTTCCACCGTAAGCACCGCCTTTCTATCACGAAGGTCATAGTAATCTCGGCCGAACTGCCTCGTAGCTTTGCCAAAACTACTGCGATTTGCGCAGGTCAATGAGAAGAATCCGTTAGAGCTATCCTCATTGACTTTTTTAGATATTTTCACAAGCTCATCAAGACATGTAAAGTACTCATCTATTTCATTAGAATCTTCATTGTCATTAATTAAATTCTCAATTACTAGTTCTGCCGTCATGATTGTCTAGTCATACGTAGCTCCAGACTTCACTGAGAATATAGAAGGTAGGTATACTGTTGCCCGTCTCACAGGTACCTCCCAAGCTGCTACACGCCCCACCCTTATTATTTGCCCCATATCTCCGGGGTTAGAATGATCCACCTATAAGCATATCTACAATGGATGACAATACAGTTGATAGAGTATTATTCAAAATAGAAGATGTTCTGGTATTTTTCATTCCAGCACCCCTCTCACTGGATGGATTTAAGCATAATATTTCCCACTGGGATCCTCAATCTTCCTCTGTGTGGTATGGTAATTTAGAAATACATGAAATTGAATTACTTGAAGATACTGATGGAGTAAATCCTTTTCAATCTAAAACTATTTTCCATGATCCTAAAGACCTACTTAAATGTATTGTTATTTTAAAAAATGAAAATGGTACAGAATTTGCTAGAGTTCCTAGATGGTCATCTATTCATCATGATGAACTGAGTATTTTACGTACAGATTCATCAAGTATGTATGTAATATTTCCAGAAGTACCTGCTCATGAAGCACTTATTGAAATATCTAGTACTAAACAAGGTTTAATTAGTACTCCCGGATCATCAAATATCAATATTAAAAGAATTGCAATGGGCTTAAAATTCCCTAGCTCATATGATGCTAGTAACTTTTCTATGATACTTCAACAGGCTGACAAAGATTATAAAATATTTGAAGAATCATATTTAGAAACAAAACCATCAGATAATACTACAGTTCGTGAATCAAGTACTAGTATAATGCCAGCTAGTGTATTAGAAGACTTGACTGGGAAATTCTATGAAATAAAGGTTAATGATGAACCCAAGAGAAAATCTCTTGAGAGTGAAAGTGATGATAGTGAGGACGATTTTGGTGACTTCACTGAAGTAAATTAGTTAGCATTTTGATATAGAATTATATTCATACTTGTAAATATACGCATTCTATTGTTCATAACATATTAGAGTCTCCGTTCCGTATCTTGCAATTAGTTGAGTTGAGTATTCCTCCATATCTTGCAATTAGTCAAGTTGAGTATCCAATCCGTATCATGTAATTAGTTAAGTTGGGTCGAGCCTCTGTATGATGCGGTTAATCGAGTTGGGTGTCCACTCCGTAATCCTCTAATTTCTCGCCAAGATCGTTTATCCATACATTGCCATTACTGGCGTCATTAAGCTCATCTGTAAGATCTGGTATGTCCTTAAAATTACCATCAGGTGGCCATGGTAGCGATAGTTGATCTTCTTCTAGCAAGTCTGTCTTTTCGTATACCACGCCGTTACCTCTTGGTCCAGTCCATGGCAATAACCAAAGCCATGGGTAATTTAATTGGTCAATAGCGTTATTCCAGGCTCCTAAATCAAAAGGAAACACGATATCATCAATTGAAAAAAGAAAATGATCAGAATTATTAGTATTTTTATACGCAAAATATTCTTGAGCTCTAATAGAAGCTAAATTAGGCATTTTTCTGCCATGTACTTGTTGATAATTACTCCGAATCTTATTCCAAAATCTTTCGCTTCTCATTTGATCCTCCAATCGCTCCCATTCCCATGTCTCAATTTGTGACATTCCTGAAAAAATATGAACTAAACATTTAATTGTCAATAATCCTACTGTTAATAAAACAAACCCATCAAGAGCTAGCAAGATTACTACAAACGTCACTTCTGTCTTATCAAATAAGTATGCTGGGTAGTCTCGCTGTTCCCAGTATGTCACAGCTCTCTGAATTAACAGTATAAAAACAAATCCTGTAGTAAATACAACCCAAAATAAAAATCTCATGAAATGAGGCATATTATCATATCCAACACAATTATATGTCCAAGGACAATGATGATCCATCTTCAGTACACATTTTTTACATGTCTTACAGTGATGAGCTCTTTCAGGCTTATATGCTTCACACTTTTTACACCATCTCTTCCACTCTCCATCCTTCGGAGTATAATCTTTTGGAGCTGTTCCTGGATCCTTCATTATCGCTATATAATATGATAACCAAATCATACCAAGACATGCTTCAAAAAAGATTTGCCGCTCACTGCTAAAATAGTTCCGAAATACAAAATAATGAGCACTATGACCTATAAATTCAATAAGTACAGCAGGAATCTGATATTAGTATTATTCTACTTTCTTCTATAAATTTTTGAATCAAAACTTACAATTATTCCAAGCCATGGATGTGGTAGTTTAACTGCCATACTCACCCAAACACTATCCTCATTCTGCCATTTCTATGGCATATCTTTGATACTATGAGCACTGTCCTCCAGTTACTACAGATTAATAATATATGATGTATTTATATACAATTATGTGCTTTATTTCATGAAGAGACAGCATGATATCCTTCTCTGACTAGTGGGTTGGAGTTCTTAACATCTCCTTTGTGTGTCTTGAGCGCAGTGCTTCTCACGGACTCTGGTCGGGTCATATTATTGATTTCAAAGTATAGCGGAACACAGCTTTCTGGCTGCCAATTATAATCAAAATCTGAAGAACAGTCGCAATTTAAATTGTCTCTAATAACATCATCACGAGGACACTGACCATTAGGCTCATGATAATAGCCAGTATTATCAACATAATGTACCTGATCTTTATTTAAGAATAAAGCTACCGCCATTGAATGAATTGGGGCATCACCCCATCTTTCATAATAAAATCCACCCGAATAATCTATAAAATCAAAAAAATCTTGATAAGTTTCACTTCTAAAAAATTCCATATCACCAACTTCAAAATTACTCCAAAAATGACACATATTAAATGTTTCGCCATCATCATCTGTAAGAAATTCAAAATTATTATTCTCTGCAACAGATTGTGGATATGTTTTTGTAAAATTTGTTACAACTGACCAAAGACTAAGAACAGTTGTATGAATTTCAAATGGAGCCATAGCAAATCCATAAACTTTATTATTATCTTCCATATACTTAAATAAGTCATAATCAATATTACAATTAAATTGAATATCTGGTTCAACTCTCCAATAATATCTATATTTTTCCATAATAGGAAGTTTATAGAAAAATCCAGAATTAAATCTACACATATGACGATATGATTCCAGACTTCCATATTTAATCTTATCAGATTCCATTTGATCCCTTACATCACCAGCTAAATCTTGATCAATCCAAGACGGATATCCCCAGAACTCAGAAGGAATTTTAACATATTCAACATTTCCAGAAATTAAAGCTGATGTTAACTGAATAAATTCTGGAGTAAAATTTTCATCATTTGCAAATACCCAATCATAATGATAATGTTTATTAAACCTTTCTTCAACACTTTTTATTGACAGTAAAATACCATCAAGATCAGAATTTCTTGCTAAACTAAAAAATGTACCATTTACTCTATCATAATTAATACTATCTGATGATTCATCTAATGTTAAATCTTCAAGATTTAAATCAAGACCAAATTCTTCTTCATTAGTTGATACCTTCGTCAAGGCGGGCACATCCTCAACCACCGCACCAGATCGAAGACTTATTAACGATAATATTATAACTGTCAAAATGAACAAAAGTCCTATAAATCTCTTTCTAAAGAATGTGAAAGGCTTTGGCCTTGTTTTAAGCTTAATAACTCGACTCTTTCCATGTCGTAAAGTGGGCATACCTGTTCACCAGTAAGAATGATAAGAGAGTAATTAGGCTTTTTTTTTTCTTCCCCGTTTCACGCATAGCTTAGAATATACATTACATCACATCAACACACATCATACACCCCTTTTATCGGTCAACCATACCACCACTTTCTACCAGAAATTTTAATGACAAACTCAAAAAAAAATGGCACATCTTGTACAGAAACACCCCCAAGCATCTTTGCCAGTTTATTATCGCTATATATTCTCGCAAACCGCAAAATCACGGAGTTTTCACCTACAGGACCCTTAGCAGTGCTCCGTAACCGGGGAAATCAAAATATAAACATTGAGGAGGGAGAATTGAGACACAGCAAGAGATGGGCAATGATAAGCCTACCAAACGGGGTCGTAAGAAAGATGCTATTGAGCAATTTATACAGTCTAATCAAATTTTAATAAAGCCTAGTCTCTCACAGCTTAGATATATGATTTTAGCTGAAGGTTTATCAATACCTGAAGGTTATGATAGTTGCCCATATAGATGTTATGTTTGGTCAATATTACTTAGAGTTGCACCAATAGATACAAATTTATATTTAGAATTAATTTCAAAAGGTTCACCAATAATTTATCTGAAAATTAGAAATGATACTTTTAGAACTTTAACAAAAGATGAATTATTTATTAAAAAAGTTTCAGAAGATTCATTAATAAGAATTCTTTCAGCTTTTGCTTGGGCTCAAGAACAATCAAATAATAAAAATTTATCATTATATGTTCAAGGAATGAATATTTTAGCTGCTCCATTTCTTTATCTGTGTAAAACTGAACCAGAAGCTTTTGCATTATTTTTTACACTTTTAACAAAACATATACCATTATATATAACACCAACTCTTGATGGTGTTTATACTGGAGCTAATTTAGTTGGAATTATTCTTAAAATTATTGATCCAAAACTTCATAATTGGCTTGATTCAAAATTATTAAAACCTGAAATGTATGCATTTCCATCAGTATTAACTTTATCAACATGCACACCTCCATTAAATGAAATTTTAATTTTATGGGATTTTTTATTTGCTTATGGTTGTCATATGAATATTTTATTAGTAATTGCTCAACTAATATTAATGAGATCTGAATTATTATCATCTAACTCTCCAATGAGTTTATTGCGTAATTTCCCTCCTGTTAAAGCAAAAGAATCAATAAAATTAGCAATAAGTTTCATACCTCAAATACCTAAATCACTATATGATCTTCTAGCAAGACACACATTTGACCCTTCAGTTAAAACACACCTTCAATCTTGGACTCAATAAACATACATCACCATCATCATTATCATCATCGTAAGCCTTCCGCCGGTCAAGTGCCCGTGGATTTTGTCAAAAATACTAAATAGCACTAGACAGCGCATCGCCTTTTCGAGTACCAGTTAGAGCAAGCTTATATATATATTAGTTTAAGTTTGGTAGTAATGGAGTCTGGGGAAGCTATTTTCCGTAAGTAATTATTAATATTGGATTGAATTGTAATGTGATAATTAAATTGGATTTAGAGGATCATTGAGTCTATGTCGTATGATACTAACTTTAAATAAGGCTCTGCGGAAATGTCTTTGATTCAGATATATCTAGCTACAGAACTATCTAGAAATGTTGTATCTGTTTTAGGTGAAATGGGAAATATTCAATTTCGTGATCTTAATGAAGGAGTCAATAGTTTTCAAAGATCATATGTTAAAGAGATTAGAAAATTAGATAATGTTCAACGTCAAATCCGGTATTTGAAATCGATAATTACTAAACAAGATCTGCCTGTTAAAATTATACATTATGAAGAGAGTGATGTTATAAAAAATGTTGCTCCAACTGCTTCACAAATTGATGAAATAGTTGATACTGTAATGCGTTATGAACAAAAAATTTCAGATTTAGATGGATCATATCAACAGCTAAGAAAGAAACAAATTAGATTAATAGAAAATAGATATGTTATTCAACAGGGTAGTATATTTTTTAATAAACCTAATGAAACAAGATATGAAATACAACAAAGATTATCAATTGATGAGGATGATGAAGCACCATTACTTTTTGAAAGACAAAGTTTAGAAGAAGGTGCACCAACTGTGTCTTCAGCTCAAGAAGACGCTCATATGGCATCATTATTATCATTAAACGTTGATTTTCTTGTTGCTACTATTCCTAGAGATAAAGTACAATATGCTGAAAAGATTTTATGGAGAAGTCTTAGAGGTAATTTATATATGAATTCTTCACAAATAGAACAACCAATTATCAATGAAAAAACTGGTGAAGAAGTTTTTAAAGATGTTATTATTGTTTATACACATGGTTCTGTACTTTTAAATAAGTGCAGAAGAATTATTGAAGCTCTTGATGGTACTATCTTTAAACTTGATACTGATCAACATCTTATAGATGAAAGTCTTGAAACTGTTAATTCACAACTTGATGATGTAAATCAAGTTTTAAATCAAACAAGATCAACTTTAAATGTTGAATTAAATCTTGTTGCTGAATCATTAGAATATTGGAGTGTAACTATTAAGAAAGAAAAAGCTATATATATAATTCTTAATATGTTTGATTTTGATCATTCTAGAAGATCATTAATTGCTGAAGGATGGATACCAAGTGGAGATATTCAATCAGTAAAGAGTGCAATGAAAGAAATAACGGAGTCTGCAGCTACTAATACTGCTACAACAACTATTGTTGTTAATGTTCTTGAAACTAATAAAACTCCACCAACATACTTTAAAACAAATAAATTTACTTCAGCTTTCCAAGCACTTGTTGATGCTTATGGAATATCAACATATCGTGAGGTTAATCCTGCATTAGCCACTATTATTACATTCCCATTTATGTTTGCACTCATGTTTGGTGATATTGGACATGGCTTCATTGTAGCTCTTATTGCTACGTTCTTAATTATCAATGAAAAATCATTGGCCAAATCAGCAACTGATGATCTTTCTGAAATGGTGTTTGGTGGTAGATATTTGATTTTATTGATGGGAGTATTTTCAATGTACACAGGTCTTTGTTATAATGATATGTTTTCCTTATCATTGACTCTTTTACCAAGTAAATGGGAATGGCCAAGTGACTTCCAAAAAGGAGATTTGATTGAAGCTAAGCAAACTGGTACTTACTTCTTTGGTCTTGATCCAGCTTGGCATGGAACTGATAATGGTTTGATTTTCATGAATTCTTACAAGATGAAACTCTCTATTGTAATGGGATTCATTCATATGACTTACTCTCTTTTCTTCTCACTTGTCAATTATACATACTTCAAATCAGCTGTTGACATTGTTGGTAACTTTATTCCAAGTTTCTTGTTTATGCAAAGTATATTTGGTTATTTGACCTTAATGATTGTTTACAAATGGTGTGTTGACTGGATAAAAATTGAAAAGCCGGCACCTGGTTTATTGAATATGCTCATTAACATGTTCTTATCTCCTGGTACTATTGATGAACCATTGTATTCTGGACAAGCATTCATTCAAGTGGTTCTTTTATTAATTGCCTTAGTTTGTGTTCCTTGGCTCTTGTTGTATAAACCATTGGTTCTTAGACATAGAAACAATAAAGCAATGAAAGAAGGATACAGAGATCTATATTCTCAAGAGAACCATAACTCTGTACTTCTTTTAGAAGATAATGCAAGTGAAGATGATTTGATTATTACAGATCTTAGTGCTGAAACAAATAATGAAGGAGGAGCACATGGACATGGTGATCTGTTTGATTTTGGTGATATTATGATTCATCAGGTTATTCATACTATTGAATTCTGTCTTAACTGTGTATCACATACGGCATCATATCTTCGTTTATGGGCACTTTCCCTTGCGCATGCTCAATTATCTACTGTGCTTTGGGGTATGACTATTGCTAACGCATTTGATGACTCAAAACCAAGTGTTTTCACTGTATTTAAAGCTTGGTTTTTATTCGGAATGTGGTTTGTGCTTACTGTGTGTATTTTAGTACTCATGGAAGGTACATCAGCTATGTTACATTCTCTTCGTTTGCATTGGGTGGAGGCTATGTCCAAATTCTTTGAAGGTGAAGGTTACGACTACGAACCATTTTCCTTTAGATTAGTTCTAAAAAGTAAAGATGATGATTCTAATTAAAATTAAATGCAATGCAATAAAATTAAAATATATATATATAGGATTAATCACTACCATTCAAGATTCGATGCCCATTTAACAGACTTCTTTGTAGATTTAATAGGCAGTTCTAGTATAGTAGGAGATACTCTCGTCTGATACTTTTCATTAAGTTGAAATGATGAATTGTAACGGCGAAGCTGATTATTTGATGTAGATTCAAATTGTTTCCGACTCCCTTTAATTAAGGAACCTCTTTGATTATAATTGCTTAAATACAGTTTTAAAGCACCTTCAGTATAAAATCCAAGGGAACTTTGTTCTTTTGATTCATTGTGTTTAATGCTAACTTCTTTTGCGCTAATAGTAGCAGCTTTTTTATGTTTCTTTCGATTTCTCTGTGTTTGATTTGCTGGAATATGTAGACTTTTATCTAAACCAGGTAATTTTATTCCTTCACAGTTACTAGAATTCAACTCTGTAGCATATCTTGTAGCGTCTCTCATGTTACCATTTTTGGCTGAAACTATAAATGTCACTCCAGAGTAAGGTTTAATAGATGATTTATTTGGTTTTGCAGAATTTTTTGGTTCAAATATTCTTTTTGGAGAGTCTGGAAATGAGTCTAAAGATTTACAATACCTTACTGATCTAATAGCATCATTTAACTCAAAACTATCATCATCTTCATCACTGAATCCATAAAATTGACTTAAATCACTAGCAGAAGCAGAGATATCTTCTATACCTTCAATACTTTCAATTTCATTATGTTTTTTCAGTTCATCTTCTGATACTTCTGTCTCTGAAGTAGAATAATATTTATTTTCATCTTCATCAAATACATCTTCCATATCATTAAACAGAAAAGTTTCAAAATCATTATCATCAAGAAAATCTGCATCAAATGGATCATCAAAACTACTATTAAACTCCATAGCCTCTTCCTCAAAAAGATTTCCAGAAGGGCTAGATCCTCCTAGACTATTCTCATCATTTGTTCCTTCTAAATGATGAAAAAATTCATCAAAACTTATTGGTGCTGGAGGTTGAAGTGAACTCTGTATCTGACGGCTTTCCGAATCCTCAACCGTTATATGAGGAACTTCTATAGGACTTTGTAAACTTAATACACACTCCGGTAATTCAGGAACAGGCTTTAATTCATCTCGCTCTATTCTATTTTTTGATCTATTGGTGTGCTTTCTGTTTTGTCTTCTATGGTTTCTTCTTCTTTGAGCTTTTGTCATTGTTGGTGGTAGTATTTGATAAGTTGATTATAAGATAAAATAAATTACTTGCTGCAAAACAAATGGTAATTGAGGATGTTTTTTATTAATTAACTGTACACAGTCAAAGCGAATCCTGGAGAGAATGTAACTGATTTAGTCACTGTCAGTTTAAAAATGTACTGAAAAGTTTGGAAATTGGGCAGGGTGTGTGTTTACGTTTTATGCGTAACGCACCCCGGCAGTTGCTACATTAGGAAAATGAAAACAATAAATGAGTGTTGCCTGATAACTATATTCGCTTCGATGACCATCGGCATAAAATGAACACACATTTAATAATGTTTTGTATGATTATCAGTGCAAGGTACACTCTTTGTTAATCATTTTCTGGGCTTAAATGCTTATCTTTGTAGCCATCAATTACATGTCTCTTCTGAGTGCTCGCGAAAATAACAGTGGCTAGCGAGTAGTAGACACAACTGTCTCAATAGTCTCATATATAGAGACGTTCGTAGATACTAATAAGAAAACACGCTAAAATTTTCTAATATCCGGTTCGAAATCCAGGCACTCCTCTTGGAATTATGCGCTGGTTAAGTTTGGCAGATAAAGTGTGTGAGCAGATAAAGTGTAAGCATGCATTCTTCCCTGGCATGTCCGTAAATCTAAATTTCCAGCTTGTTAGACAGGAACAATTTTTAGCTTTCATGTTGGTACCTCTTTTCTATTGAACTACTTACTTTCACATCTTTCTGCACCGCTTCTACGAAGTTTGTGCGCCATTTCTTGTATATGTATGCCTTGCAAATGTAAGCCTTTCAAACGATACATGAGCTACTACAGTACGCACACTCGGTTTTTGCTCTTTAACATAGCCCACAAGTCCTATGATGCTGTAATAATGTCATTTGCTTATTGAAACTAAAAAACATCGGTTTAAACTGTAAAATTCGTCATATACAGTATGAATACCGCAATTTCCACCAATACTTCGATAATCACCACATCCTTATTTAACTTGAAAATTGAGTACTATCAGTGGAATAAAGCTATCCGTATACCATATTTGGTCAATTACTCCCTTATTTTGGTTTTACTTCATGGAAAATATCTGTCTGTATGCTTACTGTGAGCACTACTCGTAATAGTTTGCACTATATCGAGTTTACCATGATACACGCCGGCTGACACCCTCATGATGTCGACCAATATTTATTAGATGTGCCCATATATGTCCTTCTCTACGTCTAAAAAGCCTTACTTCTACACTTACTATGTCCTTCCGTAGATATTGCATTTGTGCGGTGCGATATGCTACTGGCACACCTATTCACCTCATCGGTGCACACAAGAGATTTATAATCTATAAATTCGCCACAAGACTCTACAGACACAAAGTATGTGAATATTTGCGGAAATTCCGGACTTTCTACGGCTGTCAGTAAAACTGGAAGGCTCCTACAATGAGATAGGTGCTCCTGGTTGAAAGTGCATGGCCACCGCTCCGGGTGGTCGTATGTTTTTCTATGGCCACTGCCTCTATGTGAAAACCATAGACTATATTTTGCGGCACAGCTACTCTATTTAGCAAATTACTGCTTTCTGGGACGACCAGTCCAACGAGTATGGCGCTGTGTACGTTGGGTAGCCATGTTGAGCCCTGCAGCAAAATTTTCATCTCACCCGGCCACGATGCGATGTCTGGCAAAAAAAAATTTTTTTGAAGAAAATTTCAACTTGCACGTACCAGTCAAACCATCTAACTTCTGCCATGACTTTTGTTTTAACCGAGACAGCAGCAGGTTATGCCTTATTAAAAGCTGCCGACAAGAAGATCTACAAAAGTAGTACTTTGTTGTCTGACTTAAGCAGTGCTGATAAAGTTGCTTCGCAATTCAAGATCGCTGCTTTTTCTAAGTTCAGCTCAGCCGCCAACGCTTTAGAAGAAGCTAATTCTGTTATTGAAGGTAAAGCTTCATCTCAATTAAAGAAATTATTAGAAGAATCTAAGAGTGATAAAAAGACAACTCTTGTTGTTTCTGATACTAAATTAGCTAACTCCATTAATAAGTTAGGTTTAAATTATCTGATTGTCTCAGATGCTGCTACATTAGATATTCATCGTGTAATTAAAGAATATTTACCAGAATTATTACCAGGTATTAATGATAGTGATTTATCTAAGATGTCTCTTGGTTTGGCTCATTCTATAGGTCGTCATAAGTTAAAATTCTCTGCTGATAAAGTTGATACTATGATTATTCAAGCTATTGCTTTATTAGACGATTTAGACAAAGAGTTAAATCAATATGCTATGAGATGTAAGGAATGGTATGGTTGGCACTTCCCTGAGTTGGCTAAAATTGTTACCGACTCAGTTGCTTATGCTAGAATTATTTTAACTATGGGTATTAGATCCAATGCTGCTGAAACTGACTTCAGTGAAATTTTACCTGAAGAGATTGAAACTCAAGTTAAATCAGCAGCTGAAATTTCTATGGGTACTGAAATTACAGATGTTGATTTAGAAAATATACAAGCTTTGGCTACTCAAATTGTTGAATTTGCTGCATACAGAGAACATTTATCAAATTACTTAACCTCTAGAATGAAGGCTATTGCTCCAAATTTAACTGCCCTTGTTGGTGAATTAGTTGGTGCTAGATTAATTGCTCATGCTGGTTCTTTACTTTCTTTAGCTAAAGCTCCTGCTTCTACTATACAAATTTTAGGATCTGAAAAGGCATTATTTAGAGCCTTAAAGACTAAACATGATACTCCAAAGTACGGTTTAATTTACCATGCATCATTAGTGGGTCAAGCTAATGGTAAGAACAAGGGTAAGATTGCTAGAGTTTTGGCTGCCAAAGCTGCTCTTGCTTTAAGATACGATGCTTTAGCTGAAGAGCGTGACGACAGTGGAGATATTGGTTACAATGTTCGTGCTGCGGTTGAAAGTAGATTGAGTGCCTTAGAAGGTAAGGACTTAAGAACTACTAGCAAGATTGAACGTCAAACTCCAAAGGTTGAAATGACTGAAGCAAGAGCATACAATGCTGATGCCGATGATGTTACTATGGAAAATGACAGCGATGACGAAGACAGTGATGACGAAGAAGCTCCAAAGAAACGTAAGAGAGATGAAGACAGTGACGATGAACCAAAGGCGGAGAAGAAGTCCAAGAAGGAAAAGAAGGACAAGAAGGACAAGAAAGAGAAGAAGGAAAAGAAGGACAAGAAGGAGAAGAAGGACAAGAAAGAAAAGAAGGACAAGAAAGAGAAAAAGGACAAGAAAGATAAGAAGGAAAAGAAGGAAAAGAAGAGTAAAAAATGAGTATAGAGAATACCATTTTCTAACTTCTTTTACATTCATTTATTTTAATCTACTTTTTATATCATTTTATTTCACTTTAATGCATTGTTATTTCAAAGTATGTATTTCTATAACCTTATTTTTATCATCCGGATTTGCTAAATACACAACTACTACGTTGATACATGTAAATATTAATAGTATCTCTAAAATAAGTCTAAATCAAAATCACGTTCGCTGTAATAAGCAGTAATTATTGATCTATCGTAGTATTTAGCATCCTTAAGTGTCTCATAGCAAGATTGACAATCTTCAACAGAATTGAACTTCACAAATAGTTTTCCAAACCCATTTAATTTACCAATTAAATTAAAATATGACTGTTCAGGAATTAGCTCTTTTAAAATTGGGGCCTTTATTTCCTTAAAATTAGGTGAAATTAGTTTTAATTTCTTTTCAACATCGTACTTGAGCTCCTTTAACTCTCTCTCGATTGCTTGTAAATTCTGTAACTTGAGAAGCTCATTAATATTTACCAAATTTAGTAATTGAAGAACAGAAGACACTTCTCTATCAATACCTTGAGTTACAGAAGCTATTGGACCCAAACTTTTGAAAGTAACGGTTTGATCGTTATTAAACCCAATACAAGATCTAGTACATTTTAAACTTTCAGTGTCAACAGTAGTAGACTGTAATTCATCTATCAACCGATCAAATAAAGCAGGATCTTTAGGCTGAACAAAGGCAATACCTTTGCAGTTATCATCCTTATCATATAATACAGTACAAAATTCAAGTTCAACCAGGGTCATCTTCTTCAATGCTTCTTCATTAACAGATGAAGAAAATCTTGTCACTGTCAATTTAGTATCTGAATCTTTAAAAAATAAATTTGACTCATTGAATTGTTCAGGTTTATGGTTATGTGTGGGTATGCAATATTCTTCAGGACGAGAGAGCTCTAATGTAGATTCTAAACCTGGAATAACAAACAGATCTAGCGCCATCACAATAGTCGCGACTTTATAATTTGCAAATTCTAACACAAGCTTTCCTTGAACTATCCAACTATTTTTAACTTTAGAATCAATTCCATCTAGTACTTTTAGTGAATCTAAAAATTGATTAAAATAGTCAATTATATTATCTTTTGAACCAATATCATTACTAATAATAATAATACGAGCCATCCTTGAATCTTTTGGGTCTAAACTAGTATTTTCTTCTAAAATAGCTTTATTTTCTTCATTGTTTATAATATCCTCCAATGATTTTGGTTCCACTCCTTTACGAGAATGACTAGGTAATTCAAATAATCCGAGCATTTTAGCTTTTTCAGCAGAAATGTCTTGTAATTCTTTGGGCCGCTGGTCCCATAATGAAAAGTGGCGACTTCTTTTATCAATAGGAATGACATTAGCTAATTCATCTGGAAAATACTTATTTTTTCTCACAAAATAATCTTCATGATCTGTACCATCTGATACTCTGTTATTTGAACCACCACCATACCCATCATACGAATATTGATCTCTCTCTCTGTATCTTTGGGGTCTGCCATGCCCTCTGCCATTCCCTCTATAATCATCATGAGGGCGCTTATTATACCGAGTACCACGTGTATCCCGATAGCCTCTATCATTCCCAGGCCCACTGGGAAATTTTCCAGATCTACGATAATTCGACATCTCCTAAACAACTCTCCTGCTAAACAATCTGAGATGATGCTTATGCATCCTGCAAATTAAAAAATTTCGCCAAAGAATGGTCTAGACGCACGCACAGCTATATCAACTGTATAGAGTTTAGCCATACAGGCGAGAGATAATTGCGGCCAATATATATTAAATTTAAAGCATAAACTGGTTTAGTTTATATTTGCAACCACAAAATATCTCACAGACTCCGAAACGTATTGGTTGTAGATGCCGTACTGGGTGTGACGTATACCAGCCGTGCGGTATGGGTAACGAAAATCATCTAGAAATTTCGGGGAACTTTACACAGTGTTAGTTAGGATCATACATTCTTGAAGTATGCGATTTTGGCAACTATTGTGTTTATTGACTAATTTAATTAGTATTTCAAGTGGAGCTTTATTGGGTATTGATTATGGTGAAGAGTTTGTTAAATCTACATTGATTGCACCAGGAATTCCATTTGAAATTGTGTTAACTTTGGAGACGAAGCGTAAGGAACCGTTATCAATTGCGTTGAAACAATTTGCGGGAGTAAAGAATGAGTATGAAAGATTTTATGGATATGCTTCAACTCCAATTTGTTTAAGATTTCCTGAAACTTGTGTATCAAATATCAAGAGTTTATTAGGTAAACCTTATAATAACTTAACATTGGTTGAATCATATACTTCAACTCATCCAGGTACCAAATTACAAGAGAATAAGAAGAGATCTACCATTGATTTTAAATTATCTGATGGTTCTATTTATCAAATTGAAGAAATTAATGCAATGATGTTATCTCATATTAGAGATCGTGCTCAAAAGGTTTTAAAACAAGAAACTGGTAATAATTATTTGACAGATGTAGCTATAACTGTTCCTAATTACTTTACTACTGAACAAAGAATGTCGTTAATCAACTCTGCTAAAATTGCAGGTTTTAATACTGTTAGATTAGTTGATGATGGTGTCGCTGTTGCTATTAATTATGCCTCAAATAATATCAAGTTTAATGGAGAGGAGAAGCAACATCACTTGATATTTGACATGGGAGCAAGTTCTACTAAGGCAACTCTTTTATCGTTTGAACCAAATTCAGATTCCACAATGGGTCCCTCTATTGAAGTAAAGGGATACTCTTCTGATCAACTGTTGGGAGGTCAATTCTTCACCCAGACTATATATAATATTATTCTTGAGAAATTTATTGAGAAGAACCCTTCTATTACCGCTAAAAAGTTTGCTGACAACAGCAAAGCAGTTGGTAAGTTATGGCAAGCTGCTGAAAAGGCAAAGTTGATCTTGAGTGCTAATAACGAGGCCTCGGTATCAGTTGAGTCTTTGTATAATGACATAGATTTCAGATCAAGCATTTCCAGATCTACTTTCGAAGAGAATATTGTTAACATTGGTGAGAGAATTGATGGTACTGTACAGGCCACTTTAGAAGACGCTGGTATGGATATAAGCAAAGTAGACTCAATTATTTTGTTTGGTGGTTCTACCAGAGTTCCAATTGTTAAAAAGTATTTGTCTGCATTGGGAGAACAAGATTTGACCTCGAAAAATGTCAATGCAGATGAAGCTGCTGTTCAAGGTGCTACCTTGAGAGGAGTTGTATTGTCCAAAATGTTTAGAGCAAAGGCTATGAATATCACTGAACACTCCTTATACAAGTATTCTGCAGTTCCAGTTATAGGTTCTACTACTTTGGACCCTGTGGTTGCATTTGATAAAGGATCATTATTGGATTCTGTCAATTCTCTTGACTTATCAGAATCACTTACTGATGAGCAAAACTTTGATATTCAGTTATTTGAAGACGATAAACTTGTTGAGACTGTTAAATTTGATATGGTTAAAAGTGATTTTAAAAGAGCAACTGATAAACTTTCCAAAGAGTTTAATTTGGAACAATGTAAGAAAACTAACAGTTTACTGTACAAGGTTTACTTTCATCTTAATTATAATAGAATTTTTAACATCAAGAATGTGACAATCAAATGTGATTTACCTGAAGATGCTAAAACTGAAGATCCACAGACAGAAACTACAACTAATAGTACAAAGAAATTTAACAGCATAAAGTCTAAGAATTTGCTTACGACTCTTACTGGTACATCTGAATATCCAAAGATTAAATCATTAAGCGGAATTCAAATTGATACTTCCCAAAGAAAGTTGCGGGACTTAGCATTAAAGGATCTGGCAAGAGCTCAGAAAACCGAGTTGATGAATACCATGGAAAGTGAATTATACTCATTACGCAGTTCTTTAGAAGATACTATTGAAGATATTGAATCTGGATCTAGTAATAAATTTAGTAAAAAGGATATTAGAGCTCTTTCTGCGTTTAGACAATTAATTTCTGATGAATTAGAGTGGTTAGAGGAACAGAGTTATAACATTAAAGATTTGAAGACTTCAAGTATTAATAAGAAGATTGATAAATTGAATATTATTTCACAATATTTATCAGATCCTATTGATGCGCATCATCTCACAGATTTAAGTTCTCAAGCAGACAAATCTCATAATGACTTAAAGGAGTTAGTTGGAACTGTTGAAAGTGAATCTGAAAAATGGATTGAACATTATAATGATAAAAATTTCTCTAAGGAAGCTTATGAAAAAGATGCTCAAAAGATATCAAAGAATGCTGTGGTTAATATTCAAGAATTAAATATGGAAAAAGAACTTTTAAATTTAATTGAATCATCAGAGAAAATTAATGAAATTGTTAATGAAATTGAACAAGAAACTGAAACTGATATTGATGATGTTTCCGCTGAAGAAGCTGAAGGTGTTTTACAAAGATATCAAGTATATGCATCTACTCAATCTAAAATATTAGATATTAAGAAATTAATAGTTAAAGTTGAAAAAGAGCAGAAAAGAAGAGGTAAACAATTAGAGAAACTTTTGGAGAACAGAATAAAAAAGAGAAAGGAAAAATTAGAGGCTAAATCTACAAATGAAGCATCTTCTGAACCACAACCTTCAGAAACTAATTCTGCTGAAGATTCACAAATTCATGATGAATTGTGATTTTTATAATTTATAATATATTAGTAGGTACTGGTACCTTCAAATAACTTGACATTATCATACTCTGTAGCGCCCTAAAATAGCCCTACACATGTTCACGTGTGCGCCCCCGTCTCGCTAGCATTCTGCGTGACCGCCACTGCGGTGTTGTGTTTGCAGCCCTGGGAATTTTTTGTAGGGCGGGCGTGCAGGTTGTGAAATTTTGCAAGGAAGACTTTGAAAAGGTTCTTTCAACAGACATCAACTAACAGGAAAAAGTAAGTAAATATAGTGATAATTGGGATTAGTTAGTGTTAGAGTGTAATAGTTATATTATTAGTGTTATTGTTATGAATATTTATTCAATGTTACTGTTAGAAAACTAGAAAGTTGAATGAGATATAGAAGTTATTGGGAAAGTGATAGTATTGGAGTAAAATTTAATGATTTCAGATATTCTCTGTTGATACTTTATTAGATTATAGCTTTGTGTTATATTAAATAGAGAGAGAAAAATTTTCTATGTCATTATTTAAATATTTAATACTTGTTATTAAGAGGCTAGTCAGTAATTTATTTAAAAGAAAAATTAGAATAAAGTAACAATACACTAAATGTTAACAATTCCGTTATTTATTTCTCTTTTTAAACATTTAGAAGAGAATAATTGAAGTAATTTATACTAACAAATTATAGTGGCTCGTCTTCAAGAATACGAAGTTATTGGCCGTCGTTTGCCTACTGATAGCGTCCCGGAACCAAAGTTGTACCGGATGACCATCTTTGCTCCAAATCCAGTTGTTGCCAAATCTAGATACTGGTACTTTTTAAAGAAATTACACAAGGTCAAGAAGGCCTCTGGTGAAGTTGTTTCTGTTAAAGTAGTCCAAGAAACTAACCCAACTCACGTTAAGACTTTCGGTGTTTGGATTAGATACGATTCTAGATCTGGTACCCACAACATGTACAAGGAATACAGAGATGTTACCAGAACTGGTGCCGTTGAAGGTTTATACTCTGACATGGCTGCTAGACACAGAGCTAGATTTAGATCTATCCACATTTTGAAGGTTGTTGAATTAGAAAAGGTTACTGATGTCAGACGTAACTACGTCAAACAATTTATGTCTAAGAATTTGGCTTTCCCATTACCACACAGAATCCAAAGCTCTAAGAACGTCTTCTCATACAAGCCTGTTTCTACTTTCTACTAGATGCATGAAGGAGTTTAGTGTGTTTAATAGTTCTAACGAATAATCTCAGTCATTTTTGTAGCTTTGTAAATCATCTGACTCCAATTAGTTGAGTTGTCGCCTCAAGGTCCTGGCTCTCATTCAGCGTAACTGCTGGAACAGCCGTCCGCTTTGGCCTTCACATGTCTATTGAGCAAAGTCGGACCTTTTTTTTACTGGGTTAACTTGCCTGTATTTTTTTCCTTTTTAAGAAAAAAAAAAAAAACTTGACTTCAAACAACAGTAACAGCAGCAGTAGCAAAGAATCTTTATTTAACAAAAATAGAAGTTCTGTGTTTTGTTGATTGTTACCAAAATACTTTTATAATTGTTTATTACAGCAATATTTAAAAAATATTAATATAGTGATAGTTTGAGGATGTCTATAAACTCGAACGAGATCACGATCGCTGATAATGATGACGCGTTAAATGTAACATATAACTCTGAAGAAGATCTGGATTATCATCCAGATCAAGATGAATATGATGAGGAAGATGAAACATTTTTAATAGATGATGAAGATGAAGAAGATTTTGATGAAGATCTTGATGATGATACCGGAATAGATGGAGTATTTGATAAGGTGGCAAAGAAGGATGGAATTTGTTCATCTTCATCATCAGTTTCTATTGAAGAAATTAGTCCCAAAAAATCTATTTTACCAGGAGATTTAACAAATTCTAATTTAAATAAAGAAAATTCAGAATTAAAATTATCAGCACATAAAATATTTGGAGATTTTGTTCATAAACATGAAATTCCAAGAAAAGCACTTCATGTTTCTATTGGTTTCTTTACTTTATATTGTTATACATTAGGAATGTCAACAAAGATTTTTGTACCTTATTTATCAACTGCTTGTGGTTTAATTTTTGGTCTTGATCTTATTAGATTCCAATTTCCTTATTTTAACAAACTTTATTGTTCAGCTGTTGGATTTTTAATGAGAGAACGTGAAATTAATACTTATAATGGTGTTATATGGTATCTTCTCGGTCTTTGTATTGCTTTTCAACCATTTCCTAAAGATATTGGTGTAATGGCTGTTTTATTGTTGAGTTGGTCCGATACTGCTGCTTCATCAATTGGTAGAGCATATGGACATTTAACTCCAAAGATCGCTAAACATAAAAGTTTAGCTGGATCTATTGCAGCTTTTATTACTGGTGTTTTAGCTTGTTGGATATTTTATGGTTATTTTATTCCAACTTATAAATTCATGGATGGTATCTTATGGACTCCTCAAACTAGTCGTTTGAGTTTGCCGATTTATTCAATACTATGTGGATTTATTGCTGCATTGAGTGAAGGTATTGATATCATGAATTGGGATGATAATTTTACTATTCCAGCTCTATCTAGTGTATTTTTATACACTCTTGTTAAAGCAACTGAAATTCATTGAATACCCTATTAAACAACCAATGTCCCCCCTTGGCTTTATCACTTAAATTGTCATTTTACTTGACAACTGTATTTTTAACCTCAACTTATTTACTTATCCTTAACAATTTTTCCTACCTCTACTCCTGTTTGATTATTTATATTCTTTCCTTATTATTTCGTCTGCTCTAGTCTTATTGCACTGCATCCTTTTCCCGTTATATCTACATAGTATTTCAATAATAAACAATAAACTTAGTTGAGAAAATAGAACTAAATAGAAGTAAAATAAGATAATAAAATATTATAGTGACCAAAGCCTGCAATGGACACAACACGAAGAAAGGGTAAAAAGTTGTAATCTGAAATCAGATTACTCAAAGGTACCGAACCGTAAACCGAAATAACCATCAGGAGCAGTTGTAGGGTCCAATAATGATTGAGGACCGCTACCACCATCAATACCTTCATATGAAACGGTATTACCCCACCAAGTTACATCTAAACCATGTAATTGAACAGCAAAGAAAATGATAATAGCTGAAAAGGCGACACCGGTACCCAAGGCAGAAGATAAGATATAGTTATACTTACTCCACCAAGCACCATATCTGTTCTTAATAAAGTAGTTAAAGATGAAACCGAGGTATAATCCTGGTAAGTAGTAAGAAAGATTGTATGGAGCATATACTAAGAAACCACCAATGATTAAAGTAGGATGGAACCAAGAAGTTTGTTTTCTGAAGAAATGTCTGACAGCAATACAAACGAAAGCAAGAACAGCACCAATCAAGAAACAGTATTTAAGAATTGGATATAAAGGACCAAAGACTCTAGCTGGACCAATAACACCCCAAAGCACAGAAGATGAGTAATAAGTAACTTCACTTGGACAACTAAATTTATCCTTTTGAGTAGTAGTACAGATCTCTGGAATAGTAGTCATTTGCCAGTTAATAACAGCCAATGAAGTAATGATTTGTAAACCAACAGCAATTAATTGACCTCTGAAGATAGCTCTTGGAGGAATCTTAGCATAATGAGCCATTTTTTGATCAGTGACAAAGTTCTCAGCTTGTCCACCAATGTTGTAACCGAAAGCCTTTAATGTCATAAGAGCATCACCATTACCTGGAATAGCATAGCCAATAATCAATTCAACCAAAACATTAAGACCGAAAGAGAAACCAGTAACAGAGTAAATGATAGTTAATGGAATTAAGAAAATAAAATTAATACCAATGGTAAAAAAGATACCCCAAACTGGAGTGTTAGCTGGATAAATCTTAACACACATAATGGCAAAAGCTAAAGAAACCAATAAAATGACAATAAACCACCAATCTGGAGTTTCCTTATATTTTGACATCATTCTTGAGTGAGGATCTTTAAAAGCAGCAAAATTTGATTTACCAAAACTGGTAAAGATACTTCCTAAAGATTTTAAAGCACCAAGGATAGCTTTACCTTCACTGTAACAAGTGTAAATAATAGAGAAAGGATACATGGCAAAGAAAGCACCAAAGACGACTAAGTTAGCAGCAGAATAGTATGGAGGACCGTATTTTCTGTACTTTTCAACATCAAGCTTACCTTTAGTGATAACTTGTTTAACATCATATTTGTTACCAGTGTTATCGAAAATAGAATTACTGTTAATTGGCAAATAAGAAGACCATTTGTAGTTAGAGTAGTAAACACCGACGATAGCTAAGAATGCAATGATAATACCAATCATTTGGTTAACTTGGGTGTAAAATGGAACAGCTAATGGAGCACTGAAGTTAAGAACATTCCAGTCAAAAGTTGGGATTGGATTCATACCAAGTCCAGAAACAGTACCGGTAATTGCAGCCAAGTTGAAGTTTTGTGGGGCAATCCAAGTAGTCCAGTTGAAATTTGATAAAGCTTGGAAAAGGTAATTTGGAAGCCAGAAGTATAAGAATGAACCAGCACAAAATAAAAAGAAAAATCTGTAACGAGACATAGTCCAGCCATGAATGTTTTCCTTATGTTCAGGTTGTAATAAAGCTTGATTTAAAGCGATAGTTGGTAAAAGGGTTGGCCACATAGCTCTGGTTGGGTAAATAACAACTTTTCTTAAAATACCAGCAAATCCAAAACCTAAAGTTTGAGTACTAATAGCAAGCATAACTTGATAACCAAGTGTAACCCAAGTACTTCCGTAAAAGAGATCTAATTTTTGAACATAGATATTAGAAGAAACGTACATACCACCAATAGCGACATTAAAGATAATAGTAGCAAACATTTGTTCTTTATAAGACCAAGGACCAGGGTTTAAAGTGTGTCTAACACCAGCGATAGTGAATCCTAAATCTGGTAAAATCTTAGCCAAGATAGTTCCGCAAGGGTATAATAACATTTGACAAACAGAAGAGTTTAAAGAAATACTTGGTCTTCTGTGAGAGAAAAATTCATTAACAGCAGTACCAATAACAGCCCATAAAAATCCTAAAAAGTAAGCTCTAATAGTTTCAACAGGAGTATTAGGATCATCAATAGGAGATGAGACAGCTCTAACTTCAGGGTATGGAGAGTGATATTCGTTTAAAGCGGCAAACATTTTAGTTTGGAAAGCCCAGTCTTCTTTATTCATTTCAGGATTCTCTTCTGAGCCTTTGACTAATTTTTCAACTAATTCATAATCATCAGCTGGGAAATTTGGATCATCAGCATGATATTTAATCATTTCTTCTAAAATTTCCAATGCCTCATTAATTGGCATTTCATCAGCTTTCTTGAAAAGAAATTCAATATCTTCAATAGTTTCATCAGTTTGTAAGTTTCCGTGACCTAACTTTTCATATAATTGTTGTCTATAACGTTCATCAAGCAGACCAAGAACATAATCAGCACTACCAAGAGAGCTTGAAGGAGAAGTTTGACTAGTCAAATACTCATGCTTCTCCTCTATTTTCTCATCATGCAAATAAGCAGACATTTAGAAAATATTAATATAAATAAAAAAGCACTAAGGTAAAATTAAAAAACAAAAGAAAAAGAAATAAAATATTAGTTAAGTAAATAAGTTAAAGTTATAAAAGTATATTTTAATAATAAAAAAAAATTAAATTTGAGAGTTTAAGCCATATTTTATAATAAATCCAGTAATTTTTTAAACTCTTTTCCGTTAGCATGGCTTTCCTGTCAGTGCAAGTGTATGCACGGCTACGTGTGACGAATAGGAGTAAAAACTAAGTGAATATCCATAAATCCCTTATCAAAGACTAACTAATTATGTAGTTCAAGCATTTAGGCTATAATATTCTAATTTTAATAATCAAAAGATAGTGAAAAAGTCAGTGATAATGACACAGTTTTTATGTATTTAGTATATGATCTTCAAAGATCAAATAATTTTTTTATTATAACTCATTTTATTACCATCACTAACTCTATTCCCGGTTATCTGCAACAATATAAATCCCTTTAACCAATAAATATCCTGGTTTTTACTATACCTCTTTCCATTGGCACTCTTCCTTGCGCCGTTCGATCAGTATCATGTTGAATTTTTTCACATTCCATTCCTGCATACAAAATGCATGAGATGCCTTAGGATTCACATTGGCCATGACAACACCACAGTTTTTAGGCCCAAACATCCATTATTATCAATAGTAGAATATATTTTTTTAACATTATCATTATCCTATATATTTTGTAAATTCTTTTTCTGTGGGACAATTATCAATTAGTAATAGCATGAAGAAAGCTACTAATCCATAGTAAAATCTTCAAATATCATCATATAAACAAACATAATAAATAGAGAAACAAGAATAGAGTAAATGCACACTACTCCATTCCCGGCTAATTAATTAAAAATAACTCATACGACACAACTAACTTGAAATTGTTCCATGCAAGTAGTAGTGAGTCAATCATTAGTTCCTACTATCATGATGACCTAAAGGTACACAAGAAAAAACTGAATCAGTGCCGTTTATTGGTCCTGTCAAATAGAAAGCACTCCTGAAATATTAAGAAAACTTGTGCGGCTTTACGTATCACAAGCACTACCTTATACCATAACCGTACAATTTCGATAACTCAACCATCTGCCTCTCCTGCCCTCTCTCCTCACCTCTCCTCTTCTCTTCTCTTCTCTCCTACCTCATTTTATGCGGTACGGGTGGATGTGTGGGTGTGCTTACCCGCCATTTCCAGGGAGCTTTTTTCTTGTGAACAAAAATAATAATATAGAGTCGCGCGTTAGCTGTATAATAAATATTCAACATGGCTAAACCAGTTGGAACGCCATTTGATGCTCCTATTACGGAGCATTTAATTCAAATGATTGATGCTATCTTAGAGCTTAAATTTGAAGGTGAAGATATTGGTTATATTTTTAAAACTTTACCTGATAGGAAGACACCTGAATATTATAAAATAATTCAAAATCCAATTTCGCTTACAATTATGAAAACTAATCTTAGAAAAGGTAGATATCCACATGTTAATGATTTTGTTCGTGATTTAGCTCAACTTGTTTGGAATGCAAAAACTTATAATTTAAAAGATAGTCAAGTATATAATTACGCGCTGGTTATTGAAAATTATATTAAAAATATTATAATTCCAACAATTAGAAATGATCCAAAATTTGAACAATATAATCCATTAATTTCATATCCAAATTTAGGGCCATTACCAGAAGATCTTCCAGATGGACAAACTTATACTCAACCAAAAAGACAAGCACCAATTGTTCTTCATCAACAAGCGCAACAGCAAGTAGCTCTACAGAGGCAACAACAGGAACAACAGCTTCGTCAACAAGGTACTATTCTGCCAAGTCCAATGATAGAAGTAGGATCACCATCAATTACAAATTATGGTAATACACCAGTTATAACATCACATCAATCTAATTTATCTTATGCTGCAAAACATGGAGGTATTAATCCACATCAGGTTAATGGTTATAATCCTGATTTAACTTATGAAGCTTGGTGTAAACGTGGAAGACCTCCAATTATTGATAGACCATATGAACAAAGAATTAAAAATGTAATGAGACTGATGAAAAAAGTTAAAAATGAAGATGGTAATTTTATTCATCTTTATTTTGATAGATTACCTGATCAAAAAGAATATCCTGAATATTATCAAATGGTTCGTAATCCAATTTCATTAGATATGATTAAAGTTAAAATTCGTCAAAGAAGTTATGCTACAGTTGAACAATTTGTTGATGATTTAAATTTAATGTTTAATAATGCTAAAACTTATAATGCGGCTGGATCTAAAATTGTTAATGATACATATTTATTAGAAATGAAAGCTCATGAATTTGTTAAAGAAGAAACAAAGAAACCTGATAGTGCTTTTATGCCTTCAGATGGTTCTCAAAGTTTAAAAATTCCTCTTGATCATGTTGATGTTAATGGTAAAACTTATAAAATTGGGGATTGGATTTTAGTTCATAATCCTAATGATGAAAATAAACCAATTGTTGCTCAATTATTTAGAATGTGGCAAACGCAAGATGGTAAAAGATGGATAAATGTATGTTGGTATTATAGACCTGAACAAACTGTTCATAGAGTGGATAGATTGTTCTACCCTAATGAGGTATGTAAAAGTGGACAATATAGAGATCATTCTGCTGAAGAAATTGTTGGTAAGTGTTATGTTGCTTATTTTACACGTTATCAAAGAGGTGATCCAGGTGTTCAATTTGAAGGACCATTATTTGTTTGTGAATTCCGTTATAATGATACTGATAAAGGATTTAATAAAATTAGAACATGGAAAGCATGTTTACCTGATGAAGTTCGTCATATAGAAGATCCAATTATTCCATTGAAATCTAAATCTCTTCGTGTTATGCCTAAAATTGAAAGTCCTTTAAAACATTTATTACCTCCAAATTCTACCTATAATGATCCTATTCCAGATCCAACATTGGGACATCCAAATGCTCCACCTTTAATTGGAGCTGTTTATAAAAGACCGCCTGATCCAAAAGATGATTTAGGCCAATATTCTACTTCAGTGAATCCAAATAAGAATAATATTCCAAAAACTATTAGTAATGTTAAAAATATCACTAATGTTCCTTTAACTCAAAGTGCTGCTGCAGCTGCGGCCGTTGGAACTGTTGGTTTCTCAGGACCTTCAACACCATTGGCTACTACATATCAGACTGTTGGAAGTCCAGTCACAAGTTTTGCTCCGCAATATTTGCCGACTGTTACTCCTGCTGTACCACAAGCTGGATATTCTTCTGCAGTGCCCGTACATCATGCAAACTCAAGTTATAACCTGATGAGCTCTAACTTTGCATACGTATTACCTGCTGAAGTTGAAGAAAATATTCATTTCCCAAATTTACATCACATTGATTATGAAAACAATGAGCGCAGATTGGGACATTATAACCCTTTATTAACGCGTTCTGCTACACCAGAAGAATTGGAGGCACCATTACCACATATATGGTATACTTCTCCTCCTATGTCCATTGCTTCAAAGATTCAGCCTTCATCATTGCTTACTATGAATAAATTGTTGAAGCATTCTAGAAAGAGGGTGTTTCCTGATGATGCTGAAGAACTGGGTAAAAGAAAACGTCAAAGCTCCGCCAAAAAAGATGTCAAACTGCATAACCATGCTAGTCACACTGATGAGGAAGTAGTTGACTCACCTGGCTCAGGATTTGCTCCTTGGTCTGTCAATCATAGTGCAAAGTACATCTCCTGGAAACTTTCTAAAAAGTCAACTGTCTAATTCTAAATGTAAGTCATGGGTAATGTAGTTAATTTATTAATATATATGTAATTACTTATAAAACAAAACTGTATTAAATATTATTTAATCCCGAACCCTTCACTCTCATTCATGGCCGTAGATAACTTAGAAGTGAATTTTTCTTTTGAGCCATATTCATAAATACCTAATTCATTAAAGCATGTATGAGCTATTGGTAATCTTTCACTGTCCTCTCCTAATCTTACTATTTTAAAATTCATACTAACAATTCCAGTTGCCGGTATACGGTCTGATCCAGTAATGAAGAGCATTAATTTTTTTTGTTGTTGAATAGACAATGACTCAAAAAATTCCCAAAACCATTGTACTATTGGAAGTTCCGTAATATTGGTCACATCCAAAAAACCCTTATATTTAGTAACTGGCTTTAAACTATCCAAGTCAAATCGCAGATTAACTTCGGCACTTCCACACAAAATTAATTCAATCTCTTGAGGTGAAAATAATGAATATGCATTGCCACTTATAACATTATGAAATCCCCGTTTAAATTCGGAAAACTTCTCCTTAATACCATTAAAAAGGAAGAAATCTCCATACTTTTTCATGTAATCACCAAAATTCTTCTTATTTACAGCAATGTCTGATCCTCCTGTTATTAACTCAACTTGGTGCACAACTTCAAACGAATCCTTGTAACTAAGATCAAACCGGAACTCCTCGAACATACTCTCAAATTCCTCATCACTGTACTCGTTCATCTTACTTAAATTTGCAGCAGTTTCTGGGAATATACTCTTGTAATCATTAAAGTCGGTTGGTTTATCTAATAACATCTTGTATAAAACCAAAGGGAACTTTAAATCCAAAATTGTGGAATTATACATGGCCAAGCCTAGAACAACTCCCACTAAATAATATAATTCTAAATTTTCCTTTGTATCTTCATTCATAGAAAACCAAAGAAAATTTGATTGTGATACATTAACAAAAAGACCATTCTCAGCATCAAAGAGCTTCTTGGTTAAAATTAAAAACCATTCTTTCTTCAATCCTCCAGCATCAATTCCAGGCTCACCGATAAATTCAACTTTCAAAGACTTTTTCAATTCACGCTGGTTCTCTTTTATACATTTTAAAGAATCGTTGGTAATATTCCCTCTCCGTACCCGCACTTTGAAATATACCTCAACAAAAGTCTTCTTATTCACCGCGTAAAGAAACGCTTCCTCTGCCTTTTTCAGCATCTGTCGCTTGGCTTCATATTCAATGACAGTAATCTTTGCTGCTAATGACATAAGAAATGGATACTGGCAAAATGCAAAAAGTGGCTTTCCTGGTGCTTCTGGTGTAACTACTGTCTGTAAGTAATCATTCACAGAAAGAAGCATATCATCAACTGATATATCTGCTCTTGTAGTAGATTTTCTTCCTGTTAAATTTTGCCAAGTATCAAAATCTAATCTGATATTCACAAAATCAACCAATGAATTGTAAAAAAGTGAATGCGCATACTGAGTCTTGGACTTCCCTGAAATCGCAGCCTGATGAAATAACGACATGAACTTTGCTCCAGTTTTTATACGCCAATCATTCCCGTATTGTGAAGGTTTAAGCTTAAATTTCGAACTTCTTTTAGTACGTTTGACACCAGTACTTGACCAAATGGGTATATTGTATGCCAGTTGCAGAAGTTGCTGAGGCAGAGATCTTCCTACCAAATCAGAAGTTCCAACTTTACCAGAACTATCATAATTATTGTTATTGTTATTATTATTCAATGCATTCTGATCAGCTCCTTGAAACTTATTCAATAAAGCTCTAATATGAAAGCTGATGTAAATGTTTATGAGTTCAACCTTCCTTTTAAATTCTACTTCTGAGTATTTGGCGAACCAATTAATTAAATAGTTCAGACACTCATCATTAACATTTGACAAAAGTCCTATAATCTTCTCGATTATATTGAAACTAACTTGTTTCACTTCTCGGGACTCAAAAAATACAATATTAGGAGGAGCCCTCGCAGCAGTATTCCTGCTAAAATGAAGACTGTAAGGCAATGTAGGTAACTCAAACAATATTAATAACCATTTCAAGTCCTCGGGTGATTCTAGTTGAGGTGGGCTTTGGATCAATGAACTTGCTGCTGTTAAAAGCACAAAGAAAGGTTTCTTTACTGGTAATGAGAGTAAAAGCTTAAATGTCTCATGTAGTTGCTTAAAGTCAATATTGGGATACTGATGAGTCAGTTTATAAGAAGATAAAGCAAATGATGAATTTAAACTATCAGAACTGCTAAATGATTTAAATAAATATTCTTCGAGAGGTCTAAATCTGTCAAACCCAGAAGAAGGTGAAGCAGACGACTTCACATGTTGTCTAAAATCTTCATAACATTTATCTGCAACAGACTTAATTGAATTAAAGGTAACTGGACTTGAAAATTTAGCTAAAGCTTTCAATCCATGAGAAGGACTATGAAAATCATAGTTTTTTGTTATAAACATTGTATTGCAGAATACACAACGATATTTTTGTATATGAGATGGATATTTAATAATATTACTGCAACATTTGCAGCTATCTATAACAAATTCATTTCCATCTGTTGATATTAAAGATGCAGAAGATAATGATGAAGTTGGAGAACTTGGATCATCATTTGGATTCTTACCTAAAAAACCAGATATTAAGGACCAGCCATAATAACCTCCTTCGGAACCTCTTGGAACATCCGAATGTTTACGTCGCTGTTGATTCCTTGAAGCTAACTCAGCCCTAATAATATTAGCTTGTGTTGTATCTATATTCATTATATAAAGGGCTGAATCATTAAAATTTAGTACATTTAAACTTGATTTATGTCTTGTGCACAATACTGACACAATAACGCACACTTGCCCGCCCCCTGGTTATAGAGCCACTGTTACTAAGGAAAATCTATGCAAGTGTGTGGCTGTGGCTGTGTCTAGTTCTGGGTCTGGACCATCGAGGCTGTAGCTATATTTCGCTAAAACTATACTATATAATGAAACTATCTTAAATACGATAGCATTTTTCTACACACTAATTATGAATTGCAATATCTGTTCTGGGCATGTGCTGTGACTATATATTATTAACTTCAACGCGCGGGATTGATGCCACCGCTCGACTCGCTGCATAGCTATTTATAGTGCTCAAGGAACTTGGTGAGCAGGGCAGGTTCGTTCATAATAACGCATTTCAGCCAATCAACAACTAGAGGAATGTTAAAGTATCCATCAGGTAAATCTTTAAATGATTTCATTGATACCTGTTTTAGTATACTTGATTCTGGCAGAATAAGATTACCATCATTATCTTTCTTAGTAAGTCCTGGGAATACTTTCTCATATACAACTTTGTTATCCTCATTTTTTGTTGAATAATTATAAATTAAATTAAATTGCAGACTAGTTGGAAACTTGTCTTGTATATCAATATAATATATAGCATTCTTAAGATCATTAGAAACAGAAGCAGGATTATCCTTATTGAGTATTTCATCTAACTCTTTAGTAGTACTTGAATTACCCTTATCTGAATTCAATGTTAATAACTTAGAAATCCATGAATTTCCAGTAGTAGAACCGTTCTTATCAACCTGATATTTATTGAGAATCTTCAATAACTCCACACATCTCGTATTACTAGGTGAATGGCTAATTTCTGTTAGTAATATATTCTCAGTAACTGATATAACTTGAATTGACTTACAATAATGTGATAACTCCTGGAATCCCTTGTAATGATTTAAATAGTGACATTGGTTGGTGTTGTATTTAGCACCGTATTCTTGGTGATTGCTAGTTTTATTGTTGCATGACCCTTCCCTCTTGATGGTCATCGCTTACCCTTCGCAGAGATGAAAATTGAAGTTGGAGTATATCATGCAGTTTTTGGTGAGTTACATTACTAACTAAATGGCAAAATGTCAGTGATACTATCAGAGGTTGAACCTCCCTGTTCACTAGTGCAAAGTGTATATTCAGATATATTCATTCCCAATACAAAATGTGTGGTGTTTGCCAAATTGCACCAGATTGATTTGTGTACTGTTACTCTGCTGGGGGTAGATTGTATACTGTCCATGTCGTTGTATGATTCAATAGCGGATATTACCTTCTTGGATAAGGAAAATTCTTTGAATATTTTAACTGTACTTACTAGATCAAATATGATATACTTTGTTCTGTATGATGCGTCTACAGAAAGTTTACAAATACAGGAAAAGGTAAAGTTTAAGCCAGTTCCGGAATCGCCATCTCCTTTCAGGCTCAAGTATTCACACAGTACACTTGCTCTCTTTAACGACGAAGGAACAATTGAGATTCTTCGCTTATCTAGGGGCCCAAAATCTATTATCCAACGACGTCGTACTAACATAACTCTGCCATCTTGGACCAGACAATTGGAAATATTTACTATTGACGGTAGTTATTTTACTGCCGTCTTAAAGGAAACAGATAATAAGACTAGTTTTGAAGTTTATTCACTTGATATCTTAACATGTGAGCTCAAACTTGTACAATCTATTGATGATTTTGTATCTATGCCAACTTATATGATCAATTTAACTGATGCAGAGTCACAGCATTCATCTGGGATTCTTTTAATTGGCGTTGATTGTCAATACTTTTTCTCCAATCCAAAGCAATATGATACAGTTATATCAGGACCAATTGAGTATAATGATAGCGCAATATATGAGCAACTCTCTTTTATTAATAAAGCCCCTAAATCATTAGATACACCAAAAAAATATTCAAGTTTGAAGAAGGGAACAAATCTTGATGATTCTCATTTTCAAATTACATCTCATGTTGTTGCTGATACGATTCATGAATCTACAGAACTTGATCAGATCATAACTTACAAGATTTTTGTTACTACTTCCACATCTATTTATTTCATTGGAATTGCTGTTTCTGACCAATCTGCAAAGCGAGTAACGTATTCCAATCAATCTTCTACTTCAGAGAATGTCGATGGTTACATGTCAAATAGATTAAGACCGAAAGTACCTCGCAGGTCTACTGTGGCTCTGAGACGACATGTTGAGATATCCAGTTGGGTAACATTTCATGTGGATGATCTTTCTTCATTAACTGTTTTAAATCCTAGTAGTTTATTATACCTTGGTTCAAACTATTTCTTTTTAGGATCATCAGTAACTAACAGTGTCATATTCAAGCTTATTTCGGACTCTGAACCACACTGTGAATTGGTCACTCTGCTCAATAAGACTTTAAAGGGGCCAATAATAGAGGTTAAGAGTCTATCTGGTATAGACTGCTCTAGTACATCCAAATTTGTCCCCTTGGTTTCCAACCCTTTGATGCAGTTATTTCTCTCCACTGGGTGCGAAACGTTGAGTGAATTCAAAGTACTTTCTAGGGGTGCTCTTTTGTCTCATTATTGTACTTTTGATTTACCTGTTAATAACTATAAGCCAAATTTTAAGTATTTTGTGATTGACAGTTTGCTATATATGGTTAATTTTCCTCATTTTTCGATATCCCGGTTGGACTCAGAGGGCAATGTCAATGACCTTTTGGTAACAGGAAATACAGATTTTTCCGGCGAAGAGATTGTCGATATTTATTCCAATGGGAATTTGATGACTTTTCTCTCCAAAAAGCATATAACATGTTATACTGTTGCCATTGATGATGATTCGGTGCTGTTTGACCGATGCGAATATAAAATATCTGTGGAAGGGTTTGAGACTCACTCTATCACCACTGATAAAGTGTTAATATTACTTTACAGTAACATGTTCAAATTTATAGACCTTTATAAAGGAGTAGTTATGGATGCTCAAATGTCCAGCAATTTATTGGGTGAGGTTAAACTGTTTCAAAGTCATAACATTAACAATGTATTATATTTGTCAATTATTTTTTGGAACCATGAGGTAAGATTCATAAAATATGATATTGAAGATACCAAGTTGGTCTCAAAAGATTATAAATTCAATGATGGCACTATTTTTAACGCGGTAATAATAGATAGTATTGATTCGGAAGTCATATTTATTGGAGCTTCTGTTGATGGTTCGTTGTTATTATTGCATGAAGACAGTATATTTAAGAAAAGCTCAAAAAGTCTTGATAGCAAAGATTATTTGAAACAAAGTCTTGCAAATGGAATTCTTGATATATATGCCTCCAATTATCAGCCCAATACATACTTTCTAAATTGTGAAGATTCAAGATACATCCTCACTTTAGCACTGATCAATGATAATATAGTATATGATATTGGCCATTTGAGAATGGAGGGACTGATAGGTACATTCTTTGGAGATGTTATGTTTTATAATAAGAGATATTTGATGGCGATGTCTGCTTCGGCTGTTAACTTATATGTGGAAGAGGAAACCACTAAAAGCCTTCATAAGCTGGTTCCTATTATATCTGATGATGTTGATCTGTGGAAAAAGTTACATAGTACAGGAAAATCCAGAAAAGTGGTAAAAGGCATTAGCTCTTTGACCTCTGATGGTATACAGTATCCACTGCTGAAGGTGGTAACATTTTCAAGACAAGTGAGGCAACTGGGGTTGATTCGAAAATTCTTGTTGATGCCTCAGTTCAATGCTGCTGTTTTAGTGGTACATTCCAACATCGCAGGCAAGGTTGAAACGAGTTTAAAAGTTGTTGATATGTCTACTATGGCTATTGTTTCTTCTTACTATCTTGAAGAACTTGAAGTGGTAGATATAATACAAATGAATTACAAAAAACCTGATAATACTGAACCAAAGAAACCAAATCATCTTGATACTATTTTGGATTTTGAAGATAGGACGTCTGTCAGTTTACAGAGAATGATGGATGATAAGTTTCTAATAACCTCATTTTGTGATGGAGAGTTTTACAACAAGAAAAATGAGCATGATAGTAGTAGCTCCGATACTGCAATAAATGAATTTCATTTATTTTCACTCAAGAGGAAAGATAATACCTTGAAAATAGTTTTCGAAAGTGCTTATAAAAACAGCAATAAGAGTTTATTTTATTCAACCCATAACTTTGGGTATCGGGTATTTTTTGCTACAGGAAGTCGTACCGGAATATTTAGAGTCAACTACAAACCATCGACCAAGAAGTTCTATATTGAAAAGACTTTTGAAAGAAAGCTAACTGTTGGATTTACTGACAAAATCAGTAGTGTTAATAATATGATTATAATCAATGAATTACATAGAGGACCATTCACATTCAAAATAAGTCTGATCAAGTACTACTCTAGTCTGATTCATACAAGTAACGATAAAGATATATATACAGTGAATGATTATGTGGCTGCAAATAAGTATGAAGATTATGAAATGGCAGTTAGAGTATCTATTTATGAACCTGACAATGTAATCAATGATTTCCAACTGATTGACTGTGATCTTCTAAGCTCTTTTGTTGTTGAACTGGTAGACACATTGAATAACTTTGTTTTAACTCATAGGAAAGTTACTTTTGAAAATTCAAAGATGAAAGTTTCAAAGCATAATATATGTCTGTTCAATATAGGTGATGATGTTAATCAATTGCATGTTATACGCAGGCAATTATCAACTGTGGATCTCAACAAACTCATGATGCGTATCCAACTGTCGACTGAACCATTGAATAATGATTTACTTGGACAAGTTACTCCAGTGAATATTGTGAGCTCTGTTAATGGCGGTGTTTACGTTATAAGCATGATTGGTGATGTAAATTTATATGAATTATTGCTAAAGATTCAAAACAAGATAATTGAGAGTTTTGCAATAATGGAAAATGCATCCATTGATAGCGCTGTTGAAAACTTTAATGAATATCGAAATGTTCATTTGAAACTGATAAATGAACATAATTTCATTGATGGCTGTTTATTTCAAAAATTTCTCAATCTTCCTGAAAAGATTAAATTAAAATATCTTACCTTAAATGATCTTGGATTCATTCATAGAGTAATTTCTATGAGTACACTGGGTTTCCAGTAAAGATTATCTACAAAAATTAAAAAAATTACTGTTTAAGTATGCATTAAACCTTGTTCTAATATTACATAGATAACTTAGATTAAAAGAGTTTCAATCTTATCCTTGATAGCGTAAATTTGGTTCTTAATAGAAGAGCTATCGTTAGTAGTAACAGATGCAGAAATAACAGGTCTGCTAACACCACAAGCTCTACCTAAAGCAGTCTTAGATGGAACAAACACATATGGAACATTCTTATCTTCACATAATAAAGGTAAATGTAATAAAATTTCAATTGGTTCAGCGTCAGCAGCCATGATAATGAATTCAGAAATACCTCTGTTCAAAGTCTTGGTGGCTTCGTTAGCACCTTTCTTCAATTGTCTCAAGTTTTGAGCTTGTTGAACAACATCCAAAATTTGTTGAGTTAAAGCAGTGTCTGCTAATGGAAAAGCTTTTGGGTTTGGTGCTGACATTTTTTTATTATTATTATTGAATATTCTAGGGCTCCTTGCTAATGCTCACCCGAGTATATAACTTTTTTTTTATATATAAGATTCAAAAAAATTTTAATTGAAATTTTTTCAGAGATGAGATTACCCGGTGCTGCTGGAATGTATGGAGAACTCATTATTGGTACCTACCGTAAAGGGAATGCAGAAGTTAATCTCCGTTGCTAAGTAATGTATTAAGGATATTACGGCTGTTTATTTGTGTCATTTTGGATTGATTTTGGACATCATTTTGAAGGTAGTTGTTGTTGCAGTATCGAAGGGTTACATTCCTTGTAGATAACACTGTTGGTCAGGGTTCATAATCTGCTAGGTACAGATCATCAGTTTGGAATTTGACAGAGTAGAGGTACTTCAGCAAGCCACGACTTTAACTTTCTCTGGGTGAGTAACGGGATAATTCACCATGAAAGTAAGTCAATCAGGTATTTTGAGATTCATAAGTATTATTACTTGTGTTACAGCTGTGAAGAAAGAATTGTTCAAGACCTGTGATCAAAGTGGTTTCTGTCATCGTAACCGTCATTTAGCTGATCAAATCTCACAAAAAAGTACTACATATACGCCACCATATGCAATTGATGAGTCTTCAGTGAATATTCATGATGTCTCAGCAGAAGGTGATATTATAAAAACTGTTGGTAATGGTAAGAAGGTTGTTTTACCATTTTTAATAGATATTTTAGAAGATGATAACATTAGAGTTAGAGTTGATGAGAAAGAAAGAGCCGAACCAACATCTTTGAAAAGTCCTAGTGACAGACATACTACCAGAAGATTTAATGAATCTTCTAAATATGCATTTCAGTCAGAGCCTGTAAAGTCTAAGACTGCTAAAGTATCAAAGTCTTCAGACTATTTATCATTTATTTATGGTGAAAAGGGAGAGTATGAGGCCAAAGTTTTCTACAGTCCATTTAAGATTATCGTTTATTATAACAAGGAAGAATCTGTTATTTTAAATGAGCGGAACTTTTTCAATGTTGAACACTGGAGATCTAAGGATGGACAAGAGTCTGAACTTCTTCCTGAAGAAATAGATTATGATACTTTTGAGGATACATTTGGTGATTCCAAAGGTGATCATTTACCATTTGGACCAGAATCTGTTGGTGTTGATGTTACTTTTGTAGGTTATGATAATGTTTATGGAATTCCAGAACATGCTGATACTTTTGCTTTAAAAGATACAACTGATAGTGATCCTTATAGATTATTTAATGTGGATATCTTTGAATATGAAACTCAAAGTAAATTTCCAATGTATGGATCTATTCCATTTATGATTGCTCATAAGAAGGGTCAGACTGCAGCATTCTTTTGGGTTAATGCTGCTGATACTTATGTTGATATTAAAAAGGATAGTGTAAGCCATTCTGACGAACAAATTGTATTATCTGCAGCTCATAAATCTGCAAGAACTCATTGGTTTTCTGAAGCAGGAATTATTGACTTTGTCATTATAATCGATACTAATCCAGTTGCTGTTAGCAAAAAGTATGGAGAATTGTCAGGTAATCCAATGTTGCCTCAACTTTTCACTTTAGGGTATCATCAGTGTAGATGGAATTATAATGATGTGGATGATGTCTTAGATGTTACTGAAAAGTTTGATAAAAGTGAAATTCCATATGATGTTATTTGGTTAGACATTGAATATACTGAGAACAAGAAATATTTTACTTGGAAAAAGGGTCTTTTTGATGATCATGTAAAGATGAATAATAAACTTGAGGAAACTGGAAGAAATTTAGTTGCAATCATTGATCCTCATATTAAAACCGGATATAAAGTATCTGATGATATTATTCTGCAAGATATTGGTATTAAGAATTCCGATAATGATGATACTTATCATGGACATTGTTGGCCTGGTGAATCTGTTTGGATTGATACTTTTAGTCCTAAAGCATGTGCTTATTGGGATACACAATTTGCTAATTTTACAGATTTTTCTGCCGATGAAACTAACTTACATATTTGGAATGATATGAGTGAACCTTCAGTGTTTTCTGGTCCTGAAACAACTGCTCCAAAAGATATTATTCATTATGGTGGTTGGGAACATAGATCAGTTCATAACGCATATGGTTTAACATTTCATGAAGCTACATATGATTCTTTATCAAAACGTTTTGTTAATAAGAGACCATTTATTTTAACTAGATCATATTATTCTGGTTCTCAAAGAACAACTGCTGCATGGAGTGGAGATAATCAAGCTAAATGGGAATATCTTAAAATTTCATTACCAATGCTTTTAACTTCTCAGGTATCTGGTATGCCATTTACTGGTTCAGATGTTGGTGGCTTTTTCGGTGATCCAAGTGCTGAATTATTAACTAGATGGTATCAAGCTGGTATATGGTATCCTTTCTTTAGAGGTCATGCCCATATTGATGCTAAAAGACGTGAACCATACGTTGCTGGTGCCCCATATACTCCAATAATGAGAGACGCTATTAAGTTAAGATATTCTCTTCTTCCAGTATTTTATACTGCATTTTATGATGCATCCAACTCTAATGCCCCTGTCATTACTCCATTAATGTATTCTAATCCAGACAATGAAGAGGTATTTAAGATTGAGGACCAATTTTTTGTTAGTAGCACAGGTATCTTGGTTAAACCTGTTACTGATGAAGGAGCAACATCAGTTCAAATTTACATTCCAGATGATCATGTTTATTATGACTATGAGACATATGAGACTGTCCAAGGAATGGGTTATCATGAAATTCCTGTTAGCCTTGAAAAGATACCAATTTTACTTCAAGATGGTCATATCATTCCTAGAAAAGATAGATACAGAAGATCATCTAAATTAATGAAATATGATCCTTATACATTGGTTGTTGTTGCTGATTCTACTGGAAGTGCTTCAGGAAAGCTTTATATCGATGATGGGGAGACATTCAACTACCAAGATGATGATTTTGTTACTGTACAATTTGAGTTGAAAGATAATGTGTTACATGCACAAGCTGATGTTCCTAAGCGTACAGCATTTACTACTTTACTTGATAAAGTAAAGGTTGAAAAGATTATTGTTATTGGTTTACCTGTTAATAGTGCTACTATATCTACAAGCACAGGAACCTCAAAAGCTGAGATAATTGCTGACAAGAATGCTGTTATCATCAGAAACCCAGGATTGGTTATTAACCAACTGTGGTCTGTAGCTCTTGAGTGAAATTTGATATTAATTGTACGAGTTTTTTTCAAAAATGGTTTTTTTTTTAAAAAATATTGTAGATATCTACATTTAATATTCACTAGTCTTAATTATTTCCAGTACCTACTAGAAAATACATAGCCGGTATCCTAAGAAAGGACTATATTTATGTCATATAATTTAACAGACGACATCTTGAGTAGCTCTAGAGTTTAATAAAAGAGCAACAATTAAACCATACAAACCCAAAACTTCGGCGAAAATTAAAATCAACATCATACCGACGAATAATCTTGGTTGTTGAGCGGTACCTCTTACACCGGCATCACCGACAATACCAATGGCAAATCCAGCAGCTAAACCAGATAAACCAACAGATAAACCGGCACCTAATTGAACGAAACCAGTATATAAAGCTTGTTGTTGCTTCAAAGAGTATGAAACAAGCACAGAAACAACTAATCCGTAAATAGCAATAATACCTGCCATAATAACAGGAACAATATTTCTAACAAGTAAATCTGGTCTTAAAACAGTAGTAGCACAAATACCAACACCAGATTTAGCAGTACCATAAGCAGCACCAAAAGAGGTGAAAACAATTGCGGCAGCACAACCAATAGATCCAAAGAATGGCTAAAAATATGTTAGTAAAAGTTTTAAATATTAAACCTCCCTTTTAAATATAAATTAATACTTCAAAAAGATTGAATTAATAATTAATAATATATATCAAAATAAAATATCTTTAAAAATTAATACGTACAGCGTAAACAGGACTATATTATGTTAGTATTACATTTCCTAAACTTTCTCCCCCTTAACGAAAAGTCATAAAAATGTCCATAATTGATAAACATAATCATGAGTAGCAAATTTGGTAGATTTATGGTCCCTTGATAATCTAATAATACAATCAATTAAATTGATAAATTATATCAAATTTAAATGATGCTAAGATATTTTCTTTTATCATACCCAAATAATCTGTACTTCAAATATTGCCTCCTCGTCTATATGGACATTTCCAAATAATTGAAAACAATTATAATAAGAATTACTTACCACAAGTCAGTCATTGTATAAATATAAACTTTTTGAAATTAATATGAAGATCTGTTGTTACTAATTTTAGTCACCTTATAAAGATACCTAAAACACTGCCAGCTTGGGCTTCAGTTATTTTTTGAAATTCGTCTTTTTTGTCCAGCCAGCAGGTTCTGGTTCGGTGCACTGTGTTTACATATTACCCGGAAGTGCTATAACGATAGTACAGTGCATTTAGTGCTATATAATATACAGTATTTAAATTTAACTAATTAAAATGATAATTGTTCTAAAGTTTTAGTTAATTTAGCTGACCCATCAACACCATCATTATCTAATCTCATTTTTGCTTTAGATTTTTCTAAACCTTCTAATAATAAACAAGCTTTACAAACATTATTAGAAGATAAATAACCACAACGAGAACAACGATTACCATCAACAAATTCTTTGTTTAACAGTACAGATCCATCTGCTCTTATTTCAATTGATTCTGGTTGAATATTTTTTTTATTAATTTGACGTTTTTTCTTTTCTCTTAAAACAAGATGTTCACCACTATAAATTATATCAGTAATACAACTTGGTCTAATACGTTCTAAATTTTTCATTAAAACTCTTGCTGTACCTCTAAATGCTTCTGGTGCATAAGTACATTCAGTTGAGAAATAATCTAATTTCTTATAATGAGCATAAAGTACAATTTCTTTTTGATAAATATACTTAAAAGGTTTAGATCTTTTAATTGGTGAACCAGAAGACAGAGTACAAATATTAGTAGAACTTTCAAGTCTAGCTAAATCTCCTCTAAGAATATTCATTAATACTGTTTCTGCCATATCATCAGCATTATGACCTGTTACCACATGAGAAATTCCTAATTTTGCAGCTCCTCTATCTAAAGCCTGTCTTCTAAGTACTCCACAATATGTACAACTATTACGAATTCCAGCACAAGATACAATTTCATCCATAGTCCAATTATATAAATCACGATAACTAACAATTTCAAGAGGAAGATTATATTGTATCTGATTTCTTTTAACAGTTGCAAGTGAATCATCTCTATATCCAACTATCCCTTCATCAACACTTAAAAGCACAAGTTCTAATCCATAATCATATTTATCATTTAAAAATTTAAGTATATATGCTAATACAGTTGAATCCTTACCACCAGAAGCACCTATTGCTACTTTCTCCCCTCGCTTAAATAATTCATTAGAAACTATTGTTTGGTGAATTTCTGTCTCAAATACATGGTAAAAACACTCTTTACAAATCTTTTGTAAATTCTTTGGTCGCTTAATTGCTTGCTTACGCACTTTACAGAGCTCGCAACGTTTTGCTATTGGTATTATATTCTTCTCTTCTGTCATTTATCTCTTAAAAATCCTCACTGACCATCAACTTGGTGCTCATCGCATACATCGCAGAAAAAAAAACTTTCAGGAAAACTTTCAAATCGCTAGTCGCACTATCTACAGCACACTAATACACAAATACTTACACGTGTAAACATTCTCGGTAAACCAAAATAATACAATGCCTACTCTGGTACAAAATACGATCAATCCTTTATTAAATTTTAGAAAATGACACACCCCCAGCAATATTCTGTTATGATATAAATGTCACGTGAAGTATATATTTATTCCCGTTTTAACCGTGTATTTGTAGTGCATTGTGAAAAATTTTTTGAGATATATTTGCTTTTAGGAAGGAAATCTCGTGACTCCGGAAAAGAAAGGTGAATAATAAATGCGGCTAAGATCTACTACTATCTTAGAAATTTATAAATTTATTTCCCATTATTAATTATTTTTTTTTTTGATTTCATTAATATTGGTTTCTTATGAATCTGAATTTTTTATATAATAAAACTGATTTAGATGGTATCAGTTCAAAGATACCACCATCAATGAATATTATTGAAAGGGGGTATCTAATTGATGGTATTCCTGATAGTATACTTAGTCTTATTTGTCCTATTGTTGTCTATTGGGTGATGTCTACTTTTTTCTTAATAATAGATCATTATCAACTTAGTGAGAAATATAGAATTCATCCATCTGAAGAAGAATTAAAAAAGAATAAAGCAACATTTAATGATGTACTTGCAGATGTTGCATTACAGCATTGTATTCAATCTATTACCGGATATATCGCATTTTTATTTGAACCATTACAAACTACTGGTTTTGAAAACTTTACAATGTGGAGTTGGAAACAAAAATTTTCATTTTTACCAAGTTGGTTAATTTATTATGTTTATTGGTATGGATTTTCAGCTATTAAAATTGGTATTGCATTTTTAATCATTGATACCTGGCAATATTGGTTACATCGGTTGATGCATCAAAATAAATATTTATATAAACATTTCCATTCAAGACATCATCGTCTTTATGTTCCATATGCTTTTGGTGCTTTATATAATGCACCACTTGAAGGTTTTTTATTAGATACATGTGGTACAGGTTTTGCTATGCTTGTTACTAACTTAACTCCAAGAGAATCATTAATTCTTTTTACATTTTCAACAATGAAAACTGTTGATGATCATTGTGGTTATGCTTTCCCATATGATCCTTTCCAAATGTTTTTCCCAAATAATTCTATTTATCATGATATTCATCATCAAGCTTTTGGTATAAAAACTAATTTCTCTCAACCATTCTTTGTATTTTGGGATCAATTGAATGGTACTGTTTATCCAGATTTGGAAAAATATCGTGAGCATAGAAATAGAATTAGTATCGAAAAATACAGACAATTCTTAACAGAAAGAAGAAATAAGTCAATTAAGAAAGAAACTAAAAAAGAAAAATGATTTTATTTTTCTTTATTTCTTGTATATTCTAAATAGGTTTCTTAGGTTTTAATACTTTTTTACTTCCCCTATTATTTACCATTTTTTAATAATTCTTTTAACTCTAATTTTAATTTAAATGATTCTTTTATATTATACTAATTAAGAAACAAAAAAAATACTATTTAGCCAATATATATATATATATAAAAACTAACAAAAAGTTTAAATCTTGTTATCACCTCTCTTAGTAGACTTCAAGTCACGAAGCTTTTCAATAACATCATCTAAAGCAACAGTTTCAGTCTTAGTTTGTAAAGCTTCAATATCACGGTTTCTGATGTTTACAGCTTTAGCTTGTTGTTCATCTTCACCAACAATAAATAAAAAGTTATATTTCATCAATTGACCGTTTCTAATCTTCTTATTCAAAGTGTTACCGGAAGTATCAACTTCAGCCCAAAATCCGTTAGCATATAACTTGTCTTTAACTTCAGTAGCATATTCCTCATATTTTGGACCAACTGGGATAACCAAAACTTGTCTTGGAGATAACCAGAATGGCCATTTACCAGCAAAATGCTCAGTTAAAATAGCAGTCATTCTTTCAACAGATCCCAAAATAGCTCTGTGAATCATGACAGGTCTGTCTCTGTCTTCAGATTTGGTCATATATTCTAATTCAAATCTTTGAGGTAATTGGAAATCCAATTGAATGGTTGCACATTGGAACCATCTTCCTAAAGCATCAGAAATAGTAATATCAATCTTTGGACCATAAAAGGCACCATCACCAGGGTTTAATTCCCAGTCATTAGTGAATTTATTCAAAGCATTGGTTAACTTTTGCTCAGCACCATTCCAAGTTTCAATATCACCAATATATTTATCAGGTCTAGTAGATAATTCCATCTTGAATTCAAATCCAAAAATACCATAAACATATTTTAAGAAATCAAAAAGTCTAGATATTTCATCTTCAATTTGATCTTGACGACAGAAAATATGACAATCATCTTGTTGGAATCTTCTTACTCTGGTCAAACCAGATAAAGCTCCAGAAAATTCATTTCTGTGCAAGACACCAAAATCAGCAACTCTCCATGGCAATTCACGGTATGATCTCTCTCTAAATTTATAAAGTAAACAGTGACCAGGACAGTTCATTGGCTTTAAAGCATATTTTTCCTTTTCAATATCAAAAGAGAACATATTCTCTTGATAGTTTTGCCAATGTCCAGAAGCTTCCCATAATTTGGTACTAAACATATTAGGAGTAATAACTTCCTGGTAACCTCTCTTATGATACTGCTCTTTGATAAATTCAACCAAAGTATTATAAATTCTAGTACCATGAGGTAACCAAAAGCATGATCCTGGAGATAATTCATTAAAATAGAATAATTCTTGCTCTTTACCAAGCTTTCTATGATCTCTCTTTTCAGCTTCTTTTAAAAAGTTAAGATGATCAGTCATCAATTTCTTATCAGGGAAAGCAATACCATAAATTCTTTGTAAAGAATCATTTTCAGAATCACCCAAGAAATAACAAGCAGAATTTTTTAATAACTTAAAAGCTTTAATTTTACCAGTGTGAGGAATATGAGGACCAACACACAAATCAATTAATGGACCATTTCTGTAAACAGTAGTAGCACCACCATCTGGAACCTTGGTTTGAACTAAGTAAGTCTTATACTTTGAGTACTTAAACATTTCTAAAAGATCTTCTTTCTTCATAACCAATCTTTCAAACTTTTGTTTTTCCTTAATAGCTTTCTTAGCAACATTTTCTAAACCAGTAAAGTTAGATTGAGAAATTGAGCTATCATTTCCAACAGAGAATTCATAAAAGAAACCATCCTTAGTTGGAGGACCTAAACAAATTAAAGCACCTAAGTTACATTCGCATGACTCACCCAAAACATGAGCAGCAGAATGCCAGAAAACACGCTTACCTTCATCAGTCTCAAAATCAAAAAATTCAAGCTTACAATCATCTTCTAAAGGTCTCTCTAAATCCCATAATTCACCATTAACTTTAGAAATACATTGCTTATCAGCAAAACCTTTACCAATAGCAATTGCAATCTCTAATGGTGAAGTAACCCAAGCAATAGCTGGCTTAACAGCACCATCTCTTAAAGTAACAGAAATTTCTTTCTTTTCAGAAGCCTTTGATTGAACAGCATCATTGTATTCACCTTGTAATTTTTCAAATATCTTTGTACGATAGTCAATAAATTCAGGTAAAGGTTCCAAAAAATCTTTGCTAACAACTACATTCTTCTTCTTTTCTTTCTTCTTTTGAGGTTTTGGGGCACTCTCATTCTTTAATGAAAGATCCTCAACCTTTCCGGTAACTTCTTCAGCAGACATTGTTGAATGTAAAGTAGTTGGTGATGACGACGAAGATCCACCTCAGCATTAAATTTTTCTATCGGCATACTCACAGAGAAGGACGCTACCCTGCTGAGTACATTATTACACTATCTACAGACTATAATTCAGGGAGTGTAAACACTCATCATTCTGGAATTAATTACTCTAAGAAAAGTACTGGTCTTTAATTATATTCATAGATCTACAATTTTCCACCACATTGCACCCCAGCACAACGAGTCGACAGACCGCCAGGAGGGAGGCCCTATCTATGCCGATATATATATATCCGTATACGCCTGTAGACAGAACTCGCACAGACAATTGTTGCTGTTCTTGTAATATCTTATCTTTCCATATAACTTACAGATACCTTAAATCTTATCATTGGTTTCATTTCCTTAATTTTCACATATTTCACTGGTTTCAATGAGTGAACAAAGATACGTATGAGTACAGCTTAATCGCTCTGTTTCAAATCACTTACACTACTACTACATATTCACTTTTGTTAAATATACTGAAACTTTACGAACTGAATGAGAAAAAATGAACTCTTTATTCAAATTTAGCTTAGTATTATTTCTTTCTACTAGCTGTTATGGTTACCTCTCATCGCTGGTCTGTCCGCTCGGGTAATAGTATTGAATGAAAAAATTATACCTACCAAGTCGGTGTGCACCTATTCTCATCTCTAAGATATTTAGTAAAAGACTATCTCAGGAATATAGTCCTATATTTTCTTATTTACGTGTATTTTAATCTTGTGTTCAAGTAATCTTTTTATATAGAATTTATGGGCTATTCTTTTTGAGAAATGTCACTGAACGGTTCTAGTAAGTATGATATTACCAAAATCAAGCAAAAACTCAGGTACTAACAATAAAAGAATCAGAATCATTAAAGAGGCATGGCCCAGAATTTCTGAATATTCATGATAATAAAAATAAAAAATCAAAATATAATAAATTTCCAGGGAACGATGAGTATTCACATGAAAATGGTAGATTAAATGGTGGTCCACAACGTCATTTCCCTGCTAGCTATACAAAGAAAGATCATCATGGACAAGGGAAACCATACAAAGAAAGAGCTAGATCAAATAATGGTAGAAAAGATTATGATGATGAACCTGATCTTTTTGAAAATTTAATGGAAAAGAAGAAATCTAGTGTACCTGGGAAGAAAATTATTGATATTAGTAGTATACCAAAAGGACCTAAATCAAAACAGAGACGACCTGTCAAGAAGAATGATTATCCAAATCAATATAAATCATATCCATCTTCTCAATCATCACATAATCAAACAAATAAAATATCTAGCTCTGAATCTAACTCTAAACTGACACCACTTGCAAAAAAACTGAAAGGTTCAAAAAATGAAGAACATAAAACGATAAATGTTACATATTATGAAACAACTAGAAATACTCCTATATTTGAAAGAGTTGCACAAGTTGGTGAAGGAACATATGGTAAAGTTTATAAAGCAGAAAATAAAGTAACTGGTGAACTTGTTGCTCTTAAAAGACTTAGATTAGAAGGTGAAAGGGAAGGTTTCCCAATTACTGCAATGAGAGAAATTAGATTACTTCAATCTTTTAATCATCCAAATATTGTTGGACTTTTAGAAATGATGGTTGAGAAAAAAAATATATATATGGTATTTGATTATATTGATAATGATCTTACTGGTGTTCTTAATCATCCAGATATAAAATTAAGTGCTGCTAATTGTAAATATATGTTTAAACAATTAATGGAAGGAATTGAATATTTACATTCTAAAAAAGTTATTCATAGAGATATTAAAGGTTCTAATATTTTACTTGATAGTGGAGGAAATATTAAAATTGCTGATTTTGGATTAGCAAGAAGAATGAAAGATGTACGTCCTCATGAATCACCCGATTATACAAATAGAGTAATAACACTTTGGTATCGTCCACCAGAATTATTAATGGGAGCAACTGATTATGGAAGAGAAGTTGATATTTGGGGTATTGGTTGTTTATTAGTTGAACTTTTTAATAAAAAAGCTATTTTTCAAGGAACTCAAGAAATTAATCAATTACTTCTGATATTTAAAATAATGGGTAGTCCAGATATTGAAAGTTGGCCAAATATTCAAAATCTTCCTTGGTTTGAAATGTTGAGACCTTTAACAAAGAGTGAGAATCATTTTCGGGAAAAATTTGGTGATTCAAAGATTTTACCTACAGAAGAATGTTTTAAATTAGCAGAAAATTTATTAACCATGAATCCAATAAAACGTATGAGTGCGAAAGAAGCACTTAAGTCTCCATATTTTAGTGAGGATCCCAAGCCAGAGTCATTGGAATTTTTAAAAGATGTTGGAGAATGGCATGAATTAGATGCAAAGAAACAACGCCGCAAGCTTCGGAAACAAGAAGAAGATAAGAAGAAGCAAGCTATAACAGATAAAGAGAGACTGCCTAAACCAGATTTAGAAAGTGGATCTCAAGACCAGAAATAATGTATGTTTTATAAAGATAATGACTACCAGTTGATGCATGTAAGAAGAATCGCGCACACGGGCTATTAACGATTGTGCATTTATTTTTTAAATTATAAGTTTTACACGTCCGCAGAAAGGCAAACTATACCAATCCAATGTCATTCGCATCTATAAGATCTCAGGCTTTATCGCTAGAAAATCAGACGTTAGGAAAGATCTCAGAATATTCAGGATATTCACAAAATACATCATCTATTCCATCACCTAAAGAAGAAGATTTAGAGCAAAGTATTAATGATATACTTCTTAAAAGGGAGAACTTATTAAAAAAATTAGATGACATTGCCAATCAATCACCAAATTTTTCAGTTGCTAAACTTCAACAGCTATCACGGCATAAAGAAACTCTTCAAGATCATAAAAGAGATTTTCAAAGAATAAAACTGGAAATAAATGATATACGTGATCGTTCAAATTTACTCGGATCAATTCAATCAGATATTGAAGAATATCGTAATAGAAGTAAAAAAGGAAAAGCAAATAATGAAATTGATGAATTAGATTATTTAAATGATGAAAGAAAAAAAGCTGATCAAGCTAATTCTGTTGCTGATATGTTATTAGAGCAAGCTTATAGAACAAGAGATGAAATAATGGGACAAAATAGTACATTAAGTAATGCTAATAAAAGAATTATGAGTACTTTATCACATATGCCAGGTATTAATGTTTTAATTAAAAATATTGGAACTAGAAGAAGAAGAGATTCTATTATAATGGCTAGTGTTATTTCATTTTGTATATTAGTTTTTTTCTTTTTGCTTTAAATTTTTATCTTTATCACTATAATAACCTAAATTTTCCATTAATTTATATATATCCTCATTTACAATATTATAAGATTTTTGAAGATTTTCATCTGCATTTAAATCTTTAGTAATAATTTGATTTAATAATTTACCCATCTTTTCTAATTGAAGATATGTATTCTTTTGCTCATCATTTTTAACTTGTAAGTCTCTTATTCTAGAATCAATTGAATTCATTTCATTATCAAACCTTTGTTTCAAAATTCTTTCACCACTAGCTCTTGTATTATTTCTATCCTTTAAAAAATCATGTAAACCTTTTAATATTTCTTCTTCCCTATCAAGTAAAGGAAAATATTTAGCTATTAAAAATTCATTTCGCTGTATCTGTTGTTCAATATTAATATTCTCTTGTTGGTATCGTAAAATTTCGCGATCAGTCTCATCAAGCTGTTCATCTTCTGAAATTTCTTGAACCTTCTTACTATTAGAAACTTTTGTTTCATTAGCTAAAATATGAGGTAAAGAGTCGAGCTTAAAATAATCTTTACTCTTTGTCGCCTGCCGTCTCTTGAAATCATCAAAATCAATCCCAGCATCAACGGCAATGGTCTTCACCAAATCATCCAATCGGTCACCATCCTCTCTGGATTCTGATAATTTACTGGTTAACTCTTTCACTAATACCTTAAGCGACTTTAAATCATCTGCCGCTGACCCATCCATTTCTTCTACTTAACACTATTCACTACCGCAGTGATGATAAAACGCCAGCCGAATGCACATACGTACATCACATACACATCCTTACATCTAAGTGAGCATGGTTCCCACAATCGACTGGATAATGTAAATATACAACTCGAATTGATCTGAAACTGTACAATTATAATTGTTTTTCCTTTATAAACTATATATTCTAGTCTAAAGTATGATATTTAGCACTGGTATTGCTGGTTGTGTCATTTTCGTGTAAATACGCTTTATTAGCTATCTCATATTAATTTTCTACTTTTTTGCATTAATTTCTTTCAAAAGGTGAATGCGAGCTTCTATACATAGCTAACTACAATATTTATGTTTATAATACGGTTTTTACGCGCTCTGGGTGCACAATTCTGTGGACCAGTATATCCACCGTGGGTGCTCGAGCTTATACAAGTACGCGAAGCAGAGACCACAACATGGAGGGACATCTAGTATATCTCTCTGAGTATTGGAAACATACCTGTGAGCCATTTTTGAGGGTTGCGGTGCATTTTGTCTGTGCTGAAACGTTGCAAATCGCGTGAAATGGGTGGTGCTACAGAAAGGCTCTGGACCATGGCCAAGACTTGTAGTATTCGAGTCCAAGAAGGATACTGTACGGTTTAGTGAGCATGGATACACTTGTTACTACACTGGATGCAACCACGCAAATTCTCCGTAAATTTACGTGTATGTGAAAGACGACCAGCTACACTTGGTCGTGGCTTACGCGTCATGGCGCGACATGCGGCTATTTGCAAAGTACTGAAAATAGGAGCCCATTGGAAGTAGTACTATGAATAGCCGACATGTTCTAGAAAAAATAGACTAGCTACTCAGATGAGGAAAAAAATTGAATTCATAGGGTGCGAATTACCAATCAGGACCAGGATAGTCACTACCTGATATCCGTATGCCCTTAAGAGATACCGGCAACGGAAAAAACGGAATACTACAGTATTTTGCTCATGTCCATGGCTCTTTTTGAATATATGATCAATATATAGATTATGTTAAAAATTTTGAAAAAAAAAAGATGTCTGATATTTCAGTTAAAAAAAACTGAAATAAATATAATGAAATACATACAATATATGCCGTTGACTTGCAATAGCTGTAATGCATGCGAACGTTGATAATAAAAAAGATTATCTATTAAATAATAATAATAGAAATCAATTGTTATAAGTTAATAAATAAATCAAATTTAATCAAAAGCTAATTGTTTCTTAATTTCAGCAATAGCTCTACCTGGATTTAAACCCTTTGGACAAGTCTTGGTACAATTCAAAATAGTGTGACATCTGTATAAACTCATTGAGTTTTGTAACATTTCTCTTCTTTTATGAGAAGCTTGATCTCTTGAATCAATTAACCATCTAAAAGCTTGCATTAAAACAGCTGGACCCAAGTATTCTTGTTGATTCCACCAGTAAGATGGACATGAAGTTGAACAACAGGCACATAAGATACATTCATATAAACCATCTAATTTCTTTCTGTCAGCAATACTTTGTAAATTTTCTTTTCCATCTTCTGGAATTTCTTGTTCTCTTTGTAAATATGGCTCAATAGATTTATATTGTTTATAAAAATGAGTTAAATCTGGTACAAGATCTCTAACAACAAACATATGTGGTAATGGATAAATTTTTAAATCCTTACTAGCATCTCTGTCAATACGACATAAACAAGCTAATGTATTTCTACCACCAATATTCATAGCACAAGATCCACAAATACCTTCTCTACAAGATCTTCTTAAAGTTAAAGTAGAATCTTGTTCATTTTTAATTTTTAAAAGAGCATCTAATACCATAGGACCACAATCATTAAGATCAACTTCATAGTTAACTAATTTTGGTTTAACTTCTGGAGTATCAGGAGACCATCTGTAAATTTTAAAACTCTTTATTAATGGTGGTTTAGCTGTAGAAGCAGTAGCTAAAGATCTAGAAAATTGCTTAGTAGCAATAGTCATCATTCTATATTGATTCATCATTTTTGAATAATTTCTTGTTAAATTTATTATTTTTCAAGATATTATGCTAAACCTATCAAATAATAATAGCCTTGGATAATATGGAGAAGAAAAATAATATATAAAGAAAAGCGCAAATTGTAGCCTAGGTGCTGCTAACCCAATAGCCAATCGATGGGCCGCAAAATATAATCAGGAGCCCGAAATCGGCAAAATCCGACCCCAGGAAATATGCCATAGCGCACGTGACTTTGATATGAGCCAAGCGGGAGGATTGGGCCGCGGGGCGCCAGGGCGCCGCAACCCTGCAAGGCAGCGAGATCCTTGGGCATGGATTTGGAATGCGGAGGCAGAGGAGCGGAGGCAGAGGAGCGGAGACTGGACCTACTGGTATTTTTTAATAAATATTTATTGGGAACGCTATGAAGCTAGTTAAAATTGGTAGTTAAGAAATATAAAGAAAAGATAAAATTGTTAAAAAGGATTGTTAAGAACTGAAAGTCAAAAAGGTATGCATTTGGAAACTTCTAATTTCTCTTTTTATGCTTTTAGAATGCAGTTAACGGGAAATTTTGATAATATTGTTATTGGAACGCCAGCGTCATTATAATATAGGATGAAAAAATAAAATTTAAAAAATTATATTAAATTAGATTTAAAGTCCCATAATGGCAGCACCCAAAACAGCAGCACCTAAAGCGTAGATACCAGCACCAGTGTTAATAGAAGCACCACCAGTGTAGTTAATACCGGTAGAGTTATCAGCAGAAGTGTAGTTAGCATAAGTTGAACCATAAGCATCTAAAGTAGAAGATGGGTAAGTAGAACTTAAGTCAGAAGTAGTACCGTAAGCATCTAAAGTAGATGATGGAGAAGATGAAGTAGCTGGACAGTCAGTAACATCAGAACCACAAGAGGTAACAGTTTCAGTATAAATAGAAGAAACAGTTTCAGTAACTGATGAAGTAACAGTAGCTTGAGCACCAGCAAAGATTAAAGAAGAAATGATAGCGACAGTAGAGAATTGCATTTTTATTATTATTATTTTTAATTAAGAATTAAAGTTTTGAATAGTCTAATATAATGACTGATATAAATTATTAAATTAATAAGCGAATGAAGTCGAAGTCTTGTTCGAGTTATAAATGATTATAATAAAGAAGAAAATATTAAAATTAGAAATAGGGAAATTTGTCTATATTTATAAATTTTGATATTGAATGGAATTTAAATATAATTGAACGGCCCTTCATAGCGTTAGTTTCAAATGATAGGCTTCAAATCAGATACCATACATCAGTATGCTTAATTATGCTAGTGCATCGGAATATCTAGGGTGTTACACCCTACATCCATAGTCTAGGCCTAAGTATTGAGAATTCAATCTTCATTCCGTATGGCATTAAAGATTAGTGCTTAAGCCTTATTTAGAAGTATCTTAACTTAATTTAGTTAGTGGATAATACTTAATTGAGAATTTGTAGAGAACTAATTTAATTAAGTACCACATACCAGGGCCTTGCCCCACTGTTAGTTCATTATTTTTTTATTAAAAATTCTTCAAAAACTAAAAAATTCTCTAATTCCTAATTCGTTAACTACTGTCCTTCCTAATTGGATCTAAGTTTACTTATTCAATTAGGTATTACCAATACCGTTACATCAGTTACATCGCGTAAGTTTTATTTTATTTTAATTTTATCTAATATTAGATACCCTTATTATTAAAACAACGCGTAAAGCATTTTATGGACCCAAAAAAAGTACCCATGTATCAAAACGCTTTGGTCCAATTTAAAACACAACTTAAAACCTCAAAGGTTCTGGATCATCTTTACACAATCTGTACTTAAGATTGGGCACAACGCACATAACCTGAGTCAAGAAATATGCAATGAGTTGTAGGATGGCAAATCTAGCTGTATGGCATTAAGTGATTTGTACTCTATAGCCATAGATACATATACTAATATTGGTAAAAATCCATTACTGAGAGATTATAGAATTGGTAGTATTTATGTAACATCTATTGATATGAAGACTAATAATAAGAAACCAATTAATGGTAATTTAAATTTAGAGCCATTAAAGGCAAAACATATAGGTCAAGGAGTTATAAGATTATATAGAGATCCAACAGAAATAGAAGAAAATAATGATTTAATTAAGAATCAGAATAATAATAATAATAAAGATAAAATTACCAAAAGTTTATCTTCTGTATCGATAGAATCTGATGGTTTAGAGACTATGTCAGTATCTGATGATGAGATGACGATGGTTTCAATATTAGCTATTCCAAGTTATTTTACAGCTACTGATATTTTAGGCTTTATTGGAGATAGTTATACAAAAATTCATATTTCACATGTTAGAATTATTAGATCTGATATTTTAAATAGATTCTTAGTACTTATAAATTTTAGATCAAGTAAATATGCTGAAAAATTTAAAAAAGAATTTAATGGTAAATATTTTAATTCAATGGAACCTGAAACTTGTCAAGTTATTTTTATAAAATCTGTTATATTTAGAAGACATGATACTGATGATAATAATAATTATTTTCTTGATGATCCATTTACTAATACACATGAAGCAATATCCACATCTGCCAAGCCCGTGGCACCTCCAACGCCGAATCTCCAAGAATTACCAACATGTCCAGTTTGCTTAGAAAGAATGGAATCTGCTGTTACAGGACTTCTTACAATTCCATGTCAACATACTTTCCACTGTCAATGTTTAAACAAATGGAAGGATGATAGTTGTCCAATATGTCGATATTCTTCAGCTAAGCTGCATGCTAAAGTCTTTGAAAATCAGCTACAAAGTAGTAGCGAATCTATTGAATGTGAAGTTTGTGGAGCGGATGAAAATTTATGGATATGTTTGGTATGTGGGAATATTGCTTGTGGGAGATATGATCAAGCGCATGCTGTAACTCATTATAATGACACCGGTCATTGTTTCTCTATGGATGTTAGATCGCAGCGAATCTGGGACTATGCTAGTGATAGATTTGTTCATCGTCTCTTGACTACTGAGGAAGACGGTAAACTAGTGGAGTTGCCTTCAAGAGACGATGCCGCAGGTACTTCCGGGGATTCAAGAGCAGGTCAAAGCACTGATAAAGCCGGAAAGAATGATAACACATCATACGTGGAGTATTCGCATATTCTTATTTCTCAATTAGAATCGCAAAGAGAATATTATGAGCTTAAACTAAAAGATATGTCAGATAAGCAGGCAGAGAAAGATCTGTTATCTACTAAAAGTCTACAGCAGTTGCTTAAGGCTCAAGAGGAGATATCGGAATCTTTAGATAAGAAAATTGAACAAATAAAGCAAGGATTTAAAAATGATACAGCAGATCTTAAAGATAAGTGTAAAGAATTGACTAAGAAATATCAAGAAGAGCATATTTTATCTGAGGGAATGCTGAAGAAGATTACGCTGTTAGAGCGTTTTAATACACAGCTATTGACTAAAATCAAAGAAAAAGATGCCGAGAAAAAGGACTTGGAAGAACAGGTAAGAGATTTAATGTTTTATTTGGAAAGTCAAAATACTCTTAAGAATGCTTCCGATGATATTAAAGAAGGCACCGTTGTGATGCCTCAACAGGAAAAGAAGAAAACCAAGAAAAAGAAAAAGAAAGTAGTTAAACTTCCACCAAAGGAATTTAAGCTAACTAAAGATTCAGAAGTGGTTAAAGATCCCGAGATTGATGATTCTGATCTCTATGAATCATAGCTCTAAGACATTTTAGCTCTAAGATCAATAAATTCTTTATATGTCATATGGGATTTTTCACCTTGATATCTAGTTAATTGAATATCAAGATCAGAAAAATCCTTTAATCCTCTAGGACCACCACCTTTTGCTACCAAATATTTTAATGTTGTAGGTTTATCCCATTGCTGCTCAACAGCAACATCTGGTAAAAATGTAGCACTTTTATTAGAATGATGATAGTTAAAAGAAATTCTTATACCATGTTTACCTAACTCCCAATCCCAAATATCATCAACTTTTTCGAATTGTTTTAATATAGTGACATCACAACTTAATTCTGATAGCTCATCGGCATCTATAGGAGGGAATCTAGGATCTTCTAATGCAGCAATTAATGAATATTCTGATAAACCTTTTTCAATTTTTAATGGCAGAAATGTTCCAATACATCCTCTTAATTCTTTATCACCTTCTGATATTGTATTCCAAGTAACAAATAAAGGATACTTATCTGATGTTCTTGTCCTACCATAAAACTCCTCAAATTTCTCCAACAGTATTGGTGAACCCTTATTTAATAATTTGGTATACAAAACTTCAAAAGCGTACGCAGTATAAGCTGATCCAACCATTCTTTAAAATATTAGTAAGCAATGTTCTCTTGCGCTTGGTAATATAATAGTATAGGGAGGGAGAGAATGAGTGGAGCAGCAGATGAGCTCTTTGCATTAGGAGCCCTGACCCGATTATGAAAAACACGAAACTTTTTGCGTTGGGGTTGTGTTGAGATACTTATTTTGATAGCAGAGCATGGCGAATAAACGGAGATCATCGCGAATTCCTGAGCAGCCAAAGAAGAGTAAAAAGGCTCGCTTAGAGGATGACGGGGAGCTTTATGAGTTTTTAAAATCTACCATGTCATTGGTTCAAGAATTAAGGGATGGAACGCGTTTGACAAAGATTCAGTTTATGAAGTTACCATCTAAGAAACTTTATGCTGATTATTATGAAAGAATATCACAGCCAATATCACTTCAGGAAATTAAAGGGAAAATAAATGATAAAGCTTATAGTGACGCACAAGAGTTTTTAGATGATTTCAAACTTTTAGCAGACAATGCAGCAGAGTACAATTTGAAAGAGAGTGAAATTGCTATTGATGCTGATAACATGTATAGTTTTGTTAAAGATCAAGTGAACCAATTTTCTGGGGATTCATCTACATCTAAGGAATCTAATGGTAAATTAAAATTAAAGTTAAAACCATCTAAGGGTAAAACTTCTAAAGAATCAGTGGAGAGTAGCGCTCCTGATAATTTCCTTGAATATCCATTGAACTCTGATTTAAAACATAAACTTCATCTGTTATTATCAAAAGTGATAAAATATAAGTATGAGGGTGATGAAATTGCGAGTGTTTTTGCTGAAGAGCCATCAAAAAAGCTATATCCTGATTATTATGAACTTATCAAGAAGCCAATTGCGACACTGACAGTTTTACGCAATTTAAATAATAAGAAATCTCAAAAGTATTTCTCAGTTGGTGATTTTGTTGACGATACTAATTTGATATGGTCTAATGCCCAAACTTATAATCAAGAAGAGAGTATAATTTATGGATATTCTGTTGAGTTATCTAAGTATTTTGACAAGTTATTGTTAAAGCTTGCGTTAAGCGAGGGTAGCGATATTGCGGAGCTCAAGGAGAAGATTGGTGATGATTTAGAGAGCGAGGCATCGTCACCACTGGCGGAAGCTGAAGAAACACCTGAGCCAACCCCTGCTCCAGCACCAAAGAGAAAGGGTAGACCTCCAAAGTCTGCTTCACCAGCTGTTGGTACATTAAAGATAAAATTAGGAAAGAAAACAGGAAGACATTCAAAGAAAGAAATAGTAGTTGATGAAGATGCAGATATACTGGGAACTTTAGATCATGAACAAGAGGATGAAGAGGAGGTAGGTGAAGGAGAGGAAGAGGAAGAAGAGGAGGGAAATGATGACGATGACGAGGAGGAAGATGCAGGGCCACAAATTCCTACTAGAAAGAGAAAGCAAAAAGATGGTAAGAATGCAATGATAAGATCTATTAGTATTAATTCTTCAAGACCAAAAGTTATTATGGCATCACAGAGAATGCAATATGGTCATGGAAGTTCTGATACTCAATTTGCTAACACTGTTTTTCAAAATTGGTTTGAATATGATTTTGAAGCTTCTGATTATAAATTAACAAATTATTCATTAAATGTTCCAATAATTAATAATATTTCAAATAAGGGAGCTATTACAGTATTTGCAACATTAAGAGATGATTTGGTCAATGAAAAGTATGAAAATTTTCTTACTGTTAATGATGATAGAGTTAAACCAAGTCCTAGTATTACATATGCTGATAGTGATAAAGTTTTAACTTCAAGATATGATTTAAAGTTAGCTATGGGATTGAATAATGTTCGTATCTCTGTAAGATTACTTAAGGATAATTCTGTTAGTAGTGGTATTGACAGTACAAATATTCTTACTACAAGAGATTTAGAGGAACTTCCCGAAGAACATGTCAATTTCTGGATTAATGTTTGTCAATAATTTCTTTGAGAAAAAAATTTGTTTAAACTATGTAAATTAATATAAATCATCTACAATTAAATTTCTGTAATTCATTATTTATTGGTCAATATATAGATATATATACATGTAATTATTGTTGACCTCTTCTTTTTAATTCCGCTTCGATAACCTTCTTTAATTTCATATCTTTCCCATATTCTTCCTCCTTCATATCTTTCCATTTCTTTTCAATAGCTTTTTTCTTTTGCTTTCTTTCCTCAAGATCAGCAACACTTTGAGCTATTCTGGTTTCGTGAAGACATTTGGATAAATTATCCTTAGGGACATTACAGAGACCAAACGCCTTCTTGATGAACTCTGATCTGTGACACTCATTAAGCGCCTCAATGTAATGCTCGCAAGCTGATAGTTAGTATTCACGATCATACATCTAATGGATTATAACTATTCCCTTAAAAAAACATACCAGAAAATCTTTCACCTTCAAGAAGTGGATGCATTGTGTATGTTCAGCAGACTACCCACTTCTCACCAGATAAAATATTTTCGATCGGGGCACGTATGCAAGGAGTTGATTGATTGATTGATTGATAACTGAAACGCATACCGGAGCATTGAGTAGCACAAGAAGATGGTAAAATGTCTAGTTTAAAAGAGTCAAAGATATACCAACAGGCGAATAACTCAGTTCAGAGTTTTAAGCAGCCGACGTCGCTGTCAAAACAAGAGTTAAAGAAGACACTTTCTAATACGGTAGGTTCCAGTAAACCACAATCACAAGCCAATAAGCAGAAACGGATCCAACAGCGAAATATAAATGACACTGAGTTATCAGATTCTGAAATAAGAGATCTTAAACAAAAATGGAGAAAGAAAATTGGATCTCAAATATTGAATTATAAAAATATAAGACCTGAACCTAATAGAGCCCGAATTGTTACCCCAGATCAAACAATACAGGGACAACTTAAAGAATTAGATTCTACAAATTATAGAGGACAAGGAGATTCTGTTTTATTACCACCACCAATTCCATTACAAAATATAACATTTGCAAGTGCACATAGTTCAACTAATTCTACTCCTATTTTAGATGATGAATATCATTCTTCAGAAGATGATAGTGTTGTAAGGTATGATTCTGGTGATCATGAAATTAAATCTCCAATACCAACATCAGAAGGTACAACTACTTGGTTTTTAAGTGAATTATTACAATATTTAGGGCAGCGAAATGAATCTGAAGAATTTTATATTGAGAATGCTAATAGAATGGTAGATGTATTAAAACAACATCCTGATATAATTAATAATTTAGTATTTTCTACTTTAGGACATAGAATTCAATTTTTATTACTGAGTGAATCTAAAGAAGTTATTGCTTGTGGATATAGAATTGCTAGATATGTTATAACTGATCTTAATAGTTTAAGATTAGTTAAATCTTTAAGAATACATCTTTTCTTAATTCATTCTTTAACAAAGACTACAGTATTTACAGTTGAGCGTGAACAAGCTATTAAATTAATAAGAAGATATCTTGATATTGATGGTGGTCATCAAGAATTGAGTGTTGGTGTAGTTAAGATATTGGCTATGATTGTTAATGCAGGTGATGATGAGTTCAAAGATTTATTAATAGAAACTTTATGTGAGTTATTAATTTTTGATGCTAGATTAATGTTTGAGTCTAATGCTATCAAACCAATAATAAAAATTATCAATGAAGGCTCTTTAGAGTTAGCATCTATGTGTGGAATGATTTTACTCAAAGTACTTGATTCCCCATCTTCAAAAAAATATTTAAGAAATGGCCAGGACTTGGGACTGATTGTTTATTATTTCGTTAATAACTTTGCCAACATTTCCGAAAACCCAGATGAGAAACCAAAATCAAAAGTCCATTTAAACAAGGAAAAGTTGCACAATAGTGCATTTATTATATCTAGTTTCTTAAAAACATGGGTAGGACTTTCTACATTTGCAGTAAATGATTTTGAGATATTGGAGACACTTATTGCTAGTTTATCATATGATATTCCAATTTTAAGAGATGTTTTGATGGACATTTTCTTTGATATATTGTGCATTCGATCCTTACCATGGCTCAATCAAATTAGTGCATCAAATAATAGAAGAGCTTCGCAAGTATTTCATCAGACTACAGCACAGGTACTTACTTCTGGTACAGGAAATCAACTTCAAATAACTAGTCATTATACTGCAATTCTTCTAGCAATCTTAATGAAATGCGGCTTAGTGAAACATATAACTTTGATTGCTGAGAGCAGTACTGATGAAATTAATCGGAGAAAGTCAATGTTTTTATTGGCTGAAATGTTTAATTATGCGTCAAATTTATTACCACAGTCTGTTTGGGAACCATTCTTTAGATTAACGTCTTTGGTAGGATCAAGAAATTTACCATTATCAGTTAATATTGCTGATGCCCAATCTGCAGCATTCCAGATCGAAAAGATGACAAGAAAGTTATTTAAAGGTAAAACAACTTATAACATGCCTGCTGAAATTTTTAACACATATTCTTCGTATGCTCAAAATGTTACAGCAGTTATTACTTCTAACATTGATGACTTTCAATTAAGACGGATGATTGATGAAACAAAGGTTTTAACAACTAAAAGATTTATAGATTGGAAATGGGACATAATTATGGAATTATTGAGAGGTCCTTTACGTATACAAAGGAAATTTGAAGATTGTTTAAAATATCAAGTTAAATTTATGAAGAAAATGTTATCCTTTTACAGACCATTTAAAAGAAAATTTATGTTGATTAAAAAGACAAAGAACTATCAAAAGTATATTGATACTGGTGTGGCATTGTTTGAAATGTTATTATCACATAAAGAAGGAATAAGATATTTATCTGAGAATAAATTATTACCTCAGATAGCAGAATGTTTGGCCCAGATTGACCCTGTGATTGGTTTATATGCTGAGAACCCTATTTTTGGCCCTAGTAGCTTTAAGACTACTTTAAGTTCTGGTTATTTCAATATGCTTGGTGTTTTAAGTAGATCTGTTGTTGGTCTAAGTTTATTACGCAAATGGAAAATATTCAGCATACTATTCCATATTATAGGTGCCACAGGCCAAGAGGAATTGATTTTAGCTTTTCTACCAGTGTTTGATTATAATTTACCTAGTCAACTTAGAGTAATATTCTCTCATAGCTTAACTTCATCGGACACTTCTGTCCGGTTATTTGCAACAAAGCACCTTGCCCACATTCTCGGATATGCGAGTTCTGACTCTTGTCGTAAGTGGGTAGTTGGTTTATTAGTTAATCAATTATATGATCCCGACATGGAGGTGTGCAATGTTGCAGTCCAAATATTGGATGCTTATTGCTTGGACAGTGTAAATATAGCAGAAGTGGTTAAATATAAACCTTCTTTAGACCAGCTTGGAAATATTGGTGCTCCGCTTTTATTGCGGTTTTTATCAACAACTGATGGATTTAATGGCTTATTAGAAGATGATTTTATTGAAAAGGAAATGGGCGATTGGTTTGTTCGCAAAAATAATTTGTACGTCGTGGAGATTGAAAATGTGTTAAACGATGAGTATAGACCTTTCAGACAGCAGATTGTGCCTGATGCTTCTAATATTGATAATATGAACAATAATACATTATTACATACAAAGAAGACTATGATGCCTCACCATTTCTATGGTGAACTCGTAAAAACTGCATCTGGATTCCATCTTCTTCAAGAAAGTAATCATTTTGATATATTTGTCGAGACAATCAGATTATTATCGAAACATCATGATAACGATGCTAGAAGTCTAAAGCTTAAAGGTTGTCTTTGGGCAATTGGACATATAGGAATGTCTAGTCTCGCAGCAGAGATGGTTGAACAATCTGGAATAACTCAGGATATAATTGAGATTTGTCGGGATACTGAAGTTTGGAGTGTAAAAGGTACCGCATTCTTTGTTTTAGGATTGCTTAGTAATAAGACAGAAAATCTTGAAGTGCTTGATGAGTTCGATTGGGACGTTTCACTTGATGTAAATAATAATCCAACAACATTCTGTGTCCCAAAGAATTTGCAAGAATATTTTTCTGTTAAACCAGTTTCAACTGAAGAGATCATCGGAGCTAAGCAAATTTCCAAGGATTCCGAAAAGAAATCTGGAGCTTCTCTATTATCTTCAGCGAAGAATACCACTACCACTGATGCTGCCCAAAGGGATACTGAATACGTTGGAGTGACCCACTCTGTTGACATGAAAATTATTGAAGCAGTATCAGGATTCAGTATGACCCCAAGTGAGTCTATCAAACAATTGACTAAATTAGAGACAAAGTACAAAGATAGATTCTCAGATCCTGATCTATATTTAGCTGTTATGTATATGCTAGAGAACTATAGCTTCAAATATTCCGCGACCACTTTCATTCTACAATTATTTTCTAATAAAAATGCTTTGGAGAATGTGATCAAAAGGGATCGTATAAGAACGAAAAGAACTACATTAACGATTTAAACAAATAAAGTATGACATAAAATGTATAATAATTAGATACTATAGCAAGCATTTTCTTTGTAGTTACGTAAGGCTTCAAGTCTTTTTGAAGCTACCCATCCATGACCAGGCACAAAGATTCTTCTGAAAGGCTTTCCATTCTTACCAACTTTTGGTAAATTATCAATTTCATTTGGTGTAAGATTTATAACCTTGGGCGCTGCCTTTGGCACAACTGAAGTTTCCATAGTATTAATTACATTGGCTTGTTGCTCGCTTAGATGCTTATCATCTGAACTATCCTTTTTGAGTCCCTTATTAACAAATGCAAACCAGTCTCTCTTTCCCTCAGCAGAATTGAGATCAAAGACCTTTCCAGCAACAGTGGCTGTGATAACTTTCTTGGTACCCAGAATAGCTATACTTTCAGGAGATTTCGACTGTTCCAAGCTTCTGGCTTCAGTCACACCATTCTCAGTGTTCGCACTATCCATAGTTGTTACTTCCTTATGACTTATTTCAGAAAATTCAGAGCTATGCTTGCTGATGGGACCTGGGGATTGTAAAGAATAGCTCTGCTCTGATGAACTAGACAAGATCAAATCTCTTAGCCATTTCACACTGAAGCGCAGGGTCTCCACAGAACTGGATATCTTGCTAACATCGCTAATGGTCTTTGATAAATTATCAGATACTTCTGTTATAGTGTCAGCAGATGTATTATATAGAGACTTTTGCTGGACTGACTGTGCATTGACCTTAGACTCAACACTTAATATATCTTGACGCAAGTTTGCTATACTGCCCACAAAATATTTCACTTCTTTATCTTTAAAAACATAATATACAAAAGAATAAATTGCAACCAATATCTGCATCAAAAGGCTTACTATAACCCCTAGGAAATTGACCCAACTGAACTGGTTGGTCAAGAACAATTGATCAGTACGGCTAGCGACATCAGCTTGATAGAAACAATTCTGTACGTTAAGCATGAGAAATAAGTCGTTGTACCTTTTTGAAATCGAGTCAAGACAACTACATTTGTTAATAATATGTCCGTTTTTGCTGACAATGATACTTACCTATTAAGCTGCGCATTCGCTGAATGGGTAAACTTTCTTGAGGCTTCCAACGCTAGCTGGGAGCGATATTTGCTAAAGCAGGCCAAACCATCTGACTTATCAGAACATTTAACAATATTCAAAAACGATTTAGAGTTGGAAAGGGAGAAATCGGTACTGGGGAGGATAGATTTTTGGGTCGAGAAACTGCATGCAAATAATAGCACTGCTCCTAATAATGATAGTGATAAGATAATGAAAGGATGCAGCTGATACACAGCTGTAAATACTTTGACATATCTGTTTGACATTACTTGTATTCTTTAAAAACAAAATGATAAAGAAAAAAAAAATATTACAAGATTGAAATAAAAATATTAAGGTGCTTTTATACCTAAATGGTTTTTACACAAACGCAGAGAACGCATAATTGGGCTTAATTAAAACCAAATAAATTATAGTTTTAAAAGGCTAAGATTCTTAGTCTAAACGTTGAATTAAATGAACACCACTATCTGTTTCAACAATATCACTAATTTCACCAACTTTTAAACCAAATGCGGCTTTTTCAAATGGTGGTTGCATTTGACCTTTAGAGAAGAATCCTAAATCACCTCCTCTCTTATGAGATGAACAATCAGATTCAGTTTCAGCTAATTGTTGAAGTGTAACTTCACCACTTTGAATCTTTTTCTGATGACCTTTTAAGATATCAATTGCTTCTTCTTTAGAGATTGTTATATTCTCATTTTTCCAAGATTTTGGATTTCTTGATTGATTATGTTTAATAAGCAAATGTGCAGCACGAACTTTTGAAGGCTCTTCTTTAATTGTCAGAAAATATTTCTTTAATTGTTCAACATCTGTACCTTCTGGTGCTTCCCATATGGATTCCTTAGAAACAGGATTAAAGTAATAATGACGATTATGAGTCTTTGATTTACGAATCTCCCATCCCTCTGGTAAACCTGTAGAAGCCTTAATTGTTAATATACTACTAAATACCTCGATCATTGACATTTTTTAAAACAACTTACCATTTGATTAGTAATAAAGTGTTCCTTGGGCTGGGTTGACTGAAGTTACCAGATATTTAGAAAAACTCAGATTTGCTATACGCACGCGGAGCAGTCCTGTCAATATGATTCTTGATTTTGACAAGATTAACTCAAGGGCGTAGGCCGATCCCGGGACCGCCAGCCCTGCGATGAGGGGAGTAGTTACGGGGGATACCGGAGTTTTTGAAACTGAAGCCTTGGTGCCTATGAATACGATACTTAAACTTGTAAGCATATAGATTAAATTAGCTTCATGTGGGGTATCTATTTCATATGTCCGATTCTCGGAGATTTAGGCTACGTATATAGTCTCGGGGAAATTAAGAAAGTACGGACAAGAGGCACAGCACCTACTGAGATAGCTAATATATTTAGCCAGTCCTTGTGTCAAGAAGTGTCAGCATGCTGGTTTACAGTCAGCCGAGTAATAGTTTGAACACATATAGCGATATAGTAATATAGTAATATAGTAATATAGTGATGTGTAGTGATGGTTGATAGAAATACACCACTGTAACGCGCTGCATTAGTTATTGCAGCATTTAACGGGAGCCGCCGATTTTTGCCGGGGTTTCTAACACAGCGTCGTAAAACCAAACATAAATATATTATATATATATATCTGATCTTTCTCTTGAAATTTTAAGTAACCATTGAAATTGATTAAATTTTTTCAAAAATGGCAAATACTGGAGAACTTAAAAAGAAACCAATTAACTTTGAGAACCTTTTATTAGGTGCTGGTTTGAATATTGTTGAGTAAGTATTTTTTTAACTGGGGAAGGTTTCTGCGTATTTATTAATTGATAAGGATATATATGATTTCCACGTATACAATAGATAAATTTTACTAACATTATAGGGTTACCACTCTTGGTCAACCTTTAGAAGTTACAAAGACTACCATGTCAGCCAATCGTTCTTTTGGACTTGCTAAAGCAGTGAGTCATGTTTGGTCAAGAGGTGGATTTTTTGGATTTTATCAAGGACTTATTCCATGGGCTTGGATTGAAGCATCAACTAAAGGTGCTGTATTAGTATTTGTTGCTTCTGAAGCTGAATATCATTTTAAAAGATTTGGTTTAGGAAATTTTGCTGCTGGTATTGCAGCTGGTATGGCTGGTGGTGTAGCTCAAGGTAAGTGATAATTTGCTTTATTTTATTTTATTTTATTTGAATTTGATTTATTTACTAACATTTTTATTAGCTTATGCTACAATGGGATTTTGTACAACTATGAAAACTGTTGAAATTACTCGTTCTAAACAATTGGCTACAGGTGCGCCAGTTGAATCTACATTTTCAGTATTCCGTAACCTCTTAAAGAAGGAAGGTATTCGTGGTGTTAACAAGGGTGTCAATGCAGTTGCAATTCGTCAATGTACAAACTGGGGTTCTCGTTATGGTTTAGCTCGTTTAGCTGAAAATGGTATTCGTAACCTTACTGGAAAGAAAGAAGGTGAAAAACTTAGTGTTGCTGAAAGAATTTTAGCCTCCTTCATTGGTGGTTCTCTTTCTGCTTGGAACCAGCCCATTGAAGTTGTTCGTGTCGAAATGCAAAGTAAAGTGGATGATCCAAACAGACCAAAGAATTTAACCGTTGGTAAGACTTTGAAATATATCTATGAAAATAATGGATTTAAAGGTCTTTACAGAGGTGTTACACCAAGAATTGGTTTAAGTGTCTGGCAAACCATTTTCATGGTTGCAATTGGTGATTCTATAAAGGAGAAACTTGCATCTCTGAGAGCTACAAAATTATCCTAATTTTTATTATTTTCTTACATTTTATTTAATGCAATCGTAGAAGTTGTACATTGTAGAAACTCTATACTTCTTGTTTAACAGGCTCCTCTTCGCTTAAAAAGAATGCATTACCAACAGTTCTCTTCTTCACTGCTGAAATCTTACCATTTGGAGGTAATCTTGGTCTAATGTTTCTTTGCTTCTGAGGTAAATCTTCATCCTCCATTATCAACATTTTATCCTCATTGTTTGTGAGTGGTAAATCTTTATTACTAGTGTTGTTATTTTTGAAATTTTTGAGGTATATAACCTTGGACTTATCAAAGAATTTCTTCAAGAATGGCTGCATCAACTTGATTTGATTGTCAATATCTGTCTTTGACAATCTAGGATACTTCACATTCTTATCAAACTCTTCTATTAAACTTTGGTCTGCAGCATTCACATTTTGCGCATTAAATAACGAGCTGTTAAGTCTAGAGTTTAACAAGTGCAAAGGAATTGATGACGAGAGCATGTTGAACTCTTTATCAAGACCTAATTCACGGAAACCAAAGAAATCATCACCAAGCTCATTAGAGAAATCACCTGTAAGGAACTGATCTGAATTATCACCAAAATTCTTTTCATTCATAAGATCTTTTTCAGATTGAAATGACATAAGAGTTGGTCTGAGTAAATCTTTTAAAAAGATCAGAAGTTTCAGTTTCAATTCCTTCAATTTATTATTCTGTTTAAACACTCCATCTTTAACATAGTAATAAAGATCATCTGGCTTTGAAATACCATTTTCTATTAAAGATAATAATAAAATATTGGATTTACTGCTAACCTTGTTATGAGAAGCAGTCTCCAAGTGCAATTTAATAGTTTTCGCTAAATTCCCAAGGAAAGTCTCGGCCACCTGGGTCAAAACTTCCACAGCTGGTGGATCGGCTGTTTCAAATCCAGTATTCATTAATAATTTACCTATATTCTTTCTGAGAATATTATAGTTAAACCCACTATTAAACTTATGATCAAATATAACGTCTTCCGACTCTTTTTCAAGAGGATTCAAGTCCAAATCTTTTATTTTCTCGAAATTTGGAGGTTTAAGTTGTGTATGATGAATAAATTGATTTTGTTGCATTTGTCTAATTAATGATATTTTAAAACAAATCTTTCGGATCTCTTGCATATGGCTAATATTCTCAACAATGATCTTATTTAAACCATTTTGTGGAGATATGAACCCACTTTGCTCTTCCTTCTTCCCTTCATCCCCCAATTTTCTTCTAAAGTTTAATTTCTCAGCAATTCTATTTTCTTCCTTTGACAATTCACCTTCATTTTTACCCTGATATCCAATGACTGGAATTCCGTTAATAATATCGTATTCTGTTAAATATAAATCATCAATTCCATTGTCATCTCCATCACCATCTTTTAAATCTGCAGCATTAAGTAGCTTAGTTTTCTTTCTTGGTGGTTCCAGGCTCAGTCTGACCTCTGGTTGTGCTTCTTGATCCTTGGTTCCATTACTAAGACCAATGTTTGCGCCGGATACAACTCTCATAAACTCTGACATTTTCGAAGCATCTCTGAGTACAGCCTCAGCTTCTGAGTTTAAGACAGGTCCATCATCGCTTTTAATAAATAATTTAGATCTTCTCAATAAAAAGTCACCACGAACTTTAGAAGTATAATTTTTCCATATTTGGGTCTCCAAATCATTGGCATCATCATTGAAATAATCATCATTTTCTGCCCCAGCACCTTCGTCATCTCCTTCTTCTATATCTGCTTGTGAATCATTAACCTCATCTTCCGCAGCAGCAGTAGTACTTGGTTCTGGTGTTCCTGTAGCTACCAGAAGGGTCAGTTGGTTTGGTACAGGAGTACTGCTTTGTGGAGAGGCTGTATCAGTATCAGTTGGAGCTGGAGCACCATTACTAGTTCTTTTTAAACCTTTTCCTCCAGTTGGTTTCTTTTGATTATGCGCATTCAGTCTTTCAATCTCTTTTTCCTCCTTATCAATTTCAGTACGACTTCTAATAGTAATATCAGGGATCAATGGCATCAAACTTTGTGTCTTCTTTCTCATCGCTAAAGCATCCTTTCTCAACTGATGTGCAGGATCTGTATTATATGTTAAACAGTTGGTCCATATAAGCATCAAATCACTAACAAAATCAGACTTGGATTTATAATCTAAATTCTTTAGCTTTTTCATCACAGTATTTAAATCCATCGGTTTTTTAATTATTTGATAATAATTTGGAGCTTCTCTCTTTGAAACTTTGGTTAAAAATGGAGTGGAATGTTGAGTGTAACTTCGAAGATCAATAACTACTTTCTCACAAGCTTCATAAAGTTCTTCTTGACCAATTCTTTCATCAGAGCTCCATTTAGATTTAGATTTCTTCACATCATGAATTAAATTCCGTAATTCTCTACCAGTTAAATTTGGAACCTTTTCTTTATTGTTATCAATCAATTTTAATAAATATTTCAATGATAAGTTGGCGCTACCAATATTCATACTTAATTGACTTGACAAACTTGGAGTTTCCTGGCTTTGTTTTGCTGATGAATGTTCGTCAACAATCTTATCATTCGCCTCCAATTTTTGACGTTTCAAAAGTGTCTCACGATCATCTTCAAAATTATGATAAACACTATTCAAATTCTTAATAATCTCTAATTCCTGTGTTGTAACAATTGTATCATTGCTATTTAAACTAGTTGATAATTTAGCTGTAGTGGTTTGTGATGACTTCCCAGATTTATCATTCTTCGCCTGTGTTTGGTTCTGCTGTTCAGAAGAGATATCTTGTTCCTCTCCTCCAATATCTAATATTATATATTTATCATGATGCTCAAATTTAACAGTGGACAGAGATCCTGAACCTGATTTAGTGCTATTCTTTTCTTCATTATTGTTATTATTATTACTATTGTTACTTGTATTGTTATTATCATCATCTTCATCGTCATCATCATAGTCATCATCTTCATCAGCATCTCTAGTAGTGGCCGCTGGTTTTGTTGGCTGTTGTACATTAGAAGCATCTTCAAAATCACTATCTTCTTCTTCAAGTAAATTGAAAACATTATTATCATCTTGATCACTAGTGCCATCTTGCATATTAAAAAAATAAGCAGTCGCTTTCCCCCAAAGAAGTGATCTAACTCTTAAAGTTATAGGCCTGGAATTTACTAATGCTGATTCTATCAGACTATTACTGTTTTCACGTATAGCAATGCACCCATTAAGTAAGTGTGTCCATAAACTTTTACTTGTCGCTTTGTCTAAGCTGGAGTCAAATATTTTTGATATTACTTGAAGCTGAAAAGGCGTTAAATACGTATTCCAAAAAGTAGTATTAGAATATAAATGTTTCGCCACTGAATATAAAGATTCAGCATCATTCTCTTGGAACAGCTTAAGCTTATTCATGACCGCCAAAAGTTCAGTCCAGTGTAGGTTGGTTGGCCCTTCATTTGGTAAATATCAATCTTCGCGAGTTTGCGTTACCCGGCATATGTTGGAAAGAATAAGGCGGTATGAACATTGCTTAATCTGCAAGTAAAAGTTAGTCAGTAAAGAATGAGGAATTATGGAGTTAAACTCATGATGTAGAAATGAAAAATAAATATTTCAAGACAACATAACGTTTACGGTAATTTCAATAGTTTAATTGCATACAATTCACCAGCATAACTGTTTATGCCATGTTTCTGCTGTCAAGTGGACTAGTTCAGCTCTGGGATGGGGAGCAGAAAGGAGGACCTTTTTGCAGGATCTATATAATCTATGTAATCTATGTAAGCTATGTAATCTGTTTACTCTAAAATTATATTTTTAGATATTAGTTGTGGGAGGCTTTGCGAAAAGATAGCGTGTAGATACAATACGATGCTACCCAATTATTAGTTGATCGGCACTGAGGCAACAAGGTAATTAACAATATCTATCAGTATGTTTATCAAAACAATGGTAAAAAATAACCTTTCTAGAGTGCAGTTTTCCATAAATTCCAGTAAATTTAAGGAACGTGGTTTTAGTACTGTGGATACATTCCATGCTGTGGCCGTACGTGCATGTAAAGCTATGGATACCAGCAGTACATTGAGAAAGTGACAAGACTTGCTATGAGTACCAATAACTTAAAAAATATTAATTTAATGTTTGTTTAATATTTTTCATCTTTTTTTTTTTTTTTTTCTTTTGATACTTGCTGTAATATTTTAATATATAATTTATATTGTATGTACACATTTTGAAGTTATTTTGCATTGTTGAGATTAGACGCTACTACATTTCTGGGGAAACTACATGAAGCATGAAGGATCAACGCACACGAGTAGATTAGTGAGCTGCAGAGATTGAAAGGCGATCGCTTACATTCTTTCAGTAATTTCTAATATTATTATGGATATTCACGGAGTCAGAGCCGCTTAAAGTAGCTAAATTAACAATAGTATATGGGTTAAGAAAATAACTACATGCATGCAAGTGAGCTTTGCCAATACTTAAGATTGAATTGGGTTCATTATATGCAAGGAAAGTAGCCATAATCCAATTTAAACAATAAAATTGGAAACAGATTATCCCGGATTATTTAAATAGGGTTTATTCTGCCACTTTTTTTAAATTTTTTGGTTTCACTTTCATTGAAAGTATAATCATTTGCGATGTTGAAATTTTATTTGGTATTTCAAGTATTAATACAAATAGTATTAGCTTCAGCTGGACCTGGAAGTTATGCTCCATGGAAAGTTCAATGTCCAGCAGAGTCTCTTTTACGTGAAGCAAATACTATTAGTCCACAAGAAAAGAGTTGGCTTTCTAAAAGAGATCAAGTAACAAGTGAAAAATTAATTGATTTTCTTAAGGATCGTGCTAAATTAGATGAGTCAGAATATTCTGATCATGTATCTGGACAAGATAATATTCGTATTGGTTTAGCATTCTCTGGTGGTGGATTTCGTGCAATGTTTGCTGGTGCTGGTGAACTTTCTGCTCTTGATAGTCGTACTGATGGTGCTAATGAACATGGACTTGGTGGATTATTAGATGCATCTACTTATATTGCAGGATTATCTGGAGGTAATTGGTTAGTTGGATCATTAGCATTTAATAATTGGACAAGTGTTCAAGATATTTTAGATAAAAAGTCCCTGATTTGGAATACTGATTATGCTCTTTATAATTTAGGTGGTAATATTTTTTCTCAAGGTTATTATTTTGTTAAATGGATTTATCATCTTCATTTAAAAGTAAAAGCTGGATTTAATGTAACTTTTATTGATGTTTGGGGACAAGCAATTTCAAATGTTTTATTTCCAAAGCTGAATAAATATGGACTTGGAATTACATGGTCAAGTATTCAATATTGGCCAGTATTTAAAGATGCTTCAATGCCATTCCCAATTTCTGTTGCTGATGGTGTACCTGATGAATATCCAGTAACTTCTTTAAATTCAACTATTTTTGAAACAAATCCTTTTGAATTTGGTTCTTGGGATAATAATGCAAAAGGTTTCACTCCAGTTGGTTATTTAGGAACTGAATTATCAGCTGGTAAACCAACAGGTGATTGTTATAATGGCTTTGATAATGCTGGTTTTGTTATGGCTACTTCTTCTGCATTTTTTTATTCTTTTATGGATGCTTTATCAACTGCTGGATCTCTTGGTAATACCTTAAAACTTATTGCTAGTTTATCTTATACACTTTTAGGTCAAAAACAAGATAACAGTACTTATACTGCTATTTATCGTAACCCATATCATGGAAGTACACTTTCACTGGGAATTTATCAAAATTCTAAAAAGATTTTACTTGCTGATGGCGGTGATGATAGAGAAGCTATTCCTTTTGCGCCCCTTTTGCAACCTGAACGTGCTGTTGATGTTGTATTTGCATTTGATAATTCTGATGATACAGTTGATAAATGGCCAAATGGAACTTCTTTAATTGCTACTTATAGACGTCAATTTACTCCTGATCAACAAGCAAATAATATTTCTTTTCCTTATGTTCCTCCTGCTACTACTTTTATTGAACGTGGTATTAATACTCATCCAACATTCTTTGGATGTGATGCTCGTAACCTGTCTGGTCTTGCTTCAATTCCTCCTTTAGTTGTTTATGTACCAAGTGCTTATCATTCATACCTTGCAAATACTTCTACCTTGGAAATGGTTTATGATGAAACTGCTCGTGCTGGTATGATCCGTAATGGTTTTGAGTCTACTAGTAGAGGTAACTTGACTGATGATGCCTCATGGCCTACATGTGTTGGATGTGCTATTGTGAGAAGATCACAAGAAAGAGCCAACCAACCATTGTCTGATGTTTGTAGAAAATGTTTCCAAGATTACTGCTGGGATGGTGCCATCCATGCTGACTCGGCCATCACCAATTCTTCTTGGTTAAACGGCACTGAACAGCGTAGGATAGTTGTCAGAACACCTATACAATGATCTATATACAGTTAACAGCCCACTTTCTTCCACAGCATAGCGTCATGTTTTTTTTTCTCCTTTCTTGATTTCTTGATTTTTTCGTTTCTTTACTAATTTACGCTCTGATACTGTGAATGTAGACTTTTCTGTATATAGCTACACTGCAGGGCCCACTTTTCCTGTACGGACGCGTTGGGTTTTTCACTGGAATTTTTTATCGCGTCTGATGCCAGTACAGACTCCAATATGGACTCGTTGAAGATACTCGTGCTACCTAAGGACGTAAACACGACCAAGATCAGCTTGGACGCGGGCGATGAAGGAGGGTGTAAATTTGTGCAAATGCCGCACCCACGCACCCAAGGAAGTGTGCAATTTCTAATATCTCCCGAGGCTCGCTGGTATGAGCTTAAACAGGTAAGTGGAAATGTCAATCCACACTCAAACAAACAGCAGTTGACTACAGACAGTGATAAGCCTTTAAAGTCAATTCTTATTGAGAGCACTGATTTTGAAACTCAGAAGGATAATAACGGTACTCTTTTAATAGATCCAACTTTCTATGTTGTTACACCGTTTAACCCAGCATACTGGGTCTTGAGCTACCTATACAATTCTACAGGAAGCTCAAAGAAGCAAGATGGTCCTGGAAGATTTTGGACATTAGATGATATAAGCGATGCAATGGAGGAGCATAACGAGGCATATAGAAACATATCATTGGATCAACTAGAGACTGCATTGAAACAGTTATGTGACGTAATGGAGGAGCACGATTCAGTATTTTATCAGTATTCTTCAGAGAAGGCTAAAAGCTGGGTTAAAGAACATGTAAAGAAATTGAGTGATAATCATTTCCCAAAGAGTATTTTGACAAGAAAAATCAAGCCATATATTGCACCAGCTACAATTCTGGGACTGACACCGGAGTCTGTAGAGACTGCTGCTAAGTTGAAATATTCATTATCACTCATTGGTAGCTATCTTCCACATAGTTTAGTAGAAGAATTAGAGAAGAATGATTTTGGAGAGCAAATGCAGACATTGATTGATTACGTTAAGGCGCAGAAGGAGATTAGAGATAAACAAATATTAGCAGAACAGAACTTGACTGATATGAATAAACAATTAGAACAACAGACAACAAGAAGAAAGCCAATTCCAAAGGTTAAAATACCGAAAAAGACTACAAAGAAAGTAACTAAAGGTGCTTTGGATAGTTTCTTTAAAAAGAAAGAATTAAAATGATGATTGAATTTTTTTTTATTATTATATATACATGTATTATTTTTTAGATAATTTATTGTAGATTCCTAAACCACTTGAAATCCAACTTCCAATATTACTCATTTCTGATGGAAGAATTATTGTATTTGTTTCTTTTGCTAATTTAGAGAATGATTCAATATATTTTTCAGCAACTTGTAATGAAACTGCATCTTTTCCACCAGGAGTTTCTTCAATTGCTTTTGCAACACGACGAATACTTTCAGCTTCAGCATTTGCTTTAACTAAAATAGCTTCAGCTTCACCTTCAGCACTATTAACAAGTTCAGCCTTATTTGCTTCAGATGCTAAAATAGTACTTGTCTTTTTACCTTCAGCAATATTAATTGCAGATTGACGTTGACCTTCAGATTCTAAAATTTCAGCTCTTTTAGAACGTTCAGCACTTACTTGTCTATGCATAGCTTCTAATACATTCTCTGGTGGATGAACATCTCTAATTTCATAACGTAAACATTCAATACCCCATGGTTCTTTTGCTGCATTATTAAGAGCTTCAGTTATATTATGATTTAATCCAGCTCTTTCACGTAAAACTCTATCTAATGTTAATTGACCAATTTCAGCACGCATAGTAGTTTGAGCAAGTTGTGAAATAGCGTATCTTGGATCTTCAACTCCGTAACTTGCTCTATAAGCATCAATTACTTTAATATATAAAACTCCATCTAAATCTAAAGTAACATTATCACTAGTTATAGCAGATTGTGACGGAATTGCAATAGCTGATTCTTTAAGTGATTGAACATATCTAATCTTATCAAGAAATGGAATTAAAATTGCCATTCCTGGTTCAAGAATTCTATTAAATTTTCCCATTCTTTCAACAACCCAAGCAGTCTGCTGAGGAACAAATCTAATAATTGTATTAGATGGCAAACTACTTGATGAGCTACCACTTACCGGTGACGAGCTTCCTCCTTGAAAATATGTGAGATTGTTAGGAACAGGTGAAAAAGCTCCAGCATTAGTCTTAAGACCACGAACTGAGTTTCTACCGACTCCTAAAAGTGCACCCCGCATTGTCTGTGAACAAACTCTAGAGATCATAGTGCCGCTATTCAGTCCTCTACCACACCCAACCAAGAGTTTTTCAAGTGGCAAATGGTTACGTGCGATGTGTGGATGGAGCCGACCAAGTCCACTGCAGTTGCCGAGGAAGGGTATGAGAGCGGTAAATTTGGTGCCATACTGCCTAAATGAAGGTGATATCCACAGCCATGGGATATTGAGGGCCGTGATGGGCCGTGATGGGCAGCCCTGGTGATATCAATCATCTGACAGCAGTAGAATGCTGATGCTGTGGGCTCAGACGGAGCAGTATTCTGGCCTGTTCATACCATCCAGCTCAGAAATTGTGGCTTAATATCATAGAATCTGTAAAAGAACAAATACAATAATTCTACCCTCAGAAATGAGTGAAGAAATACAGCTAAAGTCGCCTCAGCTGTGGTTTTGGCAGTGGCTCAGATACACTTGAGGCTCCTCATATACTGACTGTTGCAATGAGGAAGTCCGGATACAATGTAATAAATACCTTGTTACAACTTTACTTATAACTTATTGCTAGGGAACAACAGACTCGAATGTGTTGTTGTATTGTGTGTATAGTGTACATGTATGTTGGGGTTGGTGCCCTAGGCATAGTGCTTGCACCGGGTAAGCTAAAATTTTCAGGTAAAGTAGAGGAAGAGCATCGAGGTAGGAGGACAGAGCCAGTGTATAGTAATGACTGATATATCATTGAATGAACAAGAATTTGTGCGAAGTGCACTTTTACAGGGAATACGACAAGATTCACGTGGGATGGATGAATTTCGTCCTGTTGAGATTGAGTTAGGTTCAGAGAAGGGATATGTTGAAGTTAAGCTTGGAGCTACAAGAGTTGCAGCTAGAGTTAGTGGTAAAATTAGTAAACCAAAGGATGAAAGACCATTTGAAGGAATATTTTTAACTAGTACAGAGATTGGACCAATAGCTAGTAAAGAATTTGAACTGTCTAGACCATCAGAAATTGAATCAAGAGTTTCAAGAATGATTGAAAGAGCTGTTAAAAGAGCAGGAGCTTTAGATCTTGAAGCTTTATGTATTGTTGCTGGTGATAAATGTTGGGAAATTAGAGCAGATGTTCATTTTTTAGATCATGATGGTGGATTTGTTGATGCTGCATGTATTGCAGTTATGACTGCATTACAACATTATAGAAGACCAGAAATAAGTGTTCAAGGTGAACAAATAATTTTATATTCACCAGAAGAAAGAGAACCTATTGGATTATCAATTCTTCATGTACCAATTTGTATATCTTTTGCTTTATTTAATAAAGGTGAAAAAGAACAAAGTATAAAACAAGATGTTAATGAACTTATAATAATTGATGCAACTCGTCAAGAAGAAGAATTGGCTCAAGGTACAATGACAATTACAATGAATAAAAATAAAGAAATATGTCAAATACTGAAAAATGGTGGAGTACCATTAGATGGAATTGATATTTTAAATAGTTGTTCAAAAGCATCTATTATAGTTGATAAAATATCAGAACAAATTAAGCAAGCATTAACAGCATTTTGACTCTAATATCGTATATATAAACTTAACTCAATTTACAGTATATGACTTAAAATTATTATAAATAAACGTGATAGTTTTTAATTCATATGTATAATTTATTAAAAGGACTTTATTTAATGTATACCATCGGAAAATTGTAAATCATAACCGCGGCGTTTGGCCAAGTGCTGCCATAGCACCATACACGGCACTTTGCTGGTTACTGTATATAGTACATCTCATCTTTAGAGTGCAGCTCCATTACATGAGTAGCAGAATAAAATATATATATATATATATATATACAATTGGCAGTTTAATTATCATATATAATCAGTTCATAATCAATAGCAAAGAAATATGAAACTTTAGTTAATTAAACAGGAATTAAGCTTAACCTCATTGTCCAATCGGTTCAGTAAGTTTTGTTAATCAAGCATTAGAACCGTTGAAGCCATCTGCATCTATCTGCTGGTACGGGTGTTACCTTATTTGATGGCAGCCCAAAAAAGTATTTTTTTTTATTCCCCAACGAATTGGTAGAGAAATATCAGAATTGATTACGTTAACCCCAGTTTAACTATATATTAAAAAGTGCTATTTAATAAAAGAATACTAATTAATATAACCAGAAAAAATAGGGTATTAGCGTAATTAAATCAAATATTATTTAATTAAACTTTTATATGATTAAATATATCTCTAAATGTCCCAGAGTACGGCTTTCCGTGCTCCCAACCGGAGCCTTTAAATTGTTTGGGCTGCCGCAGCCGCAGACATATAAGTATCGAAGCTTGCTGGCTTTTAATTTTAAATCCAATCTTTATAGTTTTCAAAATACTAAAAGAGAACTTAGCACAATGTCAAGTACAGAATCAAGGTAAGTATTTTATTAAAATTACTTTAATATGATTAAATTTCAAATCAATTGGTGATTATTCCCTTATTTTTTTTTTTTGTGTTATACTATGGGGTATTAACTAAATTTTAGTTCTTTAGGTCGTGAGATCTTACCAACCCATGTTTATCCTGATCATTATTATGTTACATTAGAACCAGATTTTAGTAAATTTACTTTTGATGGTACTGTTTTAATTGATTTAGATGTTAAAGAGACTTGTTCTTCAGTAACTTTAAATTATTTAGAAATTACCATTGAGAAAGCTACTATTGATGGTGAAGATGTTAAAGGAATTGAATATGATTTAAAAAAACAAGAAGTTACATTTACTAGTTCTAAAGAATTAGAAAAAGGTTCTAAAAGTAAAATTGAAATTAAATTTCAAGGTATTTTGAATGATCAAATGGCTGGTTTCTATCGTTCTACTTACAAAGATGATGAAGGTAACACAAAATATTTAGCAACCACTCAATTCGAAGCTACTGATGCTCGTCGTGCTTTCCCATGTTTTGATGAACCAGCTATTAAATCTCGTTTTGAAATTACTTTAATTGCTGATAAAGAATTAACTACTTTAGCTAATATGTTACCAGCTTCAGAAAAAGATTTAGGAAATGGTAAGAAGGCTGTTACTTTTGAAAGTACTCCACTTTTATCAACTTATTTAGTTGCTTTCATTGTTGGTGATTTACGTTATGTTGAGAATAATGATTATAAGATTCCAGTAAAGGTTTATACTACCCCAGGTTTAGAAAATCAAGGTAAATTTGCTGCTGCTCTTGCTGCCAAGACTCTTAAGTTCTTTGCGAAGGCTTTCGATATTGAGTATTATGTACCACATATGAATATGGTAGCCATTCATGATTTTAGTGCAGGTGCTATGGAGAATTTATCCTTGATTACTTACCGTACTGTTGATTTATTGATTGATGAAAAGACTGCTTCTTTAGCAAGAAAATTACGTGTTTCTGAGACTGTTCAGCATGAATTGGCCCATCAATGGTTTGGTAACTTGGTTACCATGAAATGGTGGAATGACTTGTGGCTTAATGAGTCTTATGCTACTTACTGTTCTTATATGGTTTTCGAGGAAACTGAGAATGAATCATTTATCTTCCAAAACTTTGAAGCTGACACATTATCAGCTGCCTTTAGATTAGATGGTTTACGTTCTTCTCATCCAATTGAGGTTCCAGTTAAGCGTGCTGGTGAAATTAATCAAATTTTTGATGCTATTTCTTACTCCAAGGGTTCTTCTTTATTAAGAATGATTGCTCACTGGCTTGGAAAGGATGTTTTCCTTAAGGGTGTTTCTAACTACTTAAAGCAACACAAGTTCGGTAATGCTGAAACTTCAGACTTATGGACTGCTTTGTCTGCTGCCTCTGGAAAAGATGTTCTTAAGGTTATGGATATCTGGACTAAGAATATTGGATACCCTGTCGTTACTGTTAAGGAAGATGGTAACAAGATTACTTTAACCCAAAACAGATTTTTGTCTACTGGTGATGTTACTGATGAAGATGACAAGACCTTATACCCAATTTTTGTTAACTTAAAGACTAAGTCTGGCGTTGACTCTGACTTACGTCTTGAAACTCGTGAAGCTACTTACGAAGTTGAAGATCCAGAGTTCTTCAAGATTAATTCTGATGCTGTTGGTTTCTACCGTACTTTATATGCTCCTGAGAGATACACCAAGTTGGGTGAAGCTGGTGTTAACGGTCTTTTATCTATTCAAGACCGTACTCACTTGGTCGAAGATTCTTTCGCTTTGGCTCTTTCTGGTTACACTGCAACTACAAATTTCTTAAATTTAGTATCTAGTTGGTCTAAAGAAACCGAGTTTATTGTTTGGGCCTCTATTTTAGGTTCAATTGGAGAAATTCGTGGCGCATGGAAGTTCCATGACGAGGTCTCCGGTGATGCTTTGAAGAACTTGACCAGAAAGTTGATTGGTTCAAAGATCACTACTCTTGGATGGGAATTCGGATCATCTGAAGATGTCTTGAGTCAAAGATTAAAGTCAACTTTGTTTGGTGCCGCTGCTAGTGCTCAACAAGAGGATGTTGTTAAGATCTCTAAAGAAAAATTTGCCAAGTTCGTTAGCGGTGACAAGGATGCTATTCATCCAAACATTAAAGGCGCTGTATTTAATGTTGTTGCTCGTGAGGGAGGTGAAAAAGAATATGAGCAATTTTTGGAAATTTATAAGAATCCTCTTTCTCTTGATGAAAAGCTTCTTGCATTACAATGCCTTGGTGCTTTCAATGATGCTGATCTTATTAAGCGTACTTTAGGTTACTGTTTCGATGCTGAAGTTGTTAAACCACAAGACATTTACATGCCACTTACTGGTTTAAGACAACATAAGGAAGGTATTCTTGCATTATGGAAATGGTTGCAAGAAAACTGGGATACTATCTCTCATAAATTCCCTCCATCATTAAACATGTTGGGACGTATTGTTGATATTTGTGTCTCTGGATACATTGTCCCAAATGCTCGTGAAGAAGTTACTAAATTCTTTGAAGGTAAAGAATTAACTGGTTTCGACAAGAACTTAGAACAAGCTTTAGATAAGTTAGAGTCAAAGTATAAGTGGATTGAGCGTGATGGTGACGCTGTTTCTAAATGGTTATCTGAAAATGGATACACCAAATAGATCTTAAAAAAAAATAATAATACCAAACCGAGTATATAGCTAAATTGAAGTAATTTTTTTTTTTCGAAAAAAAAAAAAATTATATTGATATCAAACTGATTATTGTATATATTAGTCTTCTATTTCGCCATTAGTCTTCTATTTCGCCGTTAGTTTTTTGTATTTCTTCCTTATTAGCTGCTGATAATTGATCTTCATCTATTTCCTTAAGATGCTGTTCAGTTAACCAAGGAATTGATTCCATCTCAATTGTTTGCTGAAGATCTGGAGGCCCATTTGAAATTTCAGATTCAGTAATAACTGGTGGAAATTCTTTTAAAGAACTTTGAACATATATAAGTGAATCTAAGGCTAATAGATATTTCTGTGGTTCATTAGACTTGTAATGAGGTTCTGGTGATTGAATTAATTCAGCTATTCTTAGAATTGTAAATGGAGGAGAATCAGGAAATCGACTATTAAATTCTTTTGTTAACCTTAATAAAATATTACCAACTGTTTCATTGACTTTTGTTAATGGATTTATAATTACTGAATCTTTAACAGTCTCAGAGTTATCAGTTGGCTTGAAGTACAGATTAGGCAGAAAATATTCATCTAAACGCTGTATCATATACTCTCTAATTTTTGGCCACTCAACATCAAACGTCTTAGAGTCATAAGTCTTTGACTTAATAATCGAGCTTATCGCCTCCGATAGCTCCTTATCGCTCATTTATCTCGTTTGTTGTATGCGTTTTGTAGACCGCGTCAGTATGCTGTGCTCTAAGAAAAATTGTATATTTTTCATATCCTTTCCGGAGACGCACAACGCGAGGCAGGTCCCCCCAGCGCTCTACATCACGACGACATCTGCTGCTCCTACCGCCATATGCTGGTGAATATCACTGTATTATAGATAAACACACTGAGCGACAGCAAACAGCACCTCACAACCCCCAATTGTGTGGCGCAGCGTCCGCACACATCCCCGATTGGTTGACGTAGATGGTCTAGTTCCGGGTCATACCGTTGGAATGTGTAGGTACATGTAAATTGGAAAATATCAGGTAAAAAATTTCGGACATGGACAAGATGATTACCACAATGCTTGGAAGCCTGCTTAGACATACCAGTCGAAGAGTACCACGTTTGGCTCAGATACATGGATTTAGATTAATTTCAAATAGTTCTGAAGTTCCAGAAGTAAAAAATAATAATCCTGTATCAGCTCCAGCAGATCTTAAATTAGATGAAGATGTTGATGAATGGCTTACAGCTATACAAAGATTAAGAGAAGAATTTGGTAGTTCTATTAATCCATATAATCCTGATACATCTCTTGCTGCTCCTGGTCAACATCGTGTTGATTGGGAAAAAGTATCAGTAGGTAAATTTCAACCAAATGAATCTCAAATAACTGAAGCTCAAAATCTTAAATTAAAACCAATTCCATTACCAAAAGATGAAGTATTAGAACATTGTACTAATTTATTAATGAGACATGGTAAAAAAGCAACTGCTGAAAAATTAATGGCTCAAGCTTTATATTTAGTTAAATTACATTTAAGAACTGATCCAGTTGAAGTTCTTAAAGATACTCTTGAAAAAATGTCACCATTAATGATTGTTAAAAATTTTAAAAATAATACTGCAAAAGCTGTTAATGCTCCAGTTCCTTTAACTCGTCGTCAACGTCTTCGTATTGCTTTTGGTTGGATTGTTGCTAGAAGTTCTGATAGACAAGCTCATGATTTTAGTGTTAGATTAGGTGAAGAAATTGTTGCTGCTTCTAAGGGAGAATCAAAGGGTTTCGATTATCGTTCAGAGATGCATAAAGAAGCAGTTCTGTTCAGAGCTTATGCTAAAATCTAGTAGATTTAATCATGTAAATAAAGAAATAAATAAAACCTGGAAATTTGTGGTATTTGTAGTAAGAAGCTAAAGGTCTTTTACGCTCGTTCTACTATGATAATATTGGGTGCGCGCCATCGCTGCTTTGCAGATCGAGCGATGAGGAATGTTTTACTGAAACCTCACCCTGTATTTAACGTTGTCATGTCTAAAAGACTTATTCGTTGTATTTCTTCTTTGACAATAACTGACCCCTTAGTCATTTATCAGAATAAAGTTTCTCAAGGAATACTCAAAAGTGATGTCGCACAACTAAGAGCAGCCAAGTTATTTCTGGATCTTTATTTGCAAGTTCGCGACTATGAACCTCCAAAAGCAGCAGAGTTAGAACTTCGAAAATTAATGGATGATTTAGCTCTAAGAAGAGCGATTGATAATCAAGGAGTTTTTGCATGGGCAAGTAAAATAATTACAAATAGTCGACTGCTTGTCTCTGTAAAATCACCCCAAGATCTCTTGAAGTCGACACCTGCGCCGCTTGGGTTATTGATTAATGGATCTGTTGGATGCGGTAAGACAATGCTTATGGATCTATTTGCAGATAGTTTACCTTACCAGTCTAAGGGAAGATGGCATTATCATCATTTTATGTTATGGGTGTTTCAACAAATTCATGATATCAAACAAAACCATGGGGCGACTGCTTCAGTTAGGGATTACGAACATTTAAATGAATCTGTACTTTTTGAGCTTGCTACTAGATTGGTAAGAAACAATACTATACTTATGCTTGATGAATTTGCATTACCAGATATTGCTGCTGCTAAAATTATTCGTATAGTTTTTACATACTTCCTTCTGCTTGGTGGAGTATTGGTCGCTACATCAAATAGAATGCCCCAGGATTTATACGCTACAGAGTTTGCTAAAGCTGAATTTAGAGACTTTCTCACAGTGTTGCAGACTCGCTGTATGGTGCTAGACATGGATTCAACGAATGATTACCGTCATGAACTCTCACAGCTTAGCCATGAAATGATACCACGGATAGCAGTAGGATCCTCCAAACAGTGGGAGGATGCTGTTGATCTGCTTGTGAGCAACGATGAAGGCAACGATGATACGATTTCTATATCTGTTTATCAGCGGGAAATAAAATTCCCTTGCGTTCGACCAAAAGTGGTAAAAGTTGATTTTACAGATATTTGTCGTAAGGAACTTGGACCGGCTGATTATATATCTCTTGCATCGAACGTTCATAGTATGGCAATAGAAAATATACCAGTATTTCATATTACTAATAAGAGTGAAGCCCGAAGATTTATTACTTTAATTGATGCATTATATGAAGCGCATTGTCAATTGGCCTTACAGTTAGAAGTTCCAATAGATCAACTATTCTTTCCAGAACGTCAAAATTCAAATGATATTAATGATATTGCTTCACAAGAGATGTATGCTAGAACACATATTGATCTTGAAGCTCCTTATCGTCCTAATATTTCAAGTTATAATGATGGAGCTCGAGATTATGCCGATAAGGTTAAACAATCAGCAAATTATACAAATACTGTTAAATTTACAGGTGATGATGAAACTTTTGCTTATCATCGTGCAATAAGTAGAATTAAAGAAATGACTGGACTGGAAAAATGGAGAGATCTTAGTCAATGGAATCCTCTTCCAAATCATTTAAGAAATTGGGAAGTATCTAAAGATAGTAAAAACTATTATAATAAAGTACTTACAGAATCAGATGTTTCTCATCCTCAATTTAATGAAATTCATTTTTGGGGAATAGGTGATTGGGGACCAGGTAAAAGATTAAAAGATGCAATTGCTAAAAAATGGATTAGAGGAATTAAATGATTAGAATAGGTTGTTGGGACCCAATCCAATGGGTCATCTCCCAACAGTCAGGGCTCATATTTTTGGATTTTTTTTGAGAGAACCTGTATATACTTTAAGTCAACATTTTGCCATTCAATTTCATATAACTTTATTATTATTATTAATTATAATGATTAGTTATCTTACATCATTAGTTAGTATGTTAAAGGCAGGAAATAATAATGTTTTAACTGCTCAAAGATTATTAGAGTTACTGAAATTCTCTCCTTCCCTTACGGATAATTGGTATTATATTGCTGCAGCTGCATTTTCCATTTGCAATCATCCTGAAGAAGTTCCAAAACTTTTTCATATGGCATTATTAGGTGAAAAATCAGTTGAAGGAGCTATTAAAGCTATTGATAATTATGAAAAAGTTTCATCTTTAACACAACAAGGACCACCTCCTGATTCTCTTGAAAGTATAGGAATAGAAGTTGCAACCGATAAGAAGTATCAGTTAAATGTTGCCCAAAATATGCGTGAAGCTTTATTGAAGAGTGCTGCACTTGGAGGTTTACCAAGATGTATTAATGCTTTAACTTTATTAAGAGATGCAACTCCATCTGATCTTAGAGAAACAAAAATCCATAGAATAGAAAGTAATGAAACTGAAAGAGAGCGTGGTCAACAATTTTGGAATATAGTATATGGTAAAGTATCTAAAAGGGTTCAAACATCAATGAAGACAGCATATCCTGATTTACTTGATTATACAATGAATCATGTTTATTCACCTTTATTATCATATACTGGTGTACTTAATCCAGCAGCTAGTAGTTTAGTTGTAATTGCATGTTTAGTACCTCAAGATGTTAATCCTCAGCTTAAAGGACATTTACGTGGTGCTCAAAACAATGGTGCAACTTTAGAGCAAATTAGAGCCACAAGAGAAATGGGTATTAATATTAGTTCTTGGTGTGGAATGAGAATGATTGAACCAGTTGTTAAGCTTTAAAGGAAAAAAAAAAAAAAATACAACATTTCATAATTTACACTTTCGCATTTAAATAAAATTTTAATTAATGATATATACAATGAATATCTAATGTATTAGAACCAAATAAATATTGGATATGAATGAATTTACATCAGTAATGCAGTCCAAAGAAGTTTAGCACCTTCAAATATTCCAGGACCTGATGTTTCAAGTTCATAACCTCCATATATAGCTACTAATGTACCAAAACCTAATGTACGTCTAGCTAAAGTATGCCATGGTCCATAAACTCTTTTTGGTATATAATCAATAATACAAGAAGTTAATCCAGCATGACAATGAACAGCTAAAAGACAACATAAAGTAGCATCAACTAAAGGAAGATCAACATTTGCAATAAATGGTGAAATTATAAGAGGAACCATAGCTATTCCTGCAGCTCTATCATAAGTCCAATGATATGAACTATGAAATGGATCTGCTGGTGGGGGAATATATGCATCATTAACACTACCAACTATATTTCCAGCAGGTTCTTCATTCAACTTAAGCAGTTTAGGTAAACCAAATAACAGAGCTTTAGATATTCTAAAAATAGGCTTTACCCTATAATTCAGTCGGAGCCCAGTACGAAACCCAATATTCAACATCTTTAATACCCTCCATCTCTGCTTCAATTTTTCCATTTATTGATCCAATCCGTCAATCACGTGAATTGTATGATAGTATGAAGCGTCAGTGAAGTACTGTTGTTGAGAGTAGCATTATTAGAGGTTTGGACAGGAATATGTGATACTGGAGGTAGTGGATAAGACGTACTGGAGTTTTGCTTGTTTGTTAGTAGTGCAGCGTACCGCCGCCTGTACGGTAGCTGTAGTGCTGTAGTGCTGCATGGCTGCTGTACCGCTTGTCTTTCTAGGCAGACAGTACTGCGACTCTGGGCGTGAGATATGCGGCGATGATTCAACACAGTCTATTGGACTATGGATAGCATCAGTAGTAGTGGAAGTAGTAGCAGTAGTAGCACATTTATAGCAATCCCAGCGTATGGGCATATCTCTTAGCGAATGGGGTGTTAGCAGGAACCCAGTGCCCATGACCGCTGATCCAAGTGAATTTCGCTATTAGTGCAATCTAACACCACCTACAGGATGGGACTTAAGTACTAAATTTTGATTTTTAGCAAAAAAAAAGAAAACTGTAATTTACGGGTATAATTTAATACATACGAGAAGAATTAAATAATTTTTTATTTTTTTTTTAAAACAAATTATTATTATCCAAAACATTAATAATAATATTAATACTAATAATAAATAAGAAGAGTATTAAGTGGGGAGACAGAGTTACCAGGAAAAAATCTTGAGGTAGCAGGATCTGAAAAAAAAAAAGGGCATAATTGGAAACAAGTTTAAGATAGCAAAATTGAATAATTGAAATTATGGCGGTTCGTTCACGTCGTTCACATAATAGTAAAATTGTTACACTTCATTATAATCCAATAGCATATAGAAGAAAATTTCGTGAACCATATACACCGGAATCACTGGGACTGAATCTGGATTTAAGTGATAATTGTCTGTGCTATGAGTTAGCATCCGTAAAATTAGCTACAACAATAGATACTTTTAAAAGATTAAAAGAAGCTATTAAATTACAAAAACAATTAATATCAATTCAAGAATCATCACCTAATAATAATTATGAATTAACTTCAATATTACAAACATCACAACTTGATTATAATGAAAAATATCTGAATAACTCAATATCTGTTGAACCGACTACTACTACAGTTACGACTAACGTAGCGGCTGAAACACACGCAATGGATCACTAAAATAGTACATAGTTTAACTGGAAAGTAGATCTTTTCTACAACAGATAAAAATAGCATTAAAAATATTACTTAAAAAAAAAATATTACTTAAAAATAGTACTTAAAAAACAGTACTTGAAAATTATTCCTTCATTAATAATAACTATGCACTGCATTACAATAGCCCATCCTGTTGAGCAGTCAATAAGGCGTTTAATATTGTCTGAATTACAGCTACGTTGCAATTAATTAAACTTGGCGAAATATTCATGTTAATAAATGGTAATGTTCTTTTTTTTTTAAAAAAATTAAAACTCGTAGTAGCAGATTGGCTGCTATCGCTACAGCTCTTGATCTTCTCCTAAATCCAGTAATACGAAAGCAAATGCATGTCCACGCAGCACACACGGGTAACAGGTCTTGGACAGTCTACGGTGCAACGGCCGGGTAGCAGCATATAATGGATATGAAATAATAGTGGTTGGCTTTAGAGCAGGTCAAGTTTGACGGTTTAACATGAAGCCAGTAACTTCAGTAAGTAGAATTACATTTTAAGAGTTATTCAGATTTATCACGAAATACGTTAAGGGAGTATTATACATTAGTATCAATTAGCTTATTGTTCAAGTTTACCTGAGTAACAGTATATGAGGGCTGCGCATTTTTTATTTTTTGTTCTCTTTGAACTGATTACTATGAGTTAAACAACAACAGTTAACTAACAAATATTTTAGCCAGCTAAAGCTTACTTCTGCACAGTAGTATCCGCTTTTGGGGTAGTAATTCTTGGTGTTCTCGGACTTTTATTTCATCAGGGTCATGAAGCTTTAATGGGCTCTATTAGTGCTCCAGAAGATGGAGTAGCTGTTTCACACACTTTATGGGGGGCATCATTTGTATATCTCTTATTTTTATTATTTTGCGGTTGTCAAATATTTGTTATTAATAGAAATTCTCGTATTAAATTGTGATGAACAAAAAAAATAAAGAAAAATAAAATTTAATAATGCACATTGTGGGACTCATTTCTGTAGGTATTAATATTAAGCTCCTCATTAAAAATATTACAGGAGTTAGGACCGGACCGGTATGGTGGATCCTATGAAAAAGACAAGTAGGAAGGATTACCATAACAGGTACCGCTTTATAGTTGCAGATCTATAATTATTATTCAAGTTATCTCACGACCTATAGATCTAAGTTAAAGAATGTTAATATACACATAATAAACAATTTAATTAAAATAATAATAATTATATGTAATAAACAATTTAATTATTTAATTCATTTATGTCTTAAAATTTATAATAGCATATCTATTTCCCCTAATCGCCACCCGCATAGCAGCCCCGCTACTGGCATAGTAGCCCCGAAATCCAAGAAGAATTTCTCCCTATAGGTGTCCGCTTGTCTTTTTCTTTGATAGTGTTAAGTGGTACTAACTTACAATAGTTTAAGTACTGTTATATTGATAAATAGATTAAGTAAGTTTTTAAATTATTCCATTTCTTTAAGAAATTATTAATTTTATTGATTTTAATTAAAATGTTTATTGATTACATTCCATTCTGTGGCTTATCATAATCTGGTTTGCTATGTTATTCCATTTATATTAATCATGGATTGGACTGTAATAAATTGATAGATATGAATACATTTAACAGGATTATGATCTTATTATACTATATACATTTGCTTATCGATAATACGCTAGTTCTAATGTTTTGAGCCTACAAAAGATTGGGTACGAGATCGAGGCTGGGCCACAACAGTACAGTACGACTGGAGGAAAAAAGAAAAAAAAAAAAAAACTAGAAAAACAAAAAAAAAAAAAACAGGGAGGCACTGTCTCTGTTGATTATATACACGACATCAAAACAGAACATACAGGGGGCGTTTATTGATTTGCTTTTATTAATTGTGTTGAGTATAAGAGTATTGTAATACTGTGAAGTGTGTATTTAAATTTTTTTAGTTTATCAATGAATAGACTAAAAGTGATGTGAATCATGTTTTTTTTTTTTTTTTTTTGAAGAGTTGGTGCCACGCCATCGTTCAAGACACGGATACTAACATCATATAGGAATATATTATGGCTCCTCCAATTGCGGATATTAGAAGAAAGTTGGTCATTGTAGGTGACGGTGCTTGTGGTAAAACATGTTTATTAATTGTTTTCTCTAAGGGTACTTTCCCAGAAGTCTATGTTCCAACTGTTTTTGAGAGTTATGTTGCCGAAGTTGAAGTAGATGGTAGAAGAGTTGAATTAGCTCTTTGGGATACTGCTGGACAAGAAGATTACGATCGTTTAAGACCTTTATCATACCCAGACACTAATGTTGTCTTGATTTGTTTTGCTGTTGATTTACCAGATTCACTTGATAACGTACAAGAGAAATGGATTTCTGAAGTTTTACACTTTTGTCAAGGTGTACCAATTATTTTAGTTGGTTGTAAATGTGATTTGAGAAATGACCCAAATACTATTGAGAAATTAAGACAAAATTCTCAACAGCCAGTCTCATCTGCAGAAGGTAGCTCTGTTGCTGATAAGATTCGTGCTCAAAAATACTTAGAATGTTCTGCTAGAACTGGTCAAGGTGTTAAAGAAGTTTTTGAGTTTGCTACTAGAGCCTCCTTAATGGGTAAGGATACTACTAACAAGAAGATCGGTAGAAAATGTACAATCTTATAAGGCATGAGTATATTGCTCATTTTGTTCATAATATTCGATTTTGCTGGTTACAGGCGGATACCTATAGTCCGGTGTTTTTTTACGAAATTTTGAATATTTTTTATTATTACTATTTATCCACTTTTTAGTATACTTTTGTTAGCTGTCTTTTTTCCATTTTAATCTTTTTTTATAGTTGTCATTAATGACAATAGAAACATCCATCAAATTCTATGTAGTTATTGTTAGATTATTAGAAATTAATTCATGGATATGACACCATAAAACTGTATTCTTTCAATATTAGTGCCTAGAACGATTAAGTTGTCTTCGCCTACAGGTCGCGCATTGTTATTCATACGACCATCGCGATACAGTTCTGCGTGATTATGAACCTGTTTTTTTTAACTTCTTTCATTAAAGTTTGAAACTAACAGAAATTATTCATCCTTATATATTATCTCGGAAACAAAGCCATCTTATTTTGATCCATATAGATATGTCTTAAATACGTCTTAGGTTAAGGTGGAATGAGTAGCATTTGTTACCCTGTTACTAGTATGAAATGTATGTAAAATGGAAATGTAGCATCATCTCTGATTGACATATACAGCGACATGGGTAATCCAATTCATTTTGTATCATTAATTACTAGGGATAATCGCCCACTTCATATACAACAATTTTCTATAAAGGGAAGTGATACATATAGTGAAAGTCCTGGTCTTGAAACTGAATCTGATTCTAAGGAACTACCATCATTTGTTGATCAGAATAGTGCTAATGAGTTACTTAAATATAATTTTTTACTGAATATGGCCCTTGATGTTTTTAGTGGAGGAGTTGTAACAAGTAGTGTTGCTGGAGGGGATCTGGCTTTATTATTTGTTGAAGATGGTATTGCAGTTTACGGATATGAGACAAATACTGGTCTTAAAATAGTTGTTGGATCAAGTGCTGTTAATACCCTGAATGCGGGAGATTCTAATTCTACAGGAACTTTTGATGCTAAACTGTTTGATGGAGTTTTTAAAAATATTCATAAAGCTTATCTTCGGCTTATTTGTAACCCATTTCAACCATTGGATGAAAATTCTATAATGAGTAGTAAGCGTTTAGAGAAAGCTATAGTAGAAGTTGTTCAAGTTTGGAATCAATCATGAATATATATTTTAAAAAATTGTTTTACTACATTCAAATCATCAGTTCATTATAGATTATTTATTAAAAAAATTTGTTTATGTTAATTAATACAACATTATCACTCAGTAATACTAGAAATCCGATCTCTTGGTGCAGTACCAACAGATGTTGAGTCTTCTGTAGCACCACTACTTCTACGAGCAATACCTAAACCACGCATACTCTTAGGAAACAGAAGTTTGGAAGGTTTACTCAGTTTAGTTGAATTAGAACCTATTTCATCATCAGAAGTAACCTTATCGTCATCAGCCAATGCTTCTCCAAGTTCAAATGGCATAACCAAATCATCTTTATTATCAGATTCTGCTTCAGATTTTGACTTAGAGAACAGGAAAATACTCTTTCTTTTCTTTTGAGTTGGCAGATTAACTTCTTGTAGCATATCATCAGAAAATGGATCAATAGCGATATTAATTGGGCTAGGCAGTGGTGCATTTTTATCCTTTTCTCTCCTGAAGAAAAGCATACGAGTAGTATTAGCACTTTTAGAAGTAGGAGTTTGAGTATTTGAAGAAGGTTCAGCATATGATGATTGTTGTTCCAGTTCCGAAGGTGATGGATTGCTTGTACTTTTGTTGATGTGAAATAGTGACCAACTAGTACCCCCAGCAGAATCATTGGTAACAAGTTCATTTTCTTGATTAGTAGCATTAAATAACTTATCATCTAATGGACCTCTCATAGAAACTTGATTAGAATTAGTTGGGTAGAACAATGAAGTTGCACTTTGATTATTCTGCGCCCAAGGATTAATAGTCACTTGAGCAGTATGAAATGATTGTGCAATCAGCGCACCACTATTAATACTAGCACTTCTATCACGAACTCTTAATGATGGCGGAGCAGTGAAATCTGATAAGAAATTCATTGATTGATCAGTAATTTCTGTATTAGTATCTGTCACAGTTAATAATGGTACCTTAGATGTTTCAGGCTTCTTGCCGAAAAATCTACTCATACTCAAAACATTTTCCTCCTTTTCTATTTCTTTAGCCACAGGCTTCTTACCAAAGAATCTACTTGTTGAACTTGTATCATGCTCGGTAAAGTTACTATTGGAAACCATCTCAGTGCCATCTGTAGGAAATCCAGTCGAACCAATACTGGGTTGCTTTCTGTTAAAGCTAAATAATCTCTTTGGAGAGAATGTAGATGAAAGCGAATGACTCGTACTATCAATAGGCAGGGTATTAATGGTCTGAGTGACAATGTTTGGACTAGATTTTTCTGATTCTGAAATCAATCTTCCAAGTTCTCCACTGCTCATACTTCCAATTCCTTCATTAAATGTATGTTTATATTCAGATGATTCTCTTCCCTGTATTGATCCCAGTTCGGTGAAGATATGTCTGTACTGCTTGATATCATTTAAGAAATTCTCATTGATTCCATTATCAAATAAGTTTGTAGGTAAGTACTTGGCAACCGACGGTGACTCAATGTCACCAATTGCAGGCTGGGAGGCAGGGATCTCAGTGTTAACAGTAAGATTACGCTCAATTGGAGCCCTACTTGGAGACCATGGACTAAATCCATTGTTAACATTGTTGACATTGTTGGCATTGTTGACATTGACATTGTTAGTGGTATTGGGGACACTAGCAACATTGGCGACATTGTTTATTTGTCCATTCATATCGTAGCTTAACGAAGGAGGAGGAACCGCATATGGTAATGTGGTGTATGATGGACTATTAGCCATTTGATCCGCATGGGCCTGAAGCTGCTGTAATTGTTGTTGATGGAGTATCTGCTGTTGTTCACGCTCACTAGCACTTTTATTTATAGAGTCTAACGTACGGTCTAGCTTACGCTTCGTCAAAACTTCAAGTTCCTCTTTCTTTGCATGGAAAACAGCATATGCATCACTGCAGTTAGAAACTTCTCTCTCTTGATCAATTTTCCACATTTCTTCGGCCTTTGTATCAAGCTCTATCTCAGGCTTGATCTTTCCATAAATATCCGGGTTGGATGTTTTAAGTTCTTCAAGAGCATCCATACCCTTTTCGTCTAAACTACCATCTTCCTGAGTACTCTCTAATAAGATATTAAAAACAGATATTAGCTCATCTCGCTCCTTTTCTTTCAAACGTCTTTTCTGACTTTGTAATCTAAATTGCTCCTCAAGTTCGGAATTCTTTTTCTGCTTTTGATGAAGTTGTAATGTTAGCAGTTTTACTAACTCCTGTAATTGAACTTTTTTCAAAGGAGCATCATTAGCCATTTCTTGCTCCTTCTTATTAATTTCTAATAACTCGGAAGACCATTTCTGCATCTCTTCAGACTTTGATACAGATTCCGATTTCATTTGATCCCTTCTTGTTTCAATTTGCTTTAGCTCCTTTCTCGAAAAACGAATACTTTCATCCAATAATGTAAATTCAGCTTTTACTGATTGTCTAGTCCGATCTCCTCCTCTTTTAATCTCCCGTTGTCTATCACGTTCTCGTTTCATAGAGTCTATTTGCTCAGTATATTCTTCTCTCAGTCGTATCTGCTGTTCTGTTATCAGATTTAATTCTGCCTGTCCATTCTCTAATATTTCTTTAAGCTGCTCTATTTCTTTAAGTCTTACACGAATAGCAGTCTCTCTGCTCTCTTCTGACATCTCAACTAAATCTGGAAGTTTGGCAATATTTGGAGCATTCATCATTAATGTGTTCAGACGAGAACGAAGAGTATGAGCAGGCCCATTCCTATGGACTACTCGTTCATGGTCTGTTGTAAGGAATGATACCACATTCAGAGGACTCTCATGCAATAATCGCGAAGAGTGAGATGATCTATAAGTTTTAATATATAACGTCGACGATTTAGATCTAAAATTTGACCCATATACTGCAACAACATCTATTTGATAAAATGAACCAGGTTTAAGGTTCCTTATAACACATTCAACTTGATTATAATCAGCAATTCCAATTTCAACACCATTTAAATAAATCTCATAATGATTTCCTGCACCTTTTTCTAAAGTTGAATCCCAATGAACAGATACTCTTTCAGATGTTAATTCATTTACTTGAATAATTGGAACTGTCGGAATAGATATTGAAAGAATTTGTATTAATCGAAGAACTGGGGTGCGAAATATTGCACTTAATCTATGTAATAACCATACAATTGCAACAAATACACATAACAGATAAAGAATCATTTGTTATTCTAAAATAAATCTATTATAAAAAGAAAATTATAACACTTATATATGTCTTGGTTCAGTGTTAATGGCTAGAGACACAATTCTAAAATTCTCCAATGTTCACCGGGCACATAACCGAATATGTTTTTGAAGTAAATTTTGTAGGAAGGAGTCTACAGACAACGAAACACAACACAAATGGTTGAATTTACAGACGCATCTATAACGAGAGATTTTGGTTTTAAGAGTAGTACGTGGAGTTCACCAAATCGTCGTCACAAGACTACTAAACAATTATTATCAGATGAGCAAAAAAGGTTAACTAATCTTGAACTACCAGTTGATGCTGTTACATATTTTTCAGTTGAGGCGTATCCATCATTAAAACCAAAAAAAAATTACTGTGATATTACTGGATTAATAGGGCCATATAAAGTTCCAAGTAATGGATTGAGATTTCATAATAGTGAAGTTTATGATGTTATTAAGCATATGTCACAAGGAGTGGATCAACAATATTTGGAACTTAGAAATGCAAATGTAATTTTAAAATGATTAAATATAAATTTATAATAAACGGTACTATATGAATTAATGAATTCAAATGATAATTTCAAATTGTAAATTTTAAGTTAGATCGTAGTAAACCCTGGCACGTTCTGGAACATACATTTAAAGGAACAAGTATGCATACCTTCCTTTTTTTTTTTTTTATTAGTTATATTTTATGATATTTAAAGATTTAATAATTACTTTCTGATCATAATAGCTAGTCATAATCCTTGCACATTACACTCGCGTATATACATCTATATACCCTTTCTCTATTAGAGCGTTGGCATGCATTAATCGGTAGTAAATGATCCAAACTAGGAAATTTAGTCTCCACTTTTGTAGTCCGCGTAGCTGTTTCAGGCAACATTCTTTGATTAGAAAAACGCTTTATCTGGTGTTAATAAATCACCAGTTACCTATAGAAAACTAGTGTCATTAAAAATATAAACTAGTAAAGATCATATTATGATAAAAACTTATAACCAAGAAAATTAAAGAAAAGAAAAAAGTAAAGGAAAGAAAAAAAAGGAAGAGAAAGATCTGAATGATAAAGGTATATCCATATGTCTTCAATAACTATACCCAAACCTATATTATTTCCAAATGAGCTTATACTCAAACTCACGCCCATACGACAATGTACTATTAAAAGAGATTTTTCTGCAGAATGTTTAACTATTGAAAGTCTTAATATATTTGAGTTCTTTAGCCATCTGTCATACCAATATTGTTTAGTTTATTTAACTACTTTACGGCTAATATTTGTTCCATACTCAAGAGATATTGAAACATTTCAGTTATCATTTTCTTTTGCGATTCCTATAAAGCAGGTTGAACAGTGTCAAGTGGATGATAATAATACAATAAAAATACTATTTCACTTTCCAACAAAATTTGGAAGTTTAGAAACTGCTCAGGTACAAATTCATTCAAAATCAAAGACTAGAATTATTGATATAGCTTCTTTAATTAGTGCTATTAGATATGCACACGCTGTTGGTAAAAAACTTCCAACTTATAAAAAGACAAAATTTGATTATGATTCAATAACTAAACTTCAGATCGGTTATGATTTATTTTACCATCAGCTAGATCCGAGACTTTTAAATACAAGTGCATTAATAGTTTTCCCTCACGCGGATATGAATCAGAGTAATGATCATTTACCATCTTATTCAGAATCTGAAAGTGCAGTGGGAAGATTTTTTAAACATTTAGGATTATTAAATCAAATAGTAATTAGGGATAGTACTTATTTAGAGAACTTACAAAGATTATCAGAAATGGCACCAGTTAATAATGGATTTGATTATTACTATGATTCAGAACTTAGTAATGAATTTAGACCTTTTATGTTTATAAGTTCTGACGATTCTCGCTATGGTAATTATTATTATAAGTTTTTAGCTGAAAATGCTCTTAGATATTCTGAGAGAAATATTGATGATATTGTTCAAGTGATTTATGATAACCTTCATAGTAATTTTACATCTGCTCCATCTTCACCGATGTTGCAAAGATTTATCACGACCTCTTCAAGTCAACATCGTAGACTTGAAGATGCTACTGAGCTCAGATCATCGTTAATTACAAATAATGCAAGTACTATAATTTTAGGTGATGATAACGAAGAAGCCGTTGAGTTATCAAGCTATACAAACAATACAACTAATCCACATCATTATACGCATATACATACAAGTTCATCTGTTGGGAATATACAAGAGATTATCCAACATGATGCCGATACAAGAGATCAAACTCAAGCTGTTACTTCTGATTCTGATTCAATCGATTTTTGTACTGCTGAAGGATATTCTAGAATCACTGAGTTTTTGAATAATTCATCGACATCTTTAAGCAATTCTAAGCAAAGCAGTATAATTGATGGTCCTATTATTAATCTTGATGAATTACTGGATAATGATGATATAGTAAGTCAAACAAGTTCAGAACATCCGATAAATATTGTTACACTGAAATCAGTATCAGAAATTTCAGTTCCTAGATCTGTTCCACCGCCAAATATTCAAATGCCATATCCGCAAAACACATCAATTCCAAGACCAATAACTCCAACAGCATCCAGTTTGGACACTCGACCAGCTCTTAGGCTAATTCCTAACGAGGACTTCCTTTTAAATAATAACAAATTTCTTGAGAATGCTACGGATCAGAGTGTGAATTCGTTCACTAGAAAACCCTCAGAAGCCCAATCACCAACTACATTTACAAATCTTTATCTTCCAACAGCTCCTAGTCTTAATTTCTTCCAAAGAAGAAATTCTAGTGAAGACTTTAAAGACTCAATAACTCCACCGCGGGTCAATACCCCTTCTACCGTTCGTCTTTCTGGATCTCGCTCTCAACTAAGAAGTGAAGCTTCGTCGATAAATACCAAAATAATGATGGATACTGTTGACATTAATGACAAAAATGCTACCCAAATAACTATTACTAAAGAAAATAACCCAGAAATTTCTACTGGTACTCAATCAAATAAAATACTGCCTTCAATCTCAAATGACATTGAGGCAAATGAATCACAAAATATATTATCAAAAGATACCGAAGAGTCTCCATCAGTTAGGCCACAAGCCCTGGAGTCTTCATTATTTATTAAATTTAAATCAATAGGTATTAATACTAAATTTAATAAATTAATTACATCATCAAATACAGAACAATCAAATCAAAGAAAAATACAATCAGATCTGGCAATTAAAAGCTTAAAAAAGAAAGCTAGTGATCATTTATTAAAAAAATTCACTCCAGATAAAACTCAAGACAATCTCAATAAAAAGTTCACATTTTATCATTCACCTTCTCCTCTGACATCAGGAAGTACAAGTACTGCTTATATTTCTACCACAGAATCAGCTACTGCTTCAGCTATTAATTCTGCTGGATCTCATAAAATAATTGATTCAAGCTCTTCATCAATGTCATCTGCTACGGCTTCTGTTGATGTTTGTCCATTTTATTATGAACCTGAAAATCCATATCTGGATATTATAAATAATAGGGCAAGATATCAAAATCGCCTGAAAAAGAAACAATTCACTACTACTACTGATCATAAATTACTGATTAAGAAAAGTTTCTCTAATATGAATATTAGAAATTTTTTTTGAAATTAGAGTTTTTTCATATATATCTATGTATATTTTAATTGTATTACTGTTGATGTTATTATGCTATTACTAATTTAGAACCAGCCATACAAACTTAGCTAGCGCCGTATTACCTGTCAAATGGTCTTTCGCCGAGCCGTCAAAAGAAATTTCCAAAAACGGCAAGAATTTGAATTTTTCAGGGTGCAGCACCCCTGATGCTTACTGAGGGCTAACATACTGAACTGCCTTAATTTTATGCCCATCATCCAAAAATTCAACATCACGCATTAACACTTTATTTAATATTCTTGGTATAACATGAGTAACTATAGCCCAATATACTGATGCAGCAGATAATGTTATAAAACTGCCAAAAATGTAACTAGAATGACTAAATCTGTAAGGGTCTGAGCTGCATAAGATCTCTAAAATTGGTGCTATTACAATAGCTGATGAACTTATTAAACATGTTATAACAAGCCAATTTTGTGAATGTAATGGGGCAATAACTTGTGGAAATGTTTTTCTTATTTTAAAAACACCTAAACAAAGAATTGCATGAAAAAATTGATTTGGATAGATAGTCATCAGCACTATATAGCTGTACATATCTTTAGACAATGGAATAATGAGAACTAGAATAGAAATAGAACAATGAAGAAATAAACTGATAATTGGAGTAGAATTCACTCTACTTGATTTTAATATTCTATAATTTTTTGCCAAAATACGAGAAAATGGAATAAATCCTTCACGAGCAATTTCTTGATAAAGTCTAGAATCCAGGAATATTACTACTAAAACATTAGAAGCTGCCAGAAGAGAAATAATGAAAGATAATATCTTTTTACCTAAAATATTTCCAAATACTCTACTAAATAATAAAACTCCAACTAATTTACCATTTGCAATAATTTCTGTATGAGGTAGAATGACAAAATATGCTAAAATCATTCCTAAATAAAGAATAAATACTGATATAAATGACATTGTTGAAGCCTTTCTTAATGTCCTTATTGGATCAACTATTTCATTTTGTACAGTATGAGCTGTTGTCCAGCCACCAAATGAATAAATCAGTTTTAAAACTGCAGAAGTTAGTATTGAAAATGGAATAGATGATATATTTTTAGGTAAAGATTTAACATCATTGGCTAATGAATAATCTTTAAGTCCTAGTTTTGGAATATTAGTAATAGAAGATGGAACGAGTAGAATCCAAGTAATAGAACATAACATAATACATAATATTAATATTTTAATAGTTCCAATGAAATTTTGACAATATAAACCAAATTTTCTAGATAATCCATGAATTAAAAATCCCAGAACTATTAATCCAATAGCTATTTGTTTTGATATGGTTTCATTATCTTCATATCCTAAAGAGAATCTTAAATATTGTCCAAAAACTATAGCATTTGTTGAACAATAACTAAAAAGTATTGTAAAAATTCCAAAAACAATTGTCCAATAATATTTAGGATTTGGATATATAAATTCTAAAAATATTTTAGTAGCACCACTTAGTGGTAAATAAGAACCAAGTTCTAAATAAACTGATAATCCACTATATCCAATAAGAGCTCCAGTACACCATATAATTAAAAATAATAAAGGTGATGATTGAGTTTCACCAAATATTACACCAGGAGTAGCAAAAATTCCTGATCCAACCATACGACCTATAAATAGAATAACTGTTGAATATATACCTAATAATCTTTGTTTAGATGATGGTTCAATAGGTAATAATGAAGTTGTACCTGTATGCATTATAAGTAAATTATCAATATTAACTTCCAGTTCAAATGTTCCATTTAATCCCAGTGCTATAGATCCACTAAATACCAGCGATGCACGTCTCGGTGAAAACGATGAGTATTGTTCATGTTCAATACTGTCTATAAGTGGATCAGTCTCAGATTCTTCTAATACAGGTATATATATTGGAGTATTACTCCTTCCTGTCCTTTGTTTCTTAAGGGCCATCAAGTATGTTTTGCTAGACAATTAGATAACCCCCCCTCCAAAATGCCACTAAGTATATTTATATATATCTGCCCCCTCAAGAAATCAGATACCGAAATCATGGAATGCTATCACATGATAAACATATTAAGCATATGTAATATATTAAAAACCTAAATAGATTAATTATAAGTAAACTATTTATAATCTATAGCTTGTATTTATTAAATAGTATCGTGCTCCGTATTAAACATTAGTGATTGAATCAGTAGCAACTGAAAAAGCATACTTTATTTAAAATCTGCATGCAGATCATAGCAGTCTGATAGTGTATTTATATTTATTGATAACAAGATGTATCGTATCTTTTTATGGACATTAAGTTTATTTCAAAAATAGCGCATTCGTATATTTACTTAATATGTAGAGAAGCTTAAGAGTAGGTCTAGGTCCAATACTGCAGGCCAGGGTTACGTACGGAAAGGTCTCATAACATGCACCATCTACGTTCAATCATGTCGTAACTTTTTTTGTTGTATGCTAAACATAATAGAGATCTCGTCTATCACGAAATATGACAGGTAAATTTAAGTGTATATTTGTATATGTTTCTATATATATTTACATATATAAATATTTGTATATCTATTATAATAATATTAAGGAAATCTATGAGTTGTGAGTTGTGAGTATTAGTATCAGATAGCAATAAATAACCTAATGTTATGTCATATATATTATAATTGAATTCGTAAAGTATCCCCCACTTTAAGTACAGACTTTTGAAATAGCGTCAGGGAGATTGGTCTTAAATGCAGACCGAAGTAAATTTTACCATTCTGCTTGCGGGAGCTGCTTAAACTTTTGAAGACACTGTTGTCTCTTGAACCAGTTTCTTGATTAATAGTTATCATATGGCATCTATCACATTTATTAATATTTTCAAATTGACACCCTGCAGAAGTTATCAATTTCCAGTTATCTTCTTCAAAAGGTCTCAAGTTTCCGTGAACAAGAATATTTGCCCTGAATAAATGTTTAATGTCCCTTGAATCACTTGTAATACTGTCAACACTTGCTTGGGAAATTAAAAGATATGGACTTTTGTTTTGAAATGATTTATTCTTAGCTGTTGCTAAAAAGCAAGGAACGCCTATAATACCCTGAAAAAACTTAATAACATAGTCATCCGTAATACAATAATAATCCGTCTTCTCCACTTCAATTTTTTGTATTTTAAACTTCTCTTTTATTTGCAAAATATCAAATGGTATTTCTATCCTCGACAGTTCACTATTTAGGATCATAGTGTTTTTGATCAAGTCAATATCAGGTCTTACATTGACCATTTTAGTATGGTTCTTTAACCTTAATGGCTGTAAAGTATTAATGTCAAGTAAACAAAATTCTCTGTCAAATTTCATTCCATTTTCAGTAATGTCCCATCTTTGATCTTCTGGAACTTTAAAATAGTGACATGACTTTATAGGATAAACATAAAGAGATTCCACATAAACAATTGGATCAATTGTTGAGTTAATTTGTTGTAAAGTATTTTGAAAAAATTCTTCAATACTTGAAATTAATGTACAAATATCTTCTTTAATTGTTACCGGTCCAAAACTGATTCTTATTGCGCCGGTAATTTTTCCTTTTATCATATCTTGTGCATCACCGCATTTATGCTTAAATTTTAAGTAATTAGACACTACTTCTTGCTCTGTCAAGGAATTTCCCCAATATAGAAAATCTCCAATGTTACATAGGGTGCCTGTTCTTAATGTAATGTTTTTGATTGCTGCATTTTGTTCAAATGAATGATATCCTAATCTTTGACCTTGGGGAGATCTTAGGGTAAAAGCAACAATTGGTCCCTGTTTATTATAATTATTATAAATATTTATATTCCCTAAAAGCTCAATCATTGGTTCCCCATTTGGATGTTTTAAATTTGTTAATTTATCAATTGCGTATTTAGTTATCATTGAAGTATAATCAGATATCTTATCAAATGAATGAAAGAGATCAATATGCGAGTCTAACGCACAATCTAACATTACTATTGAGCGAAGCGGCAAGGTACCATCCTCTAAACAGGTGGTTAAAATCGAAGAATGTTTTACAAAATCCAAATTTGGCGTAACAGCATTCACAGTCCCACCTCCAAAATATAATTTCTTTGAAAAAACTTTCTTAGCTGTTTCCTTTTTCACTATTAACCCTCCAAGATCAGGAATTCCAAAGATCTTGTAAAAAGAGCATACTGTAAAATCTGGGGTAATCTTTGAAAGATCTGGTGGACTAGTACAAGATAAAGAGGAGGCATCCAAAAGTGTAAAGATACTAGAACTCTTCAATTCTTTGATTCTAGATGCTAATTTTATACTATCCGTCCGATGACCGTTGAAGTTGGACTGGCCCGACCATGCTATTACAGTAGGCGTATCCGTCAGCACCAGTGCAAAAACGTCATTCCTATCAATATCCAAGGACGAAAAAGTGCTAAATCGCAGAGAATACTGTCTAATACCAACAATTGAAGTATGTGAATCAGTTGAATAGTAATACTCAAAGCCAGGATACGAGTGCTCTAGCCCGTCCTGTACTAATAATTTGATTGCATGGGTAGCGTTTGAAGTGAAAATTAAATCATAATGTACTGGATCCGCATTAAAGAGTTTAAGTATTTTTAGTCGAACGGTTTCAATTACCGTCTCAATTGATTTAGATGCTGGTGAGTTAGAATGCGGGTTAGCGATTAGAGTGCTCATCAATCTGTCTGTAATTGTAGATAACGCGCGTTTACTATACACAGCAGTACCCGCAAAGTCAAGATAACATTTTCCTAGCAACTGTGGATATTCATTCGCTCTAACACACTCAATTAATTTAATATAATCATCATTCATTGTAAATATCCTACTTGGGAAATAAATCCTTCATATTATCCGTATATTGCTGTACGTCAAACTAACACTGTATTTTTCACTTTTGTTCTTTTTTTTTTTTTTTTTTTTGCCCTTTTTTCCGGCCTGCCGAGTTGCAGTTGCAAAAAATGAAGAGAGCGATGGCCAGCACCGATTAGCACAAGGGGTAGTAAGCAAAATGTTTTGAGGGAGAAAAATATTAATCTAAGACACCAAGGTAAAGCGACATAAAAGAATCGCAAACATATAGCTTCTTCACGTGCCTTATTAGTTTAAATTAGTTTTATTGGCCTACGGCGTAAATAATCTCTTTATATTTTCTCGATTATTATGCATAGAAGCAAGAAAAACCCGGCATACCTATAACGATATTCTAGTTAAAGAAATTATTTCGCCAGTTGAATTTTCTTAAAATTATAGCAAATATTTTTATAATATTATTGATCTTCCTATGAGACAATAAAAAGATTACATAACAATACACTTCTTACGTACTTACCTGACATAGTTTACCAGAGACATACTTGAAAGAAAAAAATATATGGCTTTAAAGCTTGCCCAATTTATGCATGTTATATGAATATTTTAGATTGTAATAAAGTGATTTTTAACTTAAATTTTATTTATTTATTTAATAATAGTTATTAATATTTCATAATTTATTATTAAACTTTCATTAAAAGCTTTAATAAAATGAAATATATTAAATTCCCTTTGATAACACCGACGGATAAAAAACTAGTAGACACTTTGATTAAATCCAGATATTCCTTTTCTGGATAGTACTACATGAGTTTAAGACGATTGACCGTACCCATCAGAAACAGCGGCGAAAGTCTAAGATTATATTGGTAGTTATGCGTGATGTATATAAAGTACATAAAATAAACTTAAAAGAAGAAAAAAAAAAAATTAAATAAATATATAGTTCAAGCATAGCATTTATATATTTATATTTTTTTTTCTTCCCTGAAATAGATTTATTATATTGACAGGACTTGGTAAGTTTGACTTCTGCTTATAAATAAATGTATGCAAATTTCGGACAGGCACCCCTTTAGATTTCGACCGCATTTACTTAGAATATCCAAGATTTTTAACAGTTTGCTATAAATATACCCTTTCGGAGCAGAACCCTGTATGAGAAAAGTATATAAATAATAATACAATATGGAATCTAAATTAAGAAAGAAACAAAAGCATAGAAAATCAAAATTAGGTTGTTTAAATTGTCGTCAAAGAAGAATAAAATGTGGTGAAGAATTAGATTCATGTTATAATTGTCAAGATAAAGGTCTTCGTTGTTCATTCTTAGATTTATCATCAGCAGAGAAATTACAAATTAAAAAGTATCATCAATCATTAAATCCTGAAAGTTCTGGTCCACCACTGGTACTGATAGAAAATACTTATCGACAATTTAAAAATCAAGTTGGTGATTCTGATTTTCATTTTGGAGTTGAGAAATTAGATATAAAACCAGAAAATTTAAGTCTGTTTAAATATGCTACAGGAGGTATATCAGGAAAGTTAGATTTTTCAAATAGTCAATCAAAAGATTCAAATTATGAATATAGTATTGAAGATGATACTAATATACTAGAAACTGATGCTTCAAATCTACCGACCGTTGACTTGGGTACAGATTTTAGCAATGACTTTGATAGTTTAGCGATATTTGATGGCGCGTCTGATAGCTCAATAACACCTCTGCCAGTAAGCAATAATCTGCTTCTTTGTTTACCAGGTGGTATTTGTAAACCAAATACATTTCAACTTGTTAAAGTTAAAAAGACAAAATTTAAAGAGGTTGCAAAACAAGTTAAACATTTTATAGCATGCGGTGAAGAGAAAGAATTTTACGCTTGCTATGTAAGAAATACTGCTCTGTATTGGATGAATGATTTATCTTATGAAGGTACTGAGAATCTTTTACTTTTTCATAGTGATATATCTGGAGCTGCTTATACAATTTTATATGGTTTAAGAAAAAAAAGATTTGGAATTAAACATCCTTTTAAAGATATAAAATTTATTGAGAGATTAGCTTTATCTTCAAAAATTGAAGGTTTAAAACTTGGTCAAATTGCTGTTGGTCATTTAACAACTCCAAATATTCCGCAATTTGAATATTATAGACTTGTAAAATCAGTATTATACTATTTTGCTGTTACATTTTCAAGATCATTTTTATCCGAGAATGATCCATTCCTGGTAATGACATATATTAACGGACTTCTTGCTACAGCTACAATCCAAACTTTAATAGATCGTATGGGCGATATTGCTAAAGAATTTGAAATTTCAAGACCAAATTATCATGATGATGTTGTTCTTCAAAATCTGATTATTTCTTGGTGTACAAATTATTATGCTAGAAATATTAATACTGTTTTAATTCCAAATTATTCAATATCTATAATAGAGGAACTATATGATGAACTTGTTGATTTTATAAGTATAATAAAGAACTCAAATGAAGAATATGATGTTGAATCTCTTAATTCTGTGAATCTTCTTGAACTGTTTTTAAGTAAATCAATAATTCATAATAATACTTTCAAAAATGATTATAGAGAAGATTCAATTTTATCATATCATCCAAATCTGATTTTTAAGTTATATCAAGGTTATGGTAAAAACTTCCCACCTGCTGCTACTTTTCTTCAAGATACCTCTCAATCCATGCTGGCTGTGGATATTATCTGTTATTTATTTTGGTATGGCTCTGGAATTATTCTCGATTCTTTAGTTCCATCAGTAAGTTTTTTATTCTCCATTAAATTTTCAGGTATTATTAGAATTAATGCATATGGAGCTGTGTTAATCAATAGACTTTATTCTAAACTTCAGAGTATTAGTTCCAAAGAGATATATGATAAGCTTATACAAAAATCACAATACATACTTCGCGCTACCTCATTCCTCGAACTGAGAATGAACATTTATCTTCAAAACATTACTATCAAAACTATTTATACTGAAGAAAATGAGTATGAGGATGATACTCAGCGTTGCAAATCCAGAAAATTGCCCTGGTTATCAGAAATTCAAATTGAAAGATTTAGAACTACGGTTCTTAGACGTCATCATTACCCTTTCAGAAATTTTGAGGCATGTTCTGGTGTTTGGCCTGACGTTCCAGGAAATATTATATTTGATGATAGAGAATTCAACACAAATCTCAACCGAGATAAAGATTATGAAGCAGTACAGCTTCAGTTAAATATCGTTGATGAGGATTTGCTGAAACTAAGTCCAGAATATCGCAAGATTAGTGATTATGGATTGTTGCATAATATTGATTACCGTCCTCCTTTACTTAGCTCATCTTTTACACCACCGGTACTTAATAATATTAAGGTGGATAAAATCAAAATCAAGAAATTTTTACATGACAGATTTACAGTAATGAAAGCCCTCCAATAATATATTAGTGATTATAAATTAACATTGTAGCTTATCATTCTGATTCTGAGACATCTGTACCACTATCAGACATATCAGAAACATGCAGAACATCCATTTTAGGTTTCAGTAAATGAAGAAACTCATTGGCATATCTTTTATGTCCAACATCTTCTGAAGTTGTCTTAAACTTAGGCTTAAATAGAACTTTGGAAGGAGAACTACTAAGCTCTTGAGTTTCCGTATTTTTCATATTAGATGCATCAGTATCCTCTTTTCCAGAATTCGAGTCAGCATTTGATACATCGGTCTCATCACCCAGATCTCCTGTTGCATTAACAGTAACATTATTACTATAATATTTAAGCTTTTTCCTTTTTATTGTATTAATATCCAACTCAGAATTGTCACTTGGTTCCTTTCTCTTTGCTCCAGATGTTTTCTGGGTATCTTCCTGTACTCCAAGATGAAGTTTGTCAGAATCATTCAATAATTCTGCTAATTGGTTATTATCTGAATAATCAATACCAGATTCATCTAATGTATCAATTAGTCGTCTAATGAACTCTTTCTTAGAATTTATTAGTCGAATTGCCGTAGATTTAACTGAGCTTAACTTTTGTTTACACTCATCTTTTACTCTTTCAAGTTCCGATTTTAACAATTCATTTTCTCTATTTATACTTTGTTTTTCAATATTAATCCTTTTAAGTTCATTTATATGTTTAACACGCGCTGAACAGCTGATATTCAAGTAAACATTGGTACTGGTGGGTACTTCATCATCAATCCTATTGTGCTTCGAGTCTACAAGATAATCATCATCTCCTATCTTGAGCTCACATACTCGTTTGCTCAATCTAAAAAAATTATCAAATGATTTTTCTTCTTGCTTAATCATACTGGATGAATGATTATTCACGCATATATTATAAAATGCATCCCCTTCACTGTCGATCACAAGTTCGACTTCCAAATAGTAACTGTCACTTATACTCTCACCAGAAATTCCATAATCTCTGACCACAGTATCAAAATCAAGCAAAATACTTCTCAATACTTGTCGGAACGTACTGAGTTCCATATTCAATCTAACATCATCAGCCATTGAACGATATAAATTACCAATAACTGTCTCATTTATAGTTTTAGAATAAACAAACATTCCTTCAACGCTGACATTAATATTGATATCAATTGTGTCAGAACAATCCTCTGTATTTGGATGAGAAAACACTATCCCATTCTTCTGTTCTCTTATACTATCAATATCTAGATCATCAACATCTGAACTCTTTTCAAGATCCTTGATGTTACCTAAATTGTTAGTAAGCGTTCAAATTTACGCCTCAAAACCTCAACACTTACCAATAATTTTAAATGGTACGCTTTGTACATTTGACATTCGCCATCTACCTCATCGCTATTCTTTGCATTATTGGTACTTGAGACAGAAAACCCTGACACCGCGATGTAAGGAAGTCGAGTATACCCTACATAGAATTAATTTAAATATGTAATGTGTCATTGATACTTCTCCCTCTTCTTCTTAAAATAAAATAAAAAATAATAATAATAAATATACAAGTAATCTTGTATATATGTCAAGAATATAGAAATTTGTAAAAATACAAGTCGATCAATTTGAAGATCTACTGATTGTTCGATCTACTTCTGGTAGCGATCAATTGATTTGCCACATTATAACCAGGTATATCCAATGATGCTCTACCCGCAATGTGTGACATACTTGGTGCCAATTCATTATTATTGAGCATTTCCTCTTTTGTCTTTTCCAAAGAACTATTATTTCCATGACGTCTATTACGATGTCTTGAAAATACATTAGTAGGAAATCCAATACTAAGCTTCTTTTTTCCTTTACTTTCTTGATCAACATAATCCACCTGAATTTCTTGTGTGTGCAACGATGAATTATCGTAACCAGTGGTTATATTATCACTCTTAAATTCTATAGGACTATCATTGCCTTGACTTTCACTGAATGCTTCTTTACTGTATTTACTGATTTTCTTTTTATTGACATCAGTAGGATCATAATCATCAGAATACTGATCATAATCACCTCTAGAGTAACATTCCCTGATAATATCAATATCCTTTGGGCGGAATAACCGCTGCAATGAATCATAGGAGAACCTAGGTAACAAACATGCAACAACACCAGCAAAAGTACAGGCCCAGAAGGACGCAGTACCGTAAATTTGAGCAGCAGCTTTATAGAACTCTCCGGCATACGTACTACTGGACCAGATGCCCGTCCATCCAAAAACAACTAAAATCGATAATGAACAGAACAATAAAGAGATCCAATCCCAGCGATACTGGTGTAATAAAATGTAAATATCACAGGCCAAGACAGAAATGGTCGCGACATAACATCCCATCCAATATCTATGAATCAAAGTTAAACCATTGGAAGTAACAAATCCAGTTGCACAAAAGAGTAAATATGGAAAGAAAAATGATATAACAGATTGATACAATGCATCCAACATATACCACCAAAACTTAACTGGGCCCCATTCACTTCTTAATATTCCAGATCTGTATAATTGAGGAACTAGTAATGATACAACATCGCTCACATCCTGATCAAACACTCCCAAGAAAATAACTGGCAATGAAGTAAAAGCTAAATTATAGAACATTAAGTAAGTGAATTCAAATAGATATGATCCATCAAAATCACTATATATACCATACCAAAACAAAGCCAAAGTGAAGATAACGTTCTTGAAGAAAAAGCATGGGATCATCTCAGCCAAACGTTTATATGACCATCTTCCGTGAACTAATAATAAACGTACTAAAAATCTGAATTGTCCAATAGCATAATCCGAAGACATAACAGCTTGTCTACCTTCTTCACCAGCAATACCAACCCCCACATCAGCAGCTTGAATCATAGCTACATCATTGGAACCATCACCAATAGCTAATGTCATAACATCCAAAGTATCTTTTACTAAAGATACAACAGCAGCTTTTTGAGCTGGTGAAACTCTGCAACACAATACAGCTTTACAGCGTTTGCAAAGCAAAAGAAACTTCATTTTGTTATCAGCATTTAAGGCAATTTTAAGTGCGTCACCATCTATAACCAAACCAAAGTTGCCAGTAGGCGGAGTATGGTCATCTTTAGCATCTGCTAATTCAGCATTAGATCCAGTCATCAGGAACTTATCACTTAAATATTTGGAAATTAATGCTGGAACAATCTTTGAAGGTACTTTTTCTCCACTCAATTGTTCTGCATCCTCGCCACTGTCCTTTACCACTAACAAATCCATGTCATTATTCAATAAATTACAAGAGAATCCAATATTGATAGCAGTCTCAACTTTATCACCAGTTAAAACCCAAAGCTTAATACCTGCACGACCCAATATAGCAATAGAGTCGCTCACACCATCTTGTAATCTATCTTCAATAGCAGTTCCTCCAAGAAGAGTCAAATCTTTCTCCATCAGATCAGCAACTTCTTCCATCTTCTCTTCTCTATTCTCAATAGAGGCAGAAGCGTCCTCGTGCAATTTATTCCACTTTTCATAGTCGCTCCAACTAATCTCTTTTTGAGCAATACAAAGAGTTCTCAAACCTTCAGTTGCGTACTGCTCCAAATGTAATGCAGTCTTTTCTAATAATTTCTGGTCAGAGTCTTTCTTCAAACGTCCGTAAATGATAGAATCGGCACCTTTACAAATCAACAATGCCTTTGGCTCGTCACCTGGATTTCTTGGAGGAATTTTGATTATGGCACTCATTCTTTTTCTAGTTGAGTTAAATTCCAAAGTATTTAAGACTTGATATTCTTTTTGAACACCTTGGACTTCAATCACAACACCCTTTTTGGTTCTTTCGAGGAATGAAAATCCTGTATCTCTGGCAGTACCAACTAAAGCACCTTCGTCAGGAGATTGTGCTTTGAGAGCTAATTTGTCTGGATTCTTCTTGTCAGGCTCAGCCAATACAGAATGACAAAGAGCTAAACATAACATGAAGTGTTCATTGCTCTTTTTTTGAGCATTGCCCTTAGCTCCAGCAAGATCTTTAACAAATTCACTGGAAATAAATGTCACTTCTTCATCAAAAAGTTGAGAATTCTTACATAAACCATGCAACTCACTCAACATAAGCTCCCTATCCTTCGCAATAGCAGCTCTTTCGATTTCTCCCTCCTCTTCAACATCGATACCTTGACGTTTTCTAAGACCTGCCAATGCTTCTGTGTATGCTAATCCATAAGAAATCCCATTGATAGTACACTTTTTGAATTCCATAACATTCTGAGTGAGAGTACCAGTCTTGTCACTGAAGATATACTCGATCTGACCAAGATCATCAGAGATTGCCCATGACTTTGGAGTACATGGAATATCCAACTTTTCAAAATACATCTTCACATCTGAGTATATGAAAAATGCTTGTGCAGTCTTAATAATTTCAATAGAAATATAAAGAGAAATAGGAACCAATGATTGATACAATATAACCGCAACAAAAAATGTTACAATACCATTTAGAGCTGGCGTATTTGCAATAGTACCAAATTCATAAAAGTCTCTTGAAGTTGGGGTCAGTCGATAATATATACCATTTACCAATCCTGCAGCAAGACATAAAACGAAAAGTAATAAAAAGTTCATAATAACTGAAAAGTTTAATTCTCTTGAAATACGAGAAACTTTAGTTGGAGTCACTCCCGCATTAAGCATAATTTTTGTATCATCACCGGTAAATACAACAATACCAATGACCCATTTAGTATTTCTCAAAGAGCATCCTCTAAGTAACATATTATTGATACTTATAGGGTCACTTAAAACTTCTCCGTCAATACCATGATAACGACATACACCTTGATAAGAATATAAATTCGCATGCGGTCCTTCACTTTCAATCCAAAACTTGGATCTTTCACAGTCAGAATAATGTTTGATATCAGCAGAACATTTCAAAGATTGACGAACTTTCAAATTGGTTTCACCATCTAAATTCTTAGTTTCTACATAACAAGCACCATCTGCATCAGAAGTAGATAATATAGCAATATCAGCAGGTAATTCATCATTGTTATGAATTCTAACGATATCACCTACACTAACTTCTTTCCAAAAACTTTTAACAAATTTGGCCTTTCTTTCCACAGGTAATGATTTATTAATAACAGAAGGTCCTTTAAAAGGATCTATATTTTCACTACCTATAGTTGTCTCACTTGTTCCCATAAATGCCAAATCCTCCATTGGAATACTTTTATCAATACTGGTTGTTGATATCATACTATCAAGTGAATTTCTCTTATCAGCAACAGTATCATCTATTCTCTTTTGACGACGTAGCTCTTCGAGTCTTCTCTGTTTCTTACCACTACTACTTAAACGAGCTTTACAAAAAGCAATAAATCTGAAAAGCATTCTACTATTCCACTTTTTAAACTGTCTCCAAAGGGAAATATTATCAACAGAAACATTAGGATTTGTAATACCTCGAAGCACATGGGTTAAAGTATTATTTAATTCCATATCTAATCCAGTTCTTCTAGAATCTTCAATTGCATCTTTAAATGCAGTAATTACCACAATTACAATTAATGGAACCATTGCTAATCCAGGACTTGGTACTCCAAATAATGAAAAAAATCCGAGAACAATCAATACTAAGAAATAAACATTAGCAACATTTCTAAATTGAAGATATAAATTCTTTGGTATAAATGTTAAAGGAGTATATCTTGTTGTTCTAATCTTATTTCTTGCATATTGTGCTATTGGAAGTCCATCATTATCTTTCATATTGTCAGGTAAAGGTAAATTAAAATAAATACTTCTTAATTCTGAACTTCTATTTTTACTATCAAATTTTTCATCTTCTTGTGAATCATTATCAGATTCTTCATGTCCATGAAATTTAAAACCATGTTTCTCATTTGGCGGAGATCCTTTTTTAGTACCTTTCTTTGATGTATTACGTCTACCCAAACTATCATTACGTTTCCATTTTAAAGTTGTAGCTCTTGTTGGATTTTTTGGTTTACCTGAATTATATCTTCTTGTACCCCATCGACTTTTCTTCATAATTGTCCCATCTCTATTTAATGCAGAATCTAAATCATTTGTATGAGTTCCAACTTCTGATAATGAATAATCAATTGGATTATTAAAACTTGCAACAGATTCATTCTCTGCTAAACTATTTAATCCATAATTTTTCTCTTTTCCTGAAAAATTACTTCTTGGTGGATCAAATCCACTTCCACTATTACTTATACCACCACCCCCTATCAGTTCTCGCTGATGAGTAAATGAAAATGTTGATATAGCTGGTGAAGTTAGATTTTCTTGTTCAGTATTATATATTCCAGATTTTCTTTTATTTGATTTATTAATTTTATTTTGATTATCACCAAATGTCTCTGCGTGAGAATCAATACTATTTTCATCCTCCTCTCTATCCGAATTATATGCCGAATTTGCTCGCGTATCAAATGGATTATTATAAGCCGGTGATTGTATTAATGAGTCCATGGCTATATTAGAGAAACGCTCATTTTGATTCTCATGAGGTGTTCTAGACATGGCGAGAAGACCACTTGTTCACTCTCTATATATAGAAAACCCACACGAAAAAAAAAAAAAAAAAAAAGTATATTTTGGTGCTTTCAAAGGGAGATCAATGATAGACCATATACCAAATGATATAAATCAACAAATAAAGAGTGTTAAAACAACAGCTCTTCAATACCGTATTATAGATCAACAGTAGTAAAATGCCTGATTAGACAAATCCGCTGTAAAAAAAGAAAAATTCGTTGATACCCCTGTTGAGTCAACGATTTCGTTCTTCTAAGGCAAGGCAACCAGAGACGCCCAAAAGTATATACACACTAAAAAAATAAAATAGATCAGGTAAAAAAATAAAAAAACCAGCTACTTAATCAGCTCAATAAAGCCTTAGATTTTAGCAAGATAAATAATAGCAGAGTGTTAATATGTATAACGTGTTGGTTAGCCGGTAACTCAACTGTATATTGTGTCTCTTTTACTCTCAGACTTGATAATTTTTATTTTTAGCCGGGTCTACTTCCGTGCTATATCCGCACATTGTGAGCTGTACTAATCTGTGTTATCACGTGTCAAGCGGCATAGGGCATGCATGCATGCATACCGTTCATAATATATTACAAATGTTCCTGCCTATTATAGAGCGTGCATTACTGGTACCGTAGTGGCGGTACTGATACGGTACGGTACAGTGCTAGTACGGTACAGTACAGTACGGTACGGTACGGGAAGTAGAAACAAGTGGTGCGGTGCACAGTATGAGCGTTGCACTGTTTAGTGAATATCTATGCGTATTTTCCTCTAACTGGTCCTAGACTTAGAACAATTTTCTTTTTATTCTTTTTAGTCTTGTTTTGATGGAGCTGTTCCAAAATGTCTTTGGTGATAATATCTGGCTCATCAGCGGAATCCGGCTCAGACTCTTCAGCCTTCTTTATTTTTGTACCCCATACAGTTGTTGTGTAGTCTTCAGGACTCTGTTCCGCTACTGGTGTTTCTGATAGCGGTTCTGCGTCTTCGTGGGCAATGTACTGCTCTGGCTCGTAGTAAGTATCTTCGTGAGAAGATAATGCATGCTGTCCCTGAGGGTAGAAAAACGCCTCATTCTCCCTTCTGTAAAATTCTTTAGTTCTTTTCTCTAAGTTTCTCTGTGCAACTATTTTATTATGTTCATCTATCTGTGTCTTCTTCTTATTGGACTTTGATCTAGACATAATGTCCTTCTTAAATGCGTTAAAGATATCTTGAGGCAATTTAAAACAATGTTCAAGTTTATTTAGCCAGTTAACTTCAATAAACGCAAATTCAGTCCCGAATGGATAGTGTGACATATATTTATATTTTTTTAAATTATTCTCTGTAAATATTTCTCCATGAACAATATTTTCCACATTAAGCACAAGCGTAGATGGAAAGTTGGAATAGTCGCCAAAAACCGATCTTAAAATCTTGATGTCTAAGATTGACAAGAGATACTTAACCGGAGCATTAAAATTGGTCTGGTAGTAAAAATAACAGTCGCTTGGATCGTACACTGGTGTGTTGCTTATATCAAGTCTCTCTAACTCGCTGGTAATCCCTGGTGGACCAGGCACGTAATCATCAGCCTCACCAAACGAACTTTTAACCATCTTAATATCTGACTTAATATGTTTAATAGCCTTTTTCACAGAATTATCAGTTGATGCTTCAAACATTACCAAATCGTCATTATATTGTCTTTCGATATCTTCAATTTCTTTCTCATATTGATTTATTATAAAATCTAAACTTCCCTTCATGATTCTCGCATATGGGAATATATTATTATTTAAATCACTACTATTAGACTCGCAACACCAAGGTATATCACTCAACTTGGTAAAATCCGGACTATTAGATACTGGTAATGCAACCAAATTGCGATGGGGTTTAACCATTAGCTTCATAATAGTATCTTCTTTGACTCGAGGAATCTCGAATTGATCTTCTTGAGCAGAACCCTTCATATATAAAACTGGGAGAATGTCCTTAGAATCAATTTTTTGAGAACATAGTGGGCATGGTTTAGCATTCTTTTTAACTAAAATAGTTTCATTACCTGATTTAGTCTCTTCTTCCCTATCAAGATATTCTAATAAACAAGTATAACAAAAACAATGACCGCAACTTGCCATTCGAATCGCAACTGCATCTTCAGACTCTAAACATATAGGACAAGCATTTATATTTCTAGTAATCACTCTAAGAATATCTTTTGAATCAATTGGTATATTTGGATCAAGAATTTGTCTCTCATAGCTACCTCCATGTTTAACAATAAATCTATAATTAGCATTTATAAATTTTTCTCCAGTTAAATGTAGCATATTCTCAGTAGCGAATGTCTTTTTAGGTCTTCTAACAGAGCGAGAATTATTTGATGATTGCCATGTAGGTTGCTCTGGTTCGGCAAACGAAAAATCAAGTAAATGATTAATTGATACACCTTTTCGACTTTTACTTGTTCCTATTTGATTTGCAATTATCTGTTGTTGTATTAGATCATCATCATCAAATCCCTCGGTATGTTGTCTTTGCTTATTAAACTTCTTTTTACCGCCACCCCTCAGTCTATTACTTTGTTTAGTCTTCCCAGAAATTGGCGGCTGGGCAGAATTATCACCATTCATTTCCTTCAGCTAATCTTTGACTAATTATATAGATATTAACGTCCACAAATTCCCGATGATAGTCCACATCGAGTCTTTGCAAAGCTCGCCAAATTTTATGTGTACTGTGTTATGTGCACCGGCTACGATGGGTCAATGATGATCTTATATACTAATGTACTATATAAGAGCATACAGCAATGATTAAACTTGCGAGATTCTTAAGCATTGGTGGTATTACTCTTTTCATTATTGTGCTATTTACACTATCTAATAATTTATCAGCAGAGCCTTTAAATCTACCAGTAAGGAATAGTCAAAATGCTAAGCATGATTACCCCAACAGCATAGGCCATGATAAGCAGATTAAAGATGTCATTGGTGAGGTGGATAAAGTTAGTTTACACGATGATATCTCTAAGCTATCATCATTTTATACGAGATATTATAACTCGGAACATGGAAAGAAAAGTGCTCAATGGATCTTCCAAAGACTTGAGAGTATTAAAGAAGACTCTAAACAGGCAATGTATGTTGAACAGTTTCAACATTCATGGAAACAATTCTCAATAATTGTTACTATTAAAGGTGAATCAGAACTGTTAGTGATATTAGCTGCTCATCAAGATTCTACAAATTTATTAGCACCTCATTTTATTGCAGCTCCTGGAGCGGATGATAGTGCTTCAGCAGTAGCAGCTATTATTCAAGTTATTGAAAAGATATCTAAAAGTAATATTAAATTTAAGAACTCTATACAATTTCATTTTTATAGTGCTGAAGAAGTAGGTATGTTGGGTTCCAGTGAAATTTTAAAACGTTATAAAGCTAAAGATATTGATATTATTAGTTTAGCTCAATTTGATCAAATTGGTTTTACATTAGAATCATCTCCTAGTATTGGATTAATAACTGATTTTGTTGATAATTCTTTAACTGATTTTATATCTTTAATTATAGATACATTTTGTGATATTCCATCAATAAGGACAAAATGTGGATACCCTTGTTCAGATGCATCTGGAGCTAATCAATATGGTATACAATCAAGTTTAATTATTGAAGGAGAATTCTCTAAAATTAATAAATTTGTTCATAGTCCATTAGATACAATTGATAGAATTAATTTTGATTTAATTGAACAATTTGTTAAATTAGGAGTTGGATATACTTTATCATTAGCAATATAGACTACAATAAATATTTTGCATACTTATATTAATTCACATAAAAATGAGATAGAGGTTAAAAAATAACATCGTCATCATCATCACCATTGACTAAGTCACTCTTATCCTCAGCCTTATCCTCCATATTTAGCACATCCTGTGCTTCTTCATTTGGATCAAATTCCTTTTTACCGTTAGTTGGTGCAACTGTCTCTGTTGCTTCATCTTCTGGTTTAGCATCTTCAATTTCAGGTGCTTCCGTACCCTCCTCAGCCTTTGCGTCAGATTCTTTAGCCTTTGCTTCTGCCTCTTCTTTGGCCTTTTCCAAGAGTACTTGCTGTTCTTTTGCTAATTTAGCGGCCTCTTCTCTCTCTGTTTCTTCAACTTGTTGTTGCTTCTTTTCTTGAACTTTTTTCAATCTGTAAAATTCTTCTCTATCTAACTCATCCAATTCTGAATTAATGTACTGTATCGTATTATCAGTTCTTGGAATAATAACATGCTCAATAGCATTAACTCTTCTATTCGTAACTTTAATAACTTCATCCAAAATAACAAATGCAGTTTGCAAAGATGCTAATTCAACTAAAGTCTCAACAGCCTTAGAGTATATCAATTTACACTTTTGAACTTGTTGACCACCTCTTCCAAGACCAGTCATCTTAAAGTCATTGATAGAATCATCAATAAATGCTTGAAAAGCAGGAAGCTTAACACCAGAAACATTCTCTTGCTTAGAATGAACTTTAAAACGAGCTTTAGCACCAACAGATTCTTGTACTTGATAACTGATATTATTAGTACCAGTAGCATACGAAACTTCAGCAAGAGAAAACGAAGCAGTTTGCATTATTCTACCCATCTTTAATTTGGCATCATTAATTCTTTTGGTAATATCTCTAAATCTTTTAGTAAGAGCTTCAGACTTTCTCTTTAATAAAGAATGACCAGTTTCAGCCCCCTTAAGCTTAGTCTTCATTAAAGCCAACGTCATCCGAGTTGGAAAAACTTGCTCTCTAATCAATTGTTAATATATTTATTTCTGTGTTAATTATCTCAAATCTTATTCACTCACCTGTTCCCTGCTCCTGACATCTCTGCTTAACCAATTGTACACTCTCTTAGCCAGCTCAGATTATCATTCAAATTGTCAATTCATAAGCATTACCCGGTTCTGGTGAGAGCTCATCGATGAAATATATATATGCACTACAATTTTATTGATTTAACAACATTAGCGCCCTATGGACTCGTATTCGCTAGATTTAAAGTTGGTAGAAACTGATCTAGATATTGAATATGAGACTAAAGTGGTGAAAGATCCCGGAAATATTCATGTATGGATAGACTTCTATCAGCATAAAGTTTCGGAGTATCAGACACTCGCGAGCGATGAAGCGAGGCACAAAAATAAACTCTATCAAATATTTATATTGAAAAGAGGAACTGAATATTTAACCCGCTCTTATAAACTTTTTGTTTTATATATTGAACTCAGAATTAATATTATCAAACATTTAGATTCTTACAAACATGTTTCACAGTATAACTCTTTAAACCAAGCATTTGAAAGAGGATTAGAAAATCTTAATAAATTCCCTATGATTTGGCATAAATATTTACTGTTTTTAATTGATTATCAGTTTAATAATATAGCATTAATAAGGCAAACTTTTAATCATTCGATACAATCATTACCTGTATCTCAACATGAAATAATATGGTCTCTCTATTTGAAATATATCAATAAATTAGAAACCAAATCCAAAATGAAACCTGAAATTTCTCTTTTTATATGTTCAATACATTTAAGATATTTAAAGATTCATCCTGATTTATTAGAAGATACCATTGATAAACTTACAGAACTCAGAGACTACGCCAGTGCTATTAAATTATACGAACAACATATTTTTTCAGAACCAAGTTATGTTTCTCAAAAAGGACTATCCAATCTAGATCTATATTTAAACTATATTGATTGTGTTACCTCAGATTTAAAGGAAAATGAGAAATCTAATGAACTGCTTCATAAATGTGATGAGAAAGTGGAGTATTTTGTGTCTGATCTTCTAAGTACATACACCGATCAAATGGGCTTAATAGTTGTTAAAATAGCAACATATTTCATTGTTAGGGGTAATTTGTTTAAAGCAGATGATATATTTTGTTCAAATTTACAAAAGTGTAAAACAATTAAAGATTTTAAAATGATTTATGATGCCTATTTAGAGTTCAAAGAGAATCTTGTCAAGAGTAATATGGATCAGGTGGAAGAGTTGGAGTCAGAAATTTCAGAAAATAAAACTGATGAATTGCAAAGACAACTACTGGATGTAAATACAAGTCTAGATATTAATATGGATGTGTTTGAACAACTCCTTAGCAACAGAAAACATTACATGTATGATGTTTTACTTCGCCAGGACTTGTATAACTGTGCCATATGGATTAGAAAGATCCAACTCTATAACGACAAGGAGGAATTGGGTGAAAAATTATCGTGTTTTGTTGAAGCTATAAAACGCATAAAGCCTTCTAAAGCGCATTATGATGATTTCTATGATGAAGATAATACAAATTATGATACAAACGACGGCGATGAGATCTCAAAACTTGAGACTGAAAAGGCCAATGAGAAAATCAGTAAAACATCAGGTCTAGAAAAAATTTGGATAAAGTATGCTAAAATATATGAGTCGAATGGAGATCATAATACTGCCAAACGTATTTTTGATAGTGCAATTAAAGTTCCATATGCTACTGCAAACGACTTAGCTGAAATATATTATGCATGGGCAAATATGGAACTATCCAAGGGTGATCAAGGTCTAAAGAATGCTATTTCAGTAATAGAGAGTGCAATAAAGGCCCCTGATTTTGAAAATCTAGGCATTGTTGCATCTAAAGTAGGATATTTTAATAATGACTACCCGTGTCAGCTTAGGGTTCACAAGTCTATAAAATTATGGTCATTTTATCTTGACTTAGTCGAGTCTACAGATGACTTTGAAAGAATTCGTGAAGCATATGGAAAAATCATGAAATTGAAAATACTTACTCCGATTATACTTATCAATTACATTGATTTTCTCGAATCTAAGGAGTTATATCAAACAATTTTCCAAACTTTTGAACTTGGTTTAGAAAGATTTAACTACTACCCAATAAAATTTGAAATTGGTAATTTATACATTCAAAAGATGATTAAATATTATACTAAAACTAAGGAAGTGGATGACTCTAAAAAAGTTTTGAGCTTCCGTGAAAGAATTAGAGGTCTTTTCAGCCAGTGTTTGAGCGATTGTCCATCAGATCTTTGTATGAAAATGTATATTCAGTATGCCAATTTCGAAGAGTCTGAAGGATATAAGACTATGGCCCTCGCCGTTTATAAGAAGTGCATCAGACATCTACATTTAGATCCTAAATCTGATATTCCTGAAGGATATCTTGATGAAGACATTCTTACAAAGCAAGGTTCAAAGATTCTAGTGAACTACAAAGAAGTCGCGCAAATGTATAGAATCTACATATCAAAACTGGAGCTGTTCGGTGATTTTGATGGAACAAGAAATACATTTGAGACAATTATGAAAGATGAACATAATTTACCTAGTTTTATACTACTTGAATTTGTTATTAAATTCAAGGATTTTGAAGTAAGAATGAAAGAAATCGACCGAGCAAGAGCAATTTTCGAATTTGGTGTCACTTTCATTAATTATAATGTACAGCATCCTGATTATCAGTCACTTAATTTGCAAGCTATTACTGCATTTTGGGAGTCATGGGCTGACTTTGAACTAAATTATGGTAATCAAGACACTTACGCTGAAATGCTCAGAATAAAAAAGAATTTAGAACCATAAAAATTCTGACCCATTATACTTTATAGAGTGTATCAATGAAACCTTCAACTAATCTATCAACAACACCAGTAGTACTTATACTTCCAGCTGTACCATATAATTGTGCTGTATCACCGTTAGCTGCCGTAGTTCCATCTTGTTTAAGAGTCTCGATTGCAAATTTTAATTCATCAACCAATTCATTCACCATTACAGCTGATAAATTAGTAAAAGCCACATGCAATGCAGGAGGATTCTGTAAAGCACTTAAATGCCATCCTTTTTTAGTTAAAGCATCACCAAGATCGTAAACATTAATAGTATCAGACTTGAATGCAACGACACTAAGAATTGGATCACCAATAATTTGAAGATCAGGAAGTCTCTCTTTCACTTGTTTCTTAAAGTCTTGAGCAGCATTAACAATCTTCTTACATGATTGTTTATATCCATCATCACCTAAACTAACCATCGTAGCCCAACATCCAGCCATTAAAGCTCCTGGACGTGAACCACTAAGAGTAGGAGATCCATATAATCCGCCAACCCAGTCAGTAATAACATAATATTGTGCTGCCCGAAGAGCTTCATTACGATACATTATAATTGAAGATCCCTTAGGAGCAAACCCATATTTATGAGTATCACAAGATATAGAAGTAACTCCAGGTAATCTAAAATCAAACAATGAGAAATCTTTATCAGCTAATCCTGATCTTTCCATATATGAAACAATAAAAGATCCTAAACAACAATCAACATGTAATGGAATATTATATCTCACAGCTAAATTACTTAAACCTTCAATATGATCAATAATACCATGAGGAAATCCTGGAGCTGAACCAATAAGTAAAACAGTATTACCATTAATAAGTCTCTTCATTTTCTTTAAATCACCTTTAAAATCATCATCTAATGGAACTTTATGAAGTTTAATTCCCAAATAATAACATGCTTTGTCAACACCAGCATGGACAGACATTGGAGCAATAATTTCTGGCTCAGTAATACCCTTCAACTTTCTACCAGTAACTTTTGCACTTAAACATGTAAGAATTAAAGATTCTGTACCACCAGAACTTGAAGTACCGCATCCTGTTTCTGGCGCATTAAATAATTTGAGACACATAGAAACTACTTCAGATTCCATTTTTCTTAATCCTGGGAAACAATCTGGATGTAATTGATTAGTAACACAAAATTCTTCAAATACTTTACTTTGTAAATGAATAAGATCTTTTCCTCCATGATAAACAGCACCACTAACTTTACCATTTTCCCATTGATTATGTTTCAAACTAGCATATTTACTAAACTCCTTAATTACTTCCTCATGAGATAATCCATTCTTAGGTATCTCATTAAAATATTGTAAAGTTGGATCTTTAACAACTAATTGATTTTCAACTTCAGTAATTGCCTTTGAAACTTCTTCGTCAACTTTCTTTTTAGCTGGTGGTAAAGACAACACAAAGTTCATCACTGTCTTACATATATAAGTGTATAAATGGCAAAGGGACGTAATCAATCCATACCCATATACATATCGAAATCCCTTAATCAGGTATTTTAAAAAGATATAATAAAATACTAAATCTTTTATACTGTTTTGTTAGAATTTAATATCAAACATTTAATAGCTAAGCGTAGAGCAAAGATACGTACATTGAGAACCTTGACTGGTTCTTAACGAATTCAATCAATTCAACGACCTCAAGTTCAGTAAACATGAATCCTATAGTAGCCATGAATTGAGAGAAATCCTTCAACTCATTCATACCCATAGTGTGGATATCTATATTACGAAATTCTGCCATTGTATTATGTTAGTGGTGTAAGTGTGGGAATATTCTTTTTTTATTTTTCTCCGCGAATTCCGCTGTCTACAAAAAAACATAATTAGTGTGGTTGGTAAGTGTGTGATTATTATAGTGGGAGGTTACGATGAGATTTCCGCGAACTCCGACATATATACTGGTCCAAGAGACCAATAAATTATGCATTAAAATGCAAAAATTTTAGTTATAAACAATATAATATCAGTTCAATAATAAAGAATTTTCATCAGCTTCCGTAGAAAGTTCTTGTTCATCTTTATGATCTCCATAAGTGAAATATTGAAAGAAAAACACTAAATCTAAACTTGCAGAACCGAAATTACTTAATAAGTAAGGTAGTTCATTAGTGAAAAAAGCCCATTTTTTTGTTGGATCAACTGCAAACATAAATTGATTTGAAGTTAAAATTGATAATGAATAAAATGCACAACCAGAAATTGATAAACATGCAAATAATGGAGAAATTCCTTTTGTAGTTTTACGATTATAATTTTTTAATAATTGAGGGACTCTTGCTCCGGTGTATAAGCAGGCACATATGTATGCAATGACGCGTCCAACATTAACCAGCTCACTATTTGTAGGATCAATAGGAGCAGCAGAAACAGCAGAAATTTGAGAAGCTAATAATAATCCAGATGTCATTAAGTTACTATCTAAGCTACCAATACTACTTTCTAACATTTCTTCGTAGCTTGAGTCATCAGATACTTCATCGTCAAGAAGCTTCTTCTTACCAGCAAGGTGGATACCATAGTACCAATACTGGAAACTTATAATACAGTCATTTAATAATGAGGTTGAACTAATAAAGATCTGAAATGGCATTTGGTGTGTTAATAAACACCCTGAAAAATTTAGTAAATCACCACAAAATAATGACATAAATAGATAAGGTGATAAGTGATCCACTGATTTATGGGTATAATTTCTTATCTCTTGAGGAACAAGTAAGAATACAAAACAGCATATTGAAAATATACTAAATATTGTTGATATTGTTCCAGACTCTGTCATTTTAGATTTGAGTGTCAAACTTATATGATTTGATTTGATCTATTTTTCTTTGTTTTTTTTTTTTTTTGATCTGACGTTTTTAATATTTCAACGTATCAATGTAGGCTTTTATCTCCTTCTATGCTAAAACACGGCGCACCGGTTGTCAGATATCAACATGCAGAAGCAACCTTCAATACACGACAAATAGAAGAACAAAGAAAAAAATTAGTAGCAATAATAGTTTATGGTTGCTAAGTATTTATTACAAAGAAAAAAATTTTATAAATCATTTATTCTAGTTTTAAGTATTTAAGGGTGTTTATGTAAAGGCAGGGAATCGATTAGATAGATGAATCAAATTAGTCTTATCGGGGTGGAGAAATCTGCATGAAATGAGCTAATGAGTAGGTTTTAAATACATGTGCTTAATTAATATAATATCTAGCAAAGATAAAAGAAAAACCAATGTTTAATATTATTTTCAACTTTTGGAATTCTTTCTGGATTAGGTGATTCGCTAGTAATGGATGACTCAACATTAACTTGATAATCTGGACTATTTGATAGAGCAAAAGTAGTACGATCTGGGGTAAGAGGGGAAGCGAAATTGTCATCATAATAATCATTATCATAATCATCATAATATTCAGCAGAGTAATTTGCCAGTCCTCTTCTAATATTAATTGGACGAGGTGTCAGACTATTTGGGGTCCAAGATTTCGGTCTAGTCATCGTTGAATCATCATAAACAAGATCTAGTAATTCATTAGTACTATCAATTGGTAAAGTAGAAGATGAGCTAAACAGATTAAAATTGTTATGACTATTTGACTCTTTAATTAATTGTTTTAAAATTTTACCCAGTTTTTTTAAAGCGTCTGGTATTTCGTTACTAAAAAGATATTCATATCTTTGACTTTTATAATATTGTTCATATTCTGGATGTCCAGGTAATCTGTTTAATATTAAATCAATAAATCTTGTTAAATCAACATATGCTTTTTCTTGATTTCCAACAGTGGCACTGTGAATAGCCAGACTTACTAAACCATCTGCAATGTCAAGCCAAGTGGTAAATGAGGTATCAGTTGAATAACCGTATTTCAATGCCCGTCTCATTAATTCGCTTATAGCGGGTGGGGGATAATCCATACTGGTTAACTATATATTTCAATGACTCTGACCTGACCGTAACTTAGACTTACTAAAAATCTATTTTGAGGTCATATACTTTTAATGGAAAAAAAAAATAAAAAAATAAAAATAAAAGTATGAAATGGGATTTTAAGACTTAGAAATTATTTTTTTTTTAAAAAAAAAAATGTCTAAGAAACCTCAGTTATTTATATTATATGTCTAAATTAAATAACAAAAAAGAACAAACTTAACTTATGAAATTGATCTAAAATTAACAAGTTGTTAAATTTAAGAATTCATACATATCCCAAATGTCACATACGTTGAACTTTATAGTTTGAATTTTCGTATTTGCTTTTTTGACATATGGGTATTCTCAAGTTTAGCATAGCCAATGTTATTATATTAAAATCCCCCCAATAAATAATTTATTGCATTCTCCTGCATCTAAAAAGATCCGTCAACGGACGTATATTGTAGAGAATTATTCACATATGATAATATAATATAATATAATATAATATAATATAATATTCATTATAGAATTTCATAATTTGATTTGCAAGGATAGTATGTCCCTACACTAATACTTTGAAATAAGGCTTGAAGCGAAAAGTAAAGTTGCTTGTTTTCTTGGTCTAGGTCGCAAACTGTCAAATAACTTTGGGTAACTTTTGGTTCTATTTGACCGTAATATCTTACGGCAATAAGATGACGCATGTCTCTCGCTGATCCATGTGAAAAACTTATTCTATCCCTTAAATTGGGAATAAACTAAATCGTTTCAGATGATAATGATTAATAATTTAGAAGGCGTTGGCGAAACCTGTCAAAAAAGCACACTAAAAATTAGTAGTCCCTTCGGAATCCCTCGTTTGTTACTATTTTAAATTGTCCCGGATTACAGAAGCCCGATTACCACAGTAAAATACGTACTGTGCACATTAGTGTAAATCAAAAAGAACGAATAATTTAGTGGCCTCGCAGAAGCTCCAATCCTAGTTAGCACTTTAAGTTCAGCGGCTAAAAAGCTATAGCCATATTTAATCTACGGTGCACATAACCTTGGAACGAAAGATAGAATTTTTTTTTCTGTGGATGCCAGGTTAGGGAACTAGGAAGGACAACTGAGGGCCGAGCGAAATGTCAGAAATTCCATTATGGATGAGATGGATGCGGGTTAATCTTGTGGGTGCAAGTATTGTTGGATTTGGTTTACTTTGTTTTAAGTATACAACACCTTCAGATGAGCAGCTAATTAGCCGTATGTCACCGGAAGTTAGATCACAATATGAGAGAGAAAGGGGACTTAGAAGAAAGGAGCAAGAAGAGCTTATAAAAATTGTTAAACAGACGTCAGCTTCTAACGACCCGATTTGGATGACAGGGCCTATAAAGTCCCCGCTTGAGCATAGAGCTTTCCAATTAGAAAATAAGGAAAGACATGAACGTGAAGTTGCAGCTCAACAGCAACAAGATGATTTAATAAAGATACAAAAACAGATAACTGAAGCACAAAATACTGCTAAATTAGAAAATGAAAAATCTAAACAAAAATCTAGTTGGTTATCATGGGGTAAATGAAAAAAAAAAAAAGTTTACATGTAAATAATAATAATAATAATTAACGGCTTTGCCAGCCATTGGATGTCATATTTTGGAAAGCATTTGAAAATGCATTAGTTGCATTAGTTAAACTATTTGCTGATATAAATGAACTTAAATTACTTGAATTTGTAGGACCTGTTGTTGTTATACTATTACTTTTATCAACAGCTTCAACAATTTTAGATAAATTAGTATCAATAACTAAACCACCTTGAACCATTTCTTGTAGAACAGTTTCTAATACTTGCCAACCAAAAACTAAATCTAATTCACAAACATTTTGAAAACATTTATCTAAACATTCAACAAATACTTGAATTAAATCTAATATACCAAGTTCACTTTCTTGATCATCAACTATAAATACAAAATATAGAGTAGCATAATGACGATATATTACTCTAATATCATCAATCCCTTCAAGCAATGGAGGTAAAGCTAAAAAAGAGCACTGATCAGAGGGCCTCTGGGAAATGAGCTGATATACCTGTTTTAATAATAATGTTCTTGTCTCGAGATCCTGATTTGTTAGTATAACAATCTATGACTATCAGTTTTTGCCTTGATACTTACTATTGGAGTGTAGAACTTCATGAGTCTGGGCAAAGAGTCCTTGTTAACTAGTTTGTTAGTATTTTCTGTGCTACTTTATACACTGTGCAATTATATATCTCTTTTCACTCACAAATCAACACGGAATGTATCATGTTGGGTAGGTCTGAGGACAGTCCAGCGGCGACCGTAGCTCTGCTCCGCGTACCATTTTTCGACTGAGCAACGGAGGGTTAGTTACTCTGCACAGCAGCGGCGCCAGACCTAGCGCCCGATGAGCACACGAAGAGAGCGCTGCGGCTCAACGTGAGGATGCTACCTGTCCGCTACCTTTACGCTCCTGTCTACCCTTGTCTGCTCTTGTCTTCTATCCCTTGTGCAGCGTCCCCAGTGTGGCAGTGGGCGGCGCCCGCGGCGTCGCAGGGCCCGCAGGTAGTGAGCGCTCGTACTGCGCTCGCACCGCACCAGTACCGACCGCCACCAGGCATAGGCGATGCTGGTCGCCACCGCCGTGGCCCGGCCGGTCTTTGGCTGCGGTGGCTGCGCACCGTGCTGAGTCTCCAGCTGTCTTGCCGTTCGGTGTGTACCGGAGTATCATACGCAGGCGTCTGCAGGCATCACACCATTTGCGTGGGTAGCAAGGCAACAGCCGATGAGGTCCGGCACATCCATAAATTCAGGCTTTGTGAACTTTTTGCCACATCCGAAACTACACCGAAAGAACTACAACTATGAATTCCAAACTTAACGAGTTTACAGAGTATACGAGCGACCACCTTAAAAATATACACAAACCGGATATCAATCTAACGGATGTGAAGCGCACAGTGGTGAGAGTAAGTACTGCGCAGAGATTCTTTTTTTGACAGGTACAGCAGGAAGAGTACTAACTAGTAGGCCCCACAAATCATTACGAAAAAGGTCAATATCGGAACTCACTCCAGAGATGCTGAGTTTGACGAGCTTTATGCTAAGCTTCTTGAGTCTGAAAAGAAGCTCAATCAATTAATAAAGGAAACGAGCCGAAATGTGAAATCTAACAAGTCGATGATCAAGCACAACCAAGAGCTTGCTGAGCAGTATATGACGATTTTTGAACCTGTTTTAGGCAATTCCAAGCTCTTTGGAGCAGATATGGATGGTGCTAATGAATTACCATTGCAGAGTGCAGAGGAGCGTGAAAATTTCGAGAATGATACTGTTAAGAAGGAAATTGCTGAAAAGTACTTACAGATGCTCACGGACATGTCCCCAGCAATTATTGCAGAATTAGAAATGTCTGAGCAAAAAGTTACAAAGACTGTTCAGGAGATATTGAATATGATAAAGGGTGTAAAGAAAATTGCTAAAGATCGTGAATTAGACTTGATTGATATTGATAAACATCAAAAATCGTTAGATAAAATTAATAGCAAAGCTGAACTCACTGCAAAGCAAGAGGAGCATAAGATGAGTCTTGAGCAAAAGCTTGAGAATGCTACTGAAAAATTCAATAAAACTAATGAAATGATGAAGAGAGAGTTACCATACTTTTTCCAGATGATTGGGCAAGTCATGGTACCATTAACCAGCTTTATATTCTGGTCCTATGATGTGGTCAGTTATCAATATTATAAAACAATGACAGTAATGAAGGGTGATTTTGGAATTACCGCTGACAATTTCGACAGTAAGGAGACTGCCAATGTCTTGACGGAATTCCAGACTAAAATCAAGCTGGTTAATGAGAAATTACAAAAATTGACGATTGTTAATTTTTCCAAACATTATGTTCATAATCTGGCGTTCGCATCATCGCCAAGTAGTCCAGTATCTGCTGATATTGAAAGTCCTCAAACTTTGAAGAGTCAAACTTGGGATTCTATTGAAACTGATCATAAAGTTAAGGCCGAATTTAATTTTGTTCCGGAGAAGAGCGGGGATCTTAAGTTAGTTAAAGGTCAAGAAATTACTGTGATAGATGAATCCGACCCTAATTGGTGGAAAGGTAGAAACTCTTTTGGTGATGAGGGTCTGTTTCCTGCTAATTATGTAACTACTCTTTGAACTAAATTCCTTTTATTCGTAACAGATGCGTTTTATATAATAATATATGATTTAAGATTGACGAGAACAATTATTTACTAGAGCCTTTCTCCCAGTTTGAAAAACTGATTCGCTGAATAGGCTTATGATTATTTGCTTCAGCTGTTATCTGGAAAGGAAAAGGTAGCTGTAACATTGTACTGATTTTAGGAATTATAGTAGTTTTTTTCTGAGACTTTCTTATTATGTCTAATATTGTGAGATTCAATAAGTTGGAAAGACACTTGGTATCTGTTATCCGAGACTCAAAGATTTTAAAACGTATTGTCCAACATTCCCAGCACTGGTTAGAACTTACAGGTACAAATGATACTTCTGGAACTAGCTGAATAGCACTGTCACAGTGTTTAACCCTTGCTGAAGTTTTACCAGAATAAAACATTATACGAATAGTATAAAACTCGATTAAGAGACCGTATAAATCATCCAATTCATCAGAATCTACTAAATTCAATGATCCCAAGGATAACAGTTCCAAGCTATGCTTTGCCTGTTTATCAATCTTATCAATTATACTAGTACATATCTGCTTCAATTGTGGGATATTACAGCTAGGGTAAGAAGTTTCATAAATATCACAAATATTAGGCTTGACGATTCCTAAACATCTCTGGAAAAAAATTGTGGATATTATCGCTTCGGCACAATGACTGAAGTTCTCCTTATCAACCAGGAAGTCTAATCTTAGCTGAGTCATGTTCACTAATCTTCTTTAAATTGTCAGGCTAATGGTATTACGACAAGGCGCACAGGGTCAATTAATCTGACTATTGATTACTAAAATACAATTAAAATATTAGTTGAGGAAGAAAAAAAAAAAAAATCCTGGGAAAATGCGATCTGTCAACCTATTTATGGCATTTATATTTCAAATCAAATCATTTTCGGATGACCCATCTACACGGTGCATGGATTGTCCGGGTGACTACACTGGAAATTTGTTAAAAAATTGATGAAGACGCAACGGCGACGAGAGTGAACAATGTCAGAGTCGCTTCAAGCCAATTTGGCCAGTTTAGATGATTCCTCTAGAAAGGAATTAATGGGATGGTTAGAGAGTGAAAATAGTAAATCTAAATTTCAAATGTCTATTCATAAATTCAATGATATGTGCTTCAGAAGATGTGTGGATAAGATTGATTCACCAATGGTCAATTCTTCAGAAGAGCAGTGCCTTAAAGGGTGCTTAACAAGATTCTTGGATACCAATACAATGGTAGTTCAACAGTAAGTTTTAAAAAAAAGAAAAATACATACTAAATATAAGTATCAGTTTACTAACATACAGACTTCAAAATATTCAAAGATAAATCATGTAAATATACTAAGCATAATATTAAGCATAATATTACAATGTACAATGTTATGGGAATTTTTTAAGGTTTTTGTAGAGTCCGGGCAACTATTACTCATAGGGTCTGGATTATAAAAGAGGAGGGAGAAGTTATGAAAGCCAGCACCCGGTAGGTAGCCCTAACTCCTTAGAATTAAGCGACTTTAATTGGTTATAGAATAGAATTCGATATTAGTTTATTAATTATGTAGCTAAAAACATAGAAGTTTATATTTTTTTTTTTAAGCTTAATTTAATGTTGCGGGGGGAAAGTTGTTAACGGTTTTTAATGTCTACGGACTGATTTATTCTTGTAAGGCGTCAATTGAAGTAATTGTCTTGGTCAATATGTGAAGCGGCATAAGGTGCGTTTTACTCTTTTATCGAAAAGATCTTCCACTCTCAGCCGAACCACTTTTTTTTAGCGTAAAAAAAAAAAAATTCATAATATTGTTAATTTTAAATATTAAGATATTAAAATGTTAAAATATTCTAAATATATTTAAATAGATCTCTTAAAAATCTATTTTTATAATTAAATTGTTTCTGGTACCAAAATTTATTTGTCTTAGTATATTACCATTAATTTGGATGAGTCTAATCTTATCGATCTACACATTAGGAGCATCATCATTAAGCTTCATGCACTCATATTTTCTAAATTCTACTCATAATTTTGACCCCCCCCGAAGGGAAAAAATTTTCAAAAGTAAAAAAAAAACGGGTGCAATATTATATAACAATTAGCACAATTAGTCAATTAATCACTGTAAAATTATACAATTAATTCTATATATATATTATATACATACATTATCAATTCGATCTATGATCCTTGGCGTAAAACAATAATTTAACTATAGCGATCTTTACATTAAAATGATTTTTATTTATATGAATAAGAACATGGGGTTAAAATTAGCCAAGGCCTATTTGCCCTTCAGTGTGAATTTTAATTTGCTTGACCTGCCTAACAATACCTGATTCTTGCAGATTGTCCTTGAAAAAATTACGCACCACATAACTTGTATAAAAAGCAAAATAAATCCCTATTAGAGTCATTTGTGGGTAATATTTGCTCTTTTTTTCTAAAAAAAAAAAATGTTTACGAGTGTCAAATTTATTTTGACATATTTTTGCCTTTTAGGCTTCGTTTATGGTTTTAATGAAACTAATAGTACTATTAGTATCTTGAGTGATAAAACTTATAGTAGTGGAGAAGTAAAAGAATTTTTTTGGGAAGTAACTTATTTTACCGCTGCTCCTGATGGAGTAAACAGAACCATTGTTGGTATTAATAATTCTTGGCCATGTCCAAGTATTCATGTTAATCGTGGTGATAGAGTTATTATTCATGTCCATAATGCCTTACCTGATCAAAATACTTCTTTACATGTTCATGGTTTGTTCCAGCACGGTACTAATCAATATGACGGTCCAGAAATGATTACTCAATGTCCAATTCCACCTAATGAACATATGGTTTATAATTTTACTGTTCCTGATCAAGCTGGTTCTTATTGGTATCATTCTCATACTAAAGGTCAATATGGTGATGGTTTTAGAGGACCTTTTGTTATTCATGACCCAACTGATTCAGAAATGTGGGATTATGATGAGGATATAACTTTATCTCTTTCTGAGTGGTATCATGATAATTCTTCAACTTTAGATAAATCTTTCTTAAATCGTTATAATCCAACTGGTGCTGAACCAATTCCTGATAATTTATTATTTAACGATACATTTAATGCTACTTGGCATGTTAAACCTAATACTACTTATTTAGTACGTATTATTAATCTTGGTGCATTTGTATCTCAATATATTTTTATGGAAGATCATGAATTTACTGTTGTTGAAATTGATGGTGTTAGAGTTACTCCAAATACTACTGAAGTTATCTATATTACTGTTGCTCAACGTTATACTGTTTTAATTAAAACAAAAGATGATACTTCAAAGAATTATGCTTTTGTTCAAGCTGTTGATGAAACTATGTTAGATGTTCCTGGAACATTCTCCCATAATGTTACTAACCAAATTGTTTACAATGCAGATGCTGGTCGTTCAGATTATGAAATTACTACTGATACTTATGATGAGTTAGATGACTTTTATTTACAAGCTATTGAAAAGAAACCTTTACTTGATGATTATGACTATCAAATTGAAGTTAATGTTAGTATGGATAATTTGGGTAATGGTATTAACTATGCTTTCTTCAATAATATCACATATGTTGCTCCAAAGGTTCCAATTTTACATACTGCTTTATCTGCAGGTAAAGATGCTGTAAACCCACTTGCTTATGGTACTAATACTCACTCATTTGTCTTAAAGAAAGATGAAATTATTCAACTTGTATTGAATAACTTTGATACTGGTAAGCATCCTTTCCATCTTCATGGTCATGTTTTCCAAACTATCATTAGAGGACCAGATTATTCTGATGAAGAAGATCCAATTCCTTATGATCCAAGTAATTTCACTTCTGATGTATTAGATTATCCAATGATGAGAGATACTGTTTATGTTAGACCTCAATCATACTTTGTCCTTAGATTTAAGGCCGATAACCCAGGTGTTTGGTTCTTCCATTGTCATATTGAATGGCATTTGTCTCAAGGTTTGGCAATTGTCTTAGTTGAAGACCCAGAAGGTATTCAAAGTGACCCACTGCAACAATTGTCTGAAGACTCCAAGAGAATCTGTACCAAGAATGGCTTAAACTATACTGGTAATGCTGCTGGTAACTCTGAAGATTACCTTAACTTGAAGGGTGAAAATGTTCAACCTAAACCATTGCCAGATGGTTTCACCGCTAAGGGTATTGTAGCTATGGTATTCTCTTGTATTGCTGGTGTTTTGGGTGTTGTTGCCATCGCCATTTACGGTATGTCTGATATCAAGGATGTTGAAAAGAAAGTTGCTGAAGATTTGGATATCGATTTGGAGGATTCTGATGATGAAACTGAAAGTTCTGAGAACTCCAGTAAAGCTCAAAAAGCCTCATAGATTCTTAATTGATTATTTTTGTCTTCTTTTTATCGACTTTTTTTTTCTATGCATGTATGTTCAACTTGATACTTTCAATCAATGTTTGTTTTAGAACTAGAAAAATAATTCATCAACTGTAGCTGAATCGAGTTCGTACTATCATAGTGTTATAATATTTGAACCCTTATTTAAGTAACAGTACTGTTGATGCTCTTTGGCTAAATGAGCAAAAAAAAACTGCCGGCCCCAGGAATCGAACCTGGGTCTAGTCGGCCACAACGACTCGTACTGACCACTATACTAGGCCGGCGCGTGACAGAATATTCGGAAATTTTAGATCACACTTCAAAGAAGGGTCATTGTATGAATTCTCATCAAAATCGCAATATAGACTGCTCCAATGGTGCTGAAATTAGCTCCATTAGAGCCCAAATTAAAGTTTTTCAAACGCTTATATGAATTTATGTGTCCAAGCAGCGATTTCCCTTGAGAAACAGCCAGCGTAGTTATTCCCCATACTTATATAACATCCTTACATACGATCGGTGCCCAAGGGTCCAAGGATAAAACACGTCTTTGGCAGCTATATGTAGCAGGGAAAGAAGCTCTATATAAATTTTAAGTCTTTAAGACTTATACACAGCAATTTTCAGCTCTTATATACCTTGTTTTAATGGAAAATTCTACCATTATACGATGAACCAAATGGGCGGATCATATTTCTGGTGGGTAAAAATCAAGCGCCTTAAACCTGCATCATAAAAAAGAGCGGCCGTCGAAATATAGCTCTCCTTGAGAACATCAATATCAGTAGAAAATGTCTAATGCTGAACAGCTAACTATTAAGAATGATCAATCTGCTTCTAAATGTGGTATTATTTTGATAGGAGGAGGTCAAAGCAGCGGCAAGGCAACAGCATCAAACTTAATAGGGACCAGGTTAACCAGCTCATCAATACTTAAAGATTTAATCGATGTTCAAATCATTGATTTGGATGATCATGAATATAAAAAGAGTACAATAGATTCAATCTCTAAGTCTGAAACTGATTTAAAGCATATTATCTTACCAGCACAGTTTGACTTTGATAAAATTATTAAACAAATTACTGATTATTCTGAATCCTCTGATAAATTTCCTATTTTTATAGTTCATGGACTTTATTCATTATATGATAAAAAGTTAAATAATTTAGCATTAATGAAAATATTTATAGATATTGATGCTGATACTAGATTGGTTAGATGGATTAAGAAAGACACTATAAAAAATAAAGTACCATTAGATAAATTGATTGATGAGTATTTAAATTATTCTAGGCCAGAATTTAATGAATTTATTTTACCTACTAAGGAAAAGGCTGATACCATCTTAACAAGAGGAGCAGAAGTAAACGATACAGGAATTCAATTGATCTGTGATGGTTTAGGACCTTTTATAGTTCAAAAGATAAAGGCCCTCAAACTTATTCCAAATGATCCTTCTCTTGATACTGAAAATATTGAGAATCTTGAATCTTCGACTTCATCAATAAAGGTAGACGTTAGCGGACTACAGAAATTGAATATCCAAGCAGAAGAATTTGCCGGACAAAGAGGAAGATTCTATGATTTAACTTGAATTTAATACAACAAAAAAGCATTACCGTTGAATATAACATTTCCCCCTTGTAGTATGCAAACTAGCAGAAATGCTTTCATTTGTAGATTGCCTCTCTACTAACAAAGACATTCTACTAGTTCATATGTCTAATCCCTACTACATTACCTTTGAAATACCGTATTCTGCGTGTTAAGTCATCGCTTGAGATGGCCCAAGAAAGCAAGATAACTTCTATTCTGCTCATTTCACACCATATTCAACAGACAGTAAACCACTTCTTCCATACAACGTGTTGGAATCAGCAATGGCTTCTACAACAGAAACTTGGAGATTGGGAATAAACTCTTGAAATACCGAACTCTTTCTCTGGAAATGCAAAGTGACAAATATTCTGTGTGACACATAACTGAATGCGGAAAAGACAGTTAAAATCCAAAAATAAAATTACGGCAATCCAACCATTGCTTAAAACAATAAATAGCAATGCACTACATTCAAACCATGCAAGTCGTAAACATATGCATATATTAATGTTAGCTTATATATAGTGTTCCATTGAAAGCCAGTGCCCAAAACCAATGACAGAATAAAAAATTTTCAGAGCGGTATTGGCGACCAACAGTAGGTAAGCTATGAGTAAGAAACAAAAGGGACAAAAGCTCTCATTGCAGCAGTTTATGGGAGATTGGGGTGAAGATGATGTTGATATTGCATCGATCTCCATTCCAACTCAATCTTCTTCATCATTTGATGTTGGTGGATCTTCATCTTCGAATCAAGGGGGATTCAGTGATTCGGGATTTCAAAGAAAAGAGTTTCCTATTCCGGATGCTCCACCATTTAAAGCCAGAATTTCTAATTTACCATGGGATGTTGTTGAACAAGATGTTCATGATTATTTAGTTGATAGAGTTGGTGCTGATAGTTTTTCCAAGTTATTCTGTCCTTCTGCTGAAGGTAGATTAAAGGGATTTGGGTTCGCCACCTTTAACACAAGAGATTTATTAGTTAAAGCCTTAGATATCTCTGGTCAAGAATTAAATGGTAGAAGAGTGTATGTCGCTGTTGCCGATCCAGAAAGAGACAATGACAGAAGAGCTCCTCGTGAAGATTTCGATTGGGGTGCCAGAAGAGGACCATTAGCCGCAAGAGAAGGCGGTGATGATTTTGGTGGTGAAAGAGGAGAAAGAAGACCAAGAGAAAGACGTGAACTACAGGAATTTGACTGGGGTGCAAGAAAGGGACCATTAGCTGGAAGAGATGGTGGTGATTTTGGAGGTGAAAGAGGAGAAAGAAAACCAAGAGAAAGACGTGAACCACAAGAATTTGACTGGGGTGCAAGAAAGGGACCTTTAGCTGCAAGAGAAGGTGGTGACTTTGGAGGTGAAAGAAAGCCAAGAGAAGGTGGAGAGTTTAGAAAACCAAGAGAAAGACGTGAACCACAAGAATTTGACTGGGGTGCTAGAAAGGGACCATTGGCTGGAAAAGATGGTAGTATTGATAGAAAACCAAGAGAAGGTGGAGAATTCAGAAAGCCAAGAGAAAAGTCTGAAGCTCAAGAATTTGATTGGGGTGCCAGAAAGGGACCATTGGCTCCAAGAGAAAAATCTGCTCAGCCTAAGCCAAAGAAACAGGAAAACAGTTTAGATTGGTCAAGTGTAAGATCTGCTAAAGCTGCTGCCCAAAAGCAAAAGTCAAATACTGTAGCTAAGGATAAACCAGTTCCAAAAGAATCAAATGCTGCTAAGCCAACAAGATCTATGTACGAAGTTTTAGCTAACGATGATGATGATGACAATGATGATGAATCTTTAGCTGAAAAAACAAAAGACCTTGCTGTATAAATTAATTTCGTGCATTTCACATGTTGGCTTCCCATTATATTATATGCTTGTGAGTTAGCCTGAGTACTGATACTTGTCTGTGTCTGTCTTGTATAATGTTTAAATTCTTTAGTATGTTATTTAATAATGTAGTGTACGCCAATCCATAACAAAAATAAATCGCACACTATATAAATAGTGTATTAATTTATTATCAGGGCTTTATTAAAAAAGCAAAAAAAACTGCCGGCCCCAGGAATCGAACCTGGGTCTAGTCGGCCACAACGACTCGTACTGACCACTATACTAGGCCGGCTAATCTTACCAATTTTCGTTTTCTAGAGTCATATCGAAACAAAGTTATACTTTTACAATATTTATCTCTCCGCTATTGCGTTGTATGAGTCACATATTAGCTTATGGCTACGCAGGCAGATTCTCTATATACATGAGTAGTTTTTAATCTACCTTTAGATTAGTGTAACGCGGCATAGAGCGAATACTGCCGCTGGGTGAGCGCTGGGTGAGCGCTGGGCGACGCGTCTGGCCTGATTCTGGGCACAATGCGGTACTTTCAGTGCAAGATCTGGGCCTAGTGGGATTTTTACACTGGTATGGTGACATAATGACTTATCTGCGAGGATTATTGGGGACATAAAGGGGCCGGGAATGGGTTTGCTAAATGGTGATCTGGCGCGGTCCCTGTTCTGATGGAATGCTAGCGAGCAAGGCAAGCAAGGTATTCTGCTGGATGGCTCAGGTGACCATTGGCACCGCTGAGTTGGCGATGGTTGTACTGCTAAGTATATGGATCCGGCTATTGGTGTTGGGTAGAGAAGTATATTTTTAGTTACTTGGCAACCCACAGCACGTGCAGTATGACGCAAGTAATTTGAGCGATACGGAGCGGTGAGAAGTCCAGATTAGAGCACTAAGGCGGCGAGAATACATTAGTATTTGACTGTGCTTTTACGGTATTAAAGTACCATTGATTAATTGTTATGGATATTGAAACTACTGTAACTGATACTCCACTTTTTAAAAGTCCTGGGGCTAGATTACCTGAAGGGGTTACATATAATCCACAGAATAATTCCTTACTATGGGTGGATATTGCTAAGGGAGAATTACATAGAGTTGAATTACCAAGAACTAAGAAACGTGATTATTCTGAAAGTGATTTTAATACAATTTCTAATTCTCATGAAGTTGTTAAATATGAGGAAGAGAGTGAACATTTTACTCCTTCAATTGGGGGTATTGCCTTAACAGATGATGTTGATATATTTGTAGCAGCAGCTAAACAGGGAATTGCAAAGATTGATTTTAAGACTTTAACTTTTGAATATAAATATAAATTTAATTTTTTTCCATCTGATAAAATTCCATTTTACAGATCAAATGATTCAAAAATTAGTCCAGCAGGAAATTTTTGGATTGGAGTTATGACTGATAATTTAAAATATGAATTAAAAAGAGAAGGATATTTAGTTAAATTTGATGTTAATACAAAATCATATACAATTTTACTTGAAAATACTAATATTTCTAATGGAATGGTATGGAATAAAGATTTAACAAAATTTTATCATGTTGATACAAATATTATTACTGTTTATGATTATGATAAAAAATTAGATAATATTTCAAATGGTAATATATTTTTTGATGTTACAAAAAGTATTGGATCAGATGTTGAATTAGATGGTTTAACAATTGATGATAATGATAATTTATATGTTGCACTTTGGAATGGTAATTCAGTTATTAAAATTAATCAAGAAGGTAAAATTGTTTATAAATATAGTTATCCAGCTAAACGTGTAAACTGTCCTGTTATTGGTGGTGCCTCTATGGATGAGTTATTTGTATCTACTGCAGATTTACACCTTGACGAACCTGAGAAGTTGGGCTCAGTAGAAGGCGACTTGGGTGGTTCGCTATTTAGAACTAAGCTAGACGGAGTCAAGGGCAGACTCAAATACACTTGGTGTAGTCCGATTTAATTAATGCTGATAATCTATGTTACTGTACTCCATGTCTGTAGACGTCTCCAGTAGTGCAGCCGCGCCAGCGAGCGTGAGAATATCAGGGAAAAACAGTTGAAAAAAAATTGGTACAGCCAGAGCCGAGTCCGCCAGACACGCTGAACTAGACATAATGGATCCGTTTGAAGCCAGACTACAGTTTTCCAAGATGTTGTCAACGGTGCAGCCCATTACACAGCTGCTACTCAAGTGTACTTCGTTTGCGTTGCGAAACCACGAGTATCAGGATGACTTTCATTCATGCATTCTAGAGGTATTGGATACGGTAAGTATAAACATTGCAAGAAGAATACTAGAGAGAAAACTTTACTAACAGACAGTGTGATCTTAATCAGAGATTGAATATTATGAGTTTTATCAGCAGTTTAGTTGTCCAGGCGGAAAAGACTTTTAGAGGTTCTTCTAAGACTGTGCCTTACGTCGCTAAGCTTGAGAAGGATTTACCACTTATAATCTCTAAAGTTGTACCAGCAAACAGGTACGGTTTAGCTAACCTTCTGATGTCTATAAATATACTTAAAACATTAAGCGCGGAGTTTAAGTATGATATGATTAAGCTTGAGGAGATATTTGGAAAGTTTGATAGTGATCTTTTAAACGAGAAGCAGAGGGAGTTGATAAATGGCTCAACGGTTATTGAGGATAGAAGTCAAATTTTTACAGCTTTAGAAGGAGGTGATGGAATAGATGGTGCGTGGGAAATAATATTGAACAGAAAGCAGTTGAGTCAAGTTTTTAATTTAGAGTATTTACTATCAAAATCAGTAGATGAGGATAAAGCTGGCGAGACAGATTCCAAAGAAGGCGATAAAAAGCTAAAATTGAGTCATGAACAAATATTAGCGAGAATGGAGGCTGATAGAGAAAGACATAAGAAGGCTAAAGAGAATTTGTGGATGGTTGAGAGAACCTCGGGATTAAAAGTGGACAAGAACGAATTCCAGAAGTTGTGGGACCAGTACAATGGCTTATCTGATGGGAACTTGGAAGAGTTATCCGAGATGACCGCTATCGCGTACAAGAGCTATAATTTCTAGGTGCTGTCGCGACAAGAGCTTTGGTAAGAGCTATGGCTTCTGCGCAGCGCTGCGCACCAGAGCGCTGAAAAATTATTTAATAAAAACTGAGTGGGGGCGACCGACCATGACAAATGGAGCGAGGGAGGCGGAACAAGAACATATTCCAGGCTGAATTTAGCGATGATATCAAGAGGTTTAATGTAGATAGTTATCAGGATGAGATTCTTGTTAGATATTTTGAACTAGGGTATGATGAAACTGATATGGTGGTTGATAATACTTATGATTTTTTACTAAGTTTAAATATCCCCAAGGAGATATTAGTACACTATCATGGGGCTACAGGAGAGTCAGAATTTGAAGATTTAGTTGTTAATGGATTAGAGGAGGAGCAAGTCATTGATTTTGATAAACTAATATTCCTAGCTTGTAAACTTCTTCTTATTCGTGATAATTTCGACTACATAGAGAACTTCTGGCGGGTCTTTATTGACTTTATTGATAGCACGCATGCTAGCGGCGAGGGATCCAGATCAGGAGCCTTCAAGGCTGGCGATATATTTAGCCGGGAGATTACTTATCCTGATTTGAAAAAGACGATACTGGCATTGAAATTGGAGAGGCAGATTAGCGATGGTTTGGTGATTGATATGATTGCGAACGGCTCGGACAGGGCAAAGCCTTTTCTTAGCTTTTATGATTTTCTGATACTACTAGGAAAGCTAGGGGAATTACAGGAGATATAGAAACGAGAAATAGTAACGATTTGTATTATGACTGTAGTGATTGATGGGTTCAGCTGGGGCGCGGGTGCCCTATGCGCGTAGATACGCGCGAAAATTGGCGTTGTAATATCGCGGCGGAGCGAGCGTTTATGATCTACACCGAGGGCAAGGTCAGCGAGGATATAGGCAAAAAGCGGCGTTTGGCCAAGGCCGTTGATGAGAAAATACTGGAGTATGAAGCGAAAGAGTTTAGTATAGAGGAGAGGGCGCTTGCGCTAGAGGCGCTATTACACACTGTTAGCTATACGCCCAAGGAGGACGACCTGGTACGGTTTGAGCTCGCGAAGAGGAAGCTTAACAATGATATAGTGAGCATGGAACGGAGACTTAAAGATATTAATGACATGCAGGGAAAGTTTAAAGATGAGTTAGAGTTTCAGAAAATGGTTAATCTTCAATTACAGCTGATTTCGAAGCTGATTGATGACCAGATACATGGTTCGACCACCGCTACGCGTCATATTTCGCTGATTGAAAAGGAAGAATCGAGAGAAAAAGATTTAACAAAGAGATTAAAGGATACTTTAGATATTTTATCAAAAGAAAAAGTTTTAGATAATGATGGTCTTAATTTAAAGATAATTCAGACCCTTTTAAACAATATGATGACAGAAGAAGGGTATCTTTCAGCGTCAGATTTCGATGAAAATGATGAAATACATCCACTAATAATTGAGTTATTAAAATCTAATATTATCACTCAAACTCAAAACTTAGATTATGTTAAACTTAGATCATATGGTATTGACTTCGATATATAGTAATTCACGTGTGAACATTATGGCGGAGCCCATTTAAATACAAAACTAGGAAAAATGTAGATTCTAACGGGGGGACCCTTGATAATACTAGAAGGGATGAGTTCACGAATGCTGATTGCTGTGAAAAGCAGAGACGAAGCAGATGAGTTATTTGTAAGTAATGAGTTTATTTGTTTTAATAGTTTCTAAATATTCTAACAATAAAGGTTCTTCCAACACCAAGTGAGGCATTCAGGAAGCCAGCGAGTCACAACCAGCCTCAGCCTACTGGTAGACCAGCGCCGAACCGCCAACAGGGCCAACAGGGGCAGTATAACCCAAATCACCTGCGCGAATCAAGCCACGGAGATCATGGTCATTCTCATCAGTTACAGCTGCCCGTTATGAATTCGCGGTACCATCCTGGACAGCAGCCCCAGCAGCAGCCCCAGCAGCAGCAGCCCCAACAGCAGCAGCGTCCGCAACAGCAGCGTCCGCAGCAGCGTCCGCAGGAGTACCAGTATATGAACAACCCCCAGCAAACGCAGTACCTTACACACCAGAATACCAGTGCAACGCAAGCTCAACATCGGAAGTCGATCGATGCTCTGAAGAATTGGTTAGTGAACTTATTTACGAATTTAGATAAGAACAACAAAGGCAGATTAGACGAATATGACTTACCTGGTGCATTCAAGAACTTTGATAAGACTCCATTTAGACAAAGTGTTATTCGTAAACTTTTAGATCGTTATGATAAATCTGGACAAAAATCTTTAGATGTTGAACAATTTATTCAATTATTTGAATATGTTGGATCATTAAGATCTGTATTTGATCGTTCTGATACTGATCAAGATAGAAATATAAGTTTTGATGAATTTATGAATTCTTTAACTGTTCAAGGTTTTAGATTAGATGTTTCACTTTTTCAGAAAATTTTTAATAAATTTTGTTATATTTCTGAAGAAGGAAAATATTTAAAACTTGATTCATTTGTTGAAAGTATTTTATTTATGTATTCATTAACTAGTGATTTTCAAAGATTTACTGATCATCAAGGAGCAGATTCAGCAACGATTCCTTTTACAGCACTTATGGAAATGGTATTAAAATATATTAATTAAATTATACAGGCTGAGCCGTTGGAATTTTCGCCTTTTTTATAGTTTTATCATCCTCTTGAGTTTCTGATTCATCGCGAACTCTTTTAATTATAATTTCACCATCATCTGATAATGTAGATAAATGTTTATTTAAATCTTCAGCTGTTTTTGCTTGACATACTTTTTGATAAGCTTTTGATTTACCTGGTACAATTCTTGTTAAACAATATTTAGTATTTGAAAAATGATTATCAAATTTAATTGCAAATTTATTCCATTCTTTACAAGCTTTTGCCCAATGAAGTTCTTTATCTGAAAATATAGTTGGATTTGATTCTGCTGCTTCTGCTGCCATTGCTCCAATATCTTTACCATATTTTTCTTGAAGTTCTTTAAATTCTTTTCTATTTTTAATATTACCATTAATAATAAGACTAACATTTTGTTCTTTACATTTTTTTAATATTGCTGGTATATAATCCCTAATAGGTTTTTCTTTATTTCTCATTTCTCTTCTACGACAATGAACAGTTAGATTAGCAATACCTGTCTTAACTAATCTTTCAACTAATTTTATAGTAGATTCCTCATCTTCTAAAATTCTAATTTTTACACTAATTGGTTTATTTGAAGGTTTCCCAACTTCATTAACAAGTCTAGTTAAAATTTCACATAATAAATCTGGAGTTTTTAATAAAGCAGCTCCCATTCCAGCATGAACTGAGAAATGTTTTGGACATCCAGCATTAATATCTAAACCATCAACATCATTAATAACTATTTTTGCAGCCTTTACAGCTATATCTGAGTCAGAAGTACCCATTTGAAAAATTAATTTATCCTTTTCAAGATCTCTGTAAGTTCTAAATATTACTACTGAGTCATTTAAATCTTTTGTAGTCTTGTTTCTGGGCACCACAAAATCTATAGTGTTCAACTTCTCGTTAACCACCCGATGCGATTGGAGAATCTTACGATCAATAATCTCAGGCCCCCAAACAAGATCTGCCCCATAGCTGAGCGCTAGCAATCTCGTAGGTAACTCTCCGGCACGTACCATAGGCGCTAAAACGAAACTTCCCTTGTAATTGAGCGTCATCGTCTTGATTATGTTCATGTCCATCCGCATCGATCTCATCTCTGCAAAAAAAAAAAAAAAAAAAAAAAACGCAGGGCACATACCCAAACCTAAAATTACGACAAGTGTGAACAATGTTTCGATGTTAGCGCGTGTATGCATGGATATGAATAACATAAGGAATTTTCAAAGATTACCTCTTAAGAATAAGTCATCGGCGATATTCAAGGTTTTAGGTATTCTTATACTAATTCAGCTTGTATATTATTACGCGATATCAGCGCGTAGATCAGAGACAACAGATCAACTGGTTGACAATTTGATTCTTGACAATGATGAGAGACAGAAACTTATAGAGTCCTTTGATGTTAGCAAGATAACCAATAAAAAGAACTCTGGGACAAATGAGCTAGCAGAGAAAGCTGCAGAGTCTTTAAATGGTGGAGACTTGCTTACATCTGAATCCATCAAGTCTCTTATACTTGAGCAAGGTGAAACTATATTTAGCTCTGATCTCACCTTGGATGATAAATGTGATTTATTTTTCTATTATTATCATACCAAAGAACAAGAAGATAACTGGAGGGATGAAATGGATTCTGATTATACATTTATGGCATTTAGTAGTGAAATTTATTATAAATATATGAAGAGAGAGAGAGTTGAAGAATTAAAAAATATTGAACGTGAAAGATTAAGAAATGAATATAATGCTAAAGGAGAAAGTATTAGTGATTCAGATCTTGATTTATTACTTTTCAAATTTAAGCCAAACTTTCCAGATGAAGAATTTGAAAGATTTGAAGCAGAACGTAAAAAAATGGTTGAAAGAAATCTTGAAATTGAGCAACATAAAATTGGAAAAGCTGCTAATTTAAGATCTTTTGGTAAATGTTTTTTTACTGAAGAATATAGAGGAGGTAAAAAGAGTTCAACTAATGGATTACCAGCTTTTAGTCTGAAAATATGTCCATTTTCTGAACGAAGACTCTTCCCATTTTTATCGTTTAAATACCCTATTTATACCAGATGGAATGGAGTTGAATATAATCTACCACCACAAATTCATAATATAATGAAGAATAGTGAAAGACAAACAAATGATGAACTATTACCTGAACATATAGATACTTCAGAATATAATGATTGCTTTTTACCTTCATTTTATAATTCAATGAATGGTAAAGGTATTGTTTTATCTGTTAGTGATCATTATACTGATGAAGTAATAAGATTATTACGAGTTTTACGTGCATTAGGTAATAAATACCCAATTCAAATTGTTTATAGTGATGATTTATCAAAGAAAAGTCAAAATATGTTAATAAAGGCTGCTAGAGAACCTCTTAGAAAGATGTTATCTAGACTTTCATTAAATAATAAAGATTTTTTAAGTTTTAATTTCAAAGATTATGTTGATCATAAATATCCAGAACAAGAATTATGGTTTGTTAATGTTGCAGATTGTATTGCTCCAGATTTTAAAGAATCTTTTACTGGATTTGCTAATAAATTATTAGCATATTTTTTTAATTCATTTGATGAAATTATACTAATGGATACTGATACTGTACCACTTGTTAGTATTAAAGATTTATTTAAACTTGAAAAATATGTTGAATTTGGTGGTTTATTTTTTAGAGATAGAGATGTTGATGATCTTCTTTGGGATTTTGAAGCTAAATTTTGGTATAAATTATTACCTTCAACTATTGATCTGAATGTTTTTGATATTCCACAATCTACTAATTTTACAATGAAAAATAGATATATGGGAGATTTACGTAAACATTTTATGGAAGCAGGATTAGTAATGTTAAAAAGATCAACACATTTTACTGGAGTTTTAATGAGTATGGAAGTTAATTTATGGAGATCAGCTACATTTAATAAAGTTTGGGGTGATAAAGAATTTTTTTGGTTAACACAATCTTTAGCAGGTAATGAAAATTATCATATTAATAATAACCAAGCAGGTGCTGCTGGAGAAGTACGTAACGTTCCTGGAAGATTATCTCGTGAAGTTTGTGCTTCTCATCCAGCACATGTTTCTGATAGTGATAATTCAACTTTACTTTGGATTAATTCAGGTTTTCAAAATTGTAAGAAACATTCATGGGAAGAAGATATTGAAAATCCTAGATTTAAAAATACAAATATGAATAATAAAGAAGTTTTAAAATCTTATTATCAAGGATTTACAAAAATTACAGGAGTTATAGTTCCTCCAGTAACAAATTATATTTATTTGAATAATCAAAATGAACCTATTTATGGATGGTATAAGACTAACTTATGTACTGGGTTCATTTGGTGTGCATATGATACTATTGGTGGCTCTGATAAACCTGAAGATAAGGGACATTTGATTGAATACGATTCAGACGCCATACACTTTTATACATTAATGGGAGAAATTTGGAATAGTAAAATTTAACTTAATATTAAACATCATGGTATATAATTCTCTTGATGTAGTCTCACGTGTAGTATATATGTGGGTATATTATCCTAAAAAAAAAAATTATATCTGGGCATTGAAGGCTAGATAACGATGATTATAGCGAGACGAACTTTTATTAGAAAATACTCTGATTCTCGGTATATCCAGCGATTAGAATCTGCTAGAACCAATGTGAGGAAATCTTTAGAGGATTTCGACCGCAGTTCGTTTATATTAAGTGCCTATGTTCCTGGACCCGCTAGAGACTGTTTTATGGCGCTTAGAGCATTTAATGTTGAAATTTCAAAGATCAATTCTAAAAACAATTTTTCTAATTCTAATGGATTAAACTCTATTGATTTAAAATTTAAATTTTGGTCTGATTTCTTAGAGAAAGTATTCAGAAATCCTACTGGTGATGAGACTATTACTGAACCTTCAATGTTCTTACTACGTGATGGTTTAAGAAAAGGACTCAATCTTGACATTGAACAATTAAATACATATTTAAATGGTAAAAGATATTGGCTTAATAATCCTTCATTTCAAAACATTGACTCAATTTGTTCATATGGTGAAGCTACGAACTCCCAGTTGATATATCTTGAACAGTCGATGTTGCTATCTCCAACAATATCACCATCAGTTATTAAGTTACTCGAGTCCTCAAATGAGCTCCAAAGCTTGGTCACTGATATTGCCGCACATATTGGCCAGGCCAGCTCTATTGCCAACATGCTTGTGTCCTTGCTGTACTATTCTAAGCAGGAAATAGTCTCTCTACCAGTTGACACAATGTCTGAAAATGATCTTTCGCAGGATTCGCTAATAGAGTACTTAAGAAACCCTAAGGATAACGCTGAAGTTCAAGAGAAGTTAAAAAATGTGATATTTTCTGTTGCTACTAGGGCCAACGACCACATATTAACTAGCAGGTATAAATTAGATAAAGCCAAAGGTCAAATAAAAGAAATTGTCTCAAAATCTCAAGATCCATTGATTTTAAAATATTCTAAATCTTGGAAACGTGGAATTCCTGATATTCTTTTCGTCCCATTCATGAACTCAATTCCAGTGGATATCTTTATTAAAAACTTACAAAAAAGTGACTTTAATATTCTTAACAAAAAATTAAACAGTAACTGGAACAGATGGAGAGTAGTCTGGAACTCATTCTATAATTATAACTCAAGATCAATTTAAATGTATATATATTAATGATTACAACAATAATCCCGTGGTGGTCAAACATGAAAAAAAAATATATACATATGTAGATTCTCACCGCCGTTGACAGTAACCGCCAATTCACCATGATTAAAGGCATTGCTCTGAATGGGCTCATTATAGCAGTATCCTTGTTGCTAAGAATAGGTTTCTTTCTATTTGGACTTTATCAAGATGCCAATATGGAGGTTAAATATACTGACATTGATTATATGGTATTTACTGATGCCGCTAGATATGTGTATAAGAACAACATGACACCATATTCGAGAGAAACATATAGATATACACCAATTCTAAGTTATATGTTAATTCCAACTGCCTTTGAATCATCAAATGAAATGTTAAGATTGATTTATTTTTCAACTGGGAAGTTTTTATTTATAATTAGTGATTTAGTTACTGGAATTTTGATCTTGAAATTACTTGATCATTTAGATGGTCGCAAAAAATCAACTTATAAAAATATTATATTATCAGCAATTTGGTTATTAAATCCAATGGTAATTACTATTAGCACAAGAGGAAGTTCTGAAAGTTTTCTCACTGTTTTACTATTATTAGCTTTGTATTTACTACTTGTTAAAAACAGTTTAGTACTTGCAGGTATTTTCTACGCTTTTGCAATTCATTATAAGATATATCCAGTGATTTATTTCCCTTCAATAGTGTTATACTTGATTTACCAGAATTTTTCTTCACAACAAAAGTTTAACTTTAAAACCTTTGTGTTTGACCAGCTCAATGCGTCATTGAAACCAATATTGACCTTCTCTCTTTCTGCTGTTGTTACCTTTGTTGGCTTAGGTGCATTGATGTATCAGATATACGGCTATGAATTCTTATTTAATAGTTATTTATATCATTTCATAAGGACGGATCATAGACATAATTTCTCTGTTTATAATATGTCGCTATACTTTAAATCGTGTGCTAATGTATCATCATATTTAAATTTGGATTTTACAAAATTCGCCTTCATACCTCAATTTCTTGTTTCTACAATATTAATCCCTTTGGTTTTCAATTTCAATTTTAAATTTCATCCAAGAGATAATACAAATTCAATTCAAAATGATAGAGCCTTAGTTCTTCTTGTTACAATATTTATTCAAACTTTTGCTTTTGTTAATTATAATAAAGTGGTTACATCTCAATATTTCATTTGGTATTTGGCATTTTTACCATTTTTCTTAAAGAGCTCATTATTTCTTACTACTAAAAAAATTACAGGAGTTATTTGCTTATTAGTATGGATTATTGGACAAGCCGTATGGTTATATAATGCTTATAACTTAGAATTTTTAGGTATAAGTACATTTTATCCAAACTTATTCTTCAGCTCTGTTGTGTTTTTCTCAGGTAATACCTGGATTTTAGGAGCCTTCATAGATGACACACTTGCGGTGTTTTTCTAAATAGTTTCAAACCGTTTTTGAGCTTCTTTCCAATCAATGACATTCCATATTGCCTTGAAATAATCCATTTTCGCATTCTGATATTGTAAATAGTATGCGTGTTCCCATGCGTCTATTGCAACTAAGGGAACCAATGGTCTAATGACAGTATCTTGGTTATATCTTTGAACAACTTCAATTGATTTATTTTCAGTATTGTATACAACAAATACCCATCCAGAACCTTGAATTCCTGCCAATTTCCCATTGCAGCATGAAATTAAATTCTCCAACGACCCAAACTGGCTCTCGATTTTTTCAAGAAACTTCCCAGTTGGGGCCTGACCTCCATTTTTGGTAACTGGTGAAAGGTTATTAAAAAATAAACAATGGTTGGTAAATCCACCACCGTGAAACTTCAAGTTTTGTTGTAAGGAAAGAATCGCTGATACATCATTCGTAATCTCTGCTCTAATTATAGCCTGTAATGTATCATTAAACCCGTTAACATAAGTTTGATGATGCTTCTTGTGGTGTAATTCATTTATTTGACCAGAAATGTAAGGCTCTAAAGAAGAATACTCCCATTTTAACTTAGGAAGTACAATCTTTTCTCTTTTTGCAAAAAGCGGCTCAAGCTCGTCAGTCATTTATTCAATACTTATCGAAGAGATTATAACAGAGATTTTCTTACTTATTTATAATGCAAAGGCAGCTTATATTATTGCTCAACATTCCCAAAATTGCAATACTTGCTCACCGTAGAGGTTATTGATTTACAGGTTATTATGCAGTACTAAATTAGGGAAAAAGTACTCACATTGTACATTCTCAGAAGCATTATCTCGTTGAGTAAGTTTAGCCTAAGGTAAAATACCCTTTAAAGTTTAGTTTTGTTTAAAAATATCAATGCTTCACGAGGAAATCCAAACAAAAGTCCCTTTAAGCATAAAAGTCAAAGATACGAGAACACTTTAAAACTCTCGCAACCAAATAAAATGCTTTCGTGGCCCAGTTGGCTAGGGCGTCAGTCTCATAATCTGAAGATCGCGAGTTCGAACCTCGCCGAGAGCATTCGTTTTTGCATTTTTTTTTACCTTTTTCTGGCTCATCTAAAATCATACGTATAATATACCTGCCGGTTCTATCTTTTTGCAGTCTTTGGTAATGAGTGCACATACTGCTGATATCCCAGTTACCGACTTAGATGAGGAAGACGATGACTTCGTAACGAATGACTCTAGTCGACAGTATGAAGAGGACGATATCTTAGATTTTGAGAGCATGCCTAATCGTGGTGGATCACGTATAAATAGCGCAATACAGAAAGTGAAGAATAAGCTAACACCTTCAAAGAAATATAATGTTTTAAATGATAGAAATATTGAGAATATAGAGCTTAGAAGTTATCATGATTCTGCTGACCATGATAACCATGATGATGGGTTTATAGAAGAGCCATCTAACATTTTCAAAAAAATAGCATTTTATATCGTCACTATGGGATTTATGGGTTTATTAGTGGCTTCTCTGGCAAGTTTATCTAATAAAAAACAACATGAAATAAATTCACGAATTGTTGATAAGCAGAAACCAGTAATGAATAATGGTACACATGATTTTTATCCTACCACGATCATGATATCATTAGATGGCTTTCACCCTCATTATATATCTAAAGAGTTAACTCCATTTATGAATAATTTATATATTAATAGTTATGGTCCTCCATATATGATACCATCATTTCCTTCATCTACTTTTCCAAATCATTGGACAATGGTTACAGGATTAGAACCTGCATACCATGGAATTGTTGGTAATACATTTTTTGATCCAGAAGCAAAAAAACAATTTATAAACGTTAAGAGTGAATTTAGTCTTGATAGTCAATGGTGGGGAGGAGAACCTCTTTGGAGAACAGCTTATTTTAATGGAGTTTCTAGTGCAGTTCATATGTGGCCAGGAAGTGAAGTTCGGTTTGATTTAGGAAATCCATTAGAATACGATCATTATAATGGGTCTGAAATATTATCAAATAAAGTTGATAAACTTCTTAGATGGGTAGATAGAAACATAACTTCAAGACCTGAATTAATACTTGGATATGTACCAACAATTGATTCTCTTGGTCATAAATATGGTATACATGGGGAACAATTAGAAGGTGGTCTTAAATATGTTGATAATTTTATTGAATCTTTAGTTATGGGTTTAGATAAACGAAATTTAACAAATATTATTAATGTTATTTTTGTTTCTGATCATGGTATGTCGCCAACATCTGATGATCGAGTAATTATATTCGATGATTTTGCTGATTTATCAAAAGTTGAACATATTGATGGCTGGCCATTATTTGGATTAAGACCATATCCTGATTATACTATTGATGAAGTTTTTAATGATATTAAGGGAAAGATGACAAATGATGTACATTTCCAATTATTCAAAAAGGAAGATATGCCATCTGAATGGGTATTTGGAAATACCAGTTCTAAATATAATGATAGAATTGCTCCAATATGGTTAGTACCAGATGTCGGATATGTCATTACAAAACGTGAAGATCTTGAACAGAGTAACGGAGTTTATAAACTTAAAGGAGTTCATGGATATAATAATACAGAAGTTTTAATGAGAGCAATTTTTATGGGAACAGGTCCATATTTTCTGAGTAAAATTTCATCAAATGAATCTTTTAAAGTAAAACCTTTTAAGAATACTGCTATTTATAATATAGTTTGTGATTCATTGAATATTCGTGCTAGTGAAAATAATGGGTCAACATTAGATAACATTTTTGGCAAGGATCAATTAATTAGTGATGATTGGAAAGATTTAACTAAATATCCAGGAGTTAAATTTGATATTGATATTATAGATATAGAATCTACATATGATACAATATTCCGAAAGAAGGAAAAACAAGAAAAGGTAGAAGTACCTAAAGATCCAAGTAGTTCATTGTTATCAACTGAAAAATCTATTGGTACAATAACTCCGGAATCTATACCTGCACCAACAGTAACGGATACATTTACGTCTAGCGAAACTGCAAGTAGTAACTCTAATGAAGATAAAGGGAAAGGCTGGTTAGATTATATTGAGGATAAGATAGAAGGTGCTTTTGAAGAAATTGAAGAGAGTGCTAAAGAGATTTTTGATGCCATTGGTAATAGTGATAATGATATTAAGCCAGCTGATAGCCAATGATTGATTTACTGATGTTATTTCTTCAAATATAATTTGATTTACTTATGTTAATTTTCAAGCTGTCAATATTTCACCAGGAGAAGTTGTAAGGGTATTAATCGTGTTTAATTTATATTTGTGCATATAACTATATTAGGTAATAACTAATAGTTGATTTAGTATTGTAAAATCGCCTAAAAAGGATGAGGTTCACCATTGATAAAATCTGTGTACTTTTACCCCTGTGTCAAAAGATGTCTTAACAGTTCCTTCCAAATATTGCAAGTAAACCGCGTCTGAGTGTTAAAAAGTTTATAGTTACGCTATAATTTTTAAAAAATTTAAAGTCAGCTAGCTTTCTGAATATTTGAAATAAGTTTAAGATTTAACATCAAACGCAGATGTTTGTCTCAGTAATTTGATATTAACTTACTCTCTCGCTAGTGCAAAGATTGTCGCTTTTTACTCGATCGAGGAATGTTCAATGATGGAACGGAATGTAGTGAGGTTTAGTTTGGAGGGGTCACCTACCCTGAACTAGTTAGAGTTTCCGTTACTATGAAGGTAAAATACAAAGATAAAATTAAAAAAAAGACGCAAGCTGTATGAAAATCCATTAAAAGTAATATGTATTACCATAATAGTTATAACCCTATTTCATTTTAACCTTTAATTATTGAATCGAATTAAGATCCCAATATTAATTACGGGGTGAGCGTGAAGCTTTGTTTTGTTATAAATTAGTAGCGAGTAACTGGTCACTCAGAGAACGATCGACGCAGTATTCTAATTTATTAAGTCAAGGTTTACTTCAATTAATGTGGGCTGCAGTAAGAAACGCGACACGATTGATAAAGGAGGACTGAGAATATGATTTGTAAAATAAAAAAAAAGTAAAAAAAATATATAATAATATTATATTATACATAATAATAAGACTTTATTGTGATTAGTAACATTGTTTTATTGTATATAACATTTTTTTTTCTTTATGAATAAGGGAGTTAATGCGAATCGGTAGAGAACCTCGTTTTAAGACAGTTGCATATTGTTATTATGCAACTGACTCTGGCTATAATAGCGACGCATGGGATTGATCGTATGCATGGCCTGACATGCTTTAGATGAGAATCCCTTGAAGGGAAGCGTAAATTATAGATACCCAATAAATTTTGTGTATACCTGTATACTTGTACTTGTATATATTAAATTAAATCCCTTGGTTAATTTTATTATTATTATTAATTTTTTTTTTTTTTTTTTTCACTATCTTTGGAAAATATCTATATATATATATATATATAAATTTTAATTATAAAATGAAAATAAGTCTCTTTAAGAAGAAAATCAATAAAGCACAAATATCTACTCCATATATAAATGAAGATGAATTAACTAATAGTTCATCAGAAACAGTTAAAGAATATTCAAGTGATTCAAGTGAAATTGAAGATTCAAATATTTCAAAACATAATAGTTTTTGTATTGAAAAAGATATTCAAGGTTTACTTAGAAGTCCAGAAGATGTATCAATGGCACAATTCTTGGATAGATTAAATTCAAATAGAAATAAGATACAAAGCCGTTATTATATTTATGATCAATCAAAATTTGAACAATCAATATTAAATCCTAAAAAATTTGATATTTTTAGTCAAACTGGTAATATTAATCATTCATCATGTCGCTATGTATTACATGGATTATTTAAAAGACTTAAATATACTATTGCTACAACAGAAAATTTCTCAGTTCCAGCAGTTGAAATATTTTCTCCTAATTTAAATCAATTAAATACTCAAATTCTTCTTTCAACAAAGAATTTTATAAATGAAATGTTTCCTCATGAAGGTTGTTCACTAAGGGGTTCAAAACTTGATGAACTTCTTTCACATACTAATATTTTAAACATTATTATTAGTATAAGAGTAATACTTTCATTATTACCAAATGGTTTATTAACCGGTGCCAATTATGAACAATTTATTAAAGGTGAAGCTAAAGACCAAAAAGAAAATAGTTTTTATAAGTTATTACCATCATGTTTACCAACTAATGATCATCCTTATTTATTACAAGAATATTTTGACTTGATTATTGTTGTATGGTGTCATTTAGCCAAGGATAGTCTTGATCAATTTATGGATATCTTATATGTTGCAGCAGCACTCTGTTTTCATACCCCAGTTGATGATGGATCCTTTGATAAAGATTTATATTTCTATAAACAGTTTTATGCTGTTAGAAATCATGCATTCCACAGACTTTTTATGTCATATTTAAAGGCTGTTTTAAATGAAGGTAAGATTGATGGGAACCACTTACCAAATTTGTTACAATTCAATGTTTTCAATTACCCACCAAAACAGTTTCAAACTAAATTAGTTGAGCATGGATTAGTAGTTTCTGTCCCAAGATATAAACTTCAAAGATCTAATTTAGCTGATTTAGTTGCTAATATTGCATGCTCAAGAGCTACTGTTTACTCCTCTCATGATGCTTTATATTTTGATGAGGGAGTTTTCTTACGGAAATTCTGTAAGAACCCATACCAAACAATTAAAAGAAATGTTAGTGAATTATCATTAGAATATTTAAAAATATTTGATAATGATACTGAATTACTAGATACTGTTGAAAATATTGATCAAATACCTTACGAATCAATTATGAATAATGACTACAAAAATGATCCAGAAGCCACTGCTTTAGCGGTTGAAGACTCTGTTAGAGTATCAAAAATTGTAATGAGCAAATGGTTCTTTAATACTTGGAAATATGAAACCTCAATGGGTAATTTAAATTCAACTTTTGTATTTGAATTAAACTCAAAGATTGGACAAGTTAGCTGGTTAGTTATTACATGTGATAATCAACAACGTGGAGTTATTAATCAAGATTCTTGTGTTGATCCTGAAATGGTAAATCTTAAAAAAGAAACTACTAGAAAACCAATTACTCCAATTGTTGATATGCTTGGTGATAAAGATGACATGTTTGTTATATCAGAAGCTGAAGAATTAGATAATCAATCAACCATGTCTCCTTCAAGATCTTTTTTATCTCCAGCTACTCCTACAAAAGATAATCGCTCAAAGAGTAGAAATAGCTCTATTTCAAATTATCATGTGTTTAACTCTAACGAAGGTATTCAATTACCAAGAAGAGGTTCTCTTGAAGGGGTTCAAACTCCAAGAAGAAACTCATACAACGGCCCAATAACTCCTCCAAGAAAAATGAATCCAAGTAAAAATACAGGCCGCAAAAGAAAACATTCTGAGAGGGAGTCATCAGAAGCTGTCAATAAATCCAATACTAATTGGACAGATACTACTTTGCAATTCGATGATGATGACGGGTTTGATGACGATGAGGAATATATCCCTGATGTCTCAATGCTCAAGACATCTCCCCGTTGTTCATCTTTAAATGAATTGTTAGTAGAAGCTTGAATAATAAATGCTGGCCATTTATTTAACAAGCTAGTAAATAATAACAATAATAATAATTATAATAATTATAGTAATATTAAATAAGGAAAAAAAAAAAAAAATGCAGTTCATGAAAAGAAAAATAAATGTTATTATTATCTTAAACTATTATAAATACCGTAATAGCGCATAATCCAAATTCTCCGCGCTCTGCGCTGATAACGTCTAATTAGTGTGGTATCAAGATAAAGCATATGTACAAGGGTTGTATATTATTACATTTTATTATTACATTATACATAACAATTTCGTTTACCAACTTTTATTTAACCTTTTATAGTCTAATTTTAGCTATATTTGTTTTATAATAGTGGAACCAGTCATATGCACCGTATTTTAAAAAACTCCAATTTCTTAGGTTCTAACATTCCTACTGGAATCGTGAAAATATCCTATAATCAATTTACACGCATTGCGAGTGCATCCGTCCTAGGGCTGTCTAAATTTCTGCAGGTCGCTGAAGGCTACCACCACAGCAGATTGACATTAACTTAAGATAATTAACCATAAATAAAATTTATAAGGGCATATACACTACTAATATTTTACTTACTTGGCCAATCTAAACAATTGCTCTTATCAATCGCTTAGTATATCAGTTTTATGGCTCGCTTCTTACTACCACAAACCTGGCTCAACCGTTAGATATCACATGAATTGATTCACATTCAGGGTAATAATGGTCATTGATCCCATGGGATCATGCCAAAATTTCTTTTTTATATATACATGACGAAATTAATTTAAGTATTAAAAAATTTAAGCAATTGTTAATAAATAGCAACATTGACTTTATATCTAATAAAAATATTATTGCTTTCCCCACGCTTATTCTCACATAACTATATGGACCAAAAAAAAAAAAATCTTTTTTTTTTTTTTTTTTTTTTACTTAACCAGTCTAAAATGCACTGATATGCAATAAGGCTCTCACTTCATACAAGTATCAACGTCCCATAATATATATTTGCCTACGGCCCCGACGCAAGTCGTGCAGCAGGAAGCTTCCCTGAGGCATTTAAGGTTTTAATCGGTACTCAAAAAATTTTTATGTCTTTTCTTTTTTTTTTTTTTTTTTTTTTTTTTTTCCTTCCTACAATAACATATTTATAATTATAATTTATATATATATAGAAATTAGTCTAGTTTTTAGTCTTTTTTTTTTTTTTTTTTTTTCCTCTCTTTGATTGATTTTTAAATTAAATTATATATTAACTGCATTTACTTATCAAAGATCAATTTATCAATACCTCATCTCATATCGCATATATAAATAAACATTAACAGATAAAATAAAGATGTCAATGGTTCACACAATAGTTGGCAATACGCAATATAGCAAACCAATATATAAGGATAATTCTGAATCAGATCAATTAATTCCTTCACCACCCTTATCGCCTAATAAAACTCCAGTTCCTGAAGATAAAGAGAAAGTTATTGTTAAAGGCTACAGATTAGGGTCTGAAACTAGTTACCCAATGGCTAGTTTACAAGATTATTCTTTAAAAATAAATGCTTGGAAAAAAGTTAATAAGAATGATTATTTAAATGTTTGTTCAGAATTTTTAAATAATTATTATGCTTTATCATCAAAACGTGAAATTACTAGACCAAAGAAAGAGATTAAGAAAGTTCAATCTAATAAAAGAAGAGTTAGAGATTATACTAGTGATTCTCATTCAGATTCAAGTTATCAAGAAAGAGTTCGTACAAGAAGAACAACTAGAGAAAAATCAACTGAAGTATCATATACTAGTGATTTAGAAGTTAATTTATCTCCTCCAAAAAAGAAGAGAACTAAAGAATCTTCTGCTAATCCTCGTCCTACTTTTGTTGATTGGGAATCACTTCCTGATTATTGTCCAGATCTTAATACTTTATCAAAAGATAGTCGTTCATTATCTACTGAATGGAAAGGTCAACCAATGAGTTTAAATGATGATCCTCTAGTTCATTTATTACATCCTGCCGAAGTATCATTAGCTTCAGTTTTGCGTTTACCATGTAATGTATACTTAGATTCTAAAAGAAGATTATTTGCAGAAAAAGTTGCAAGATTAAGAAAAGATTTACCTTTTAGAAGAACTGATGCTCAAAAAGCTTGCAGAATTGATGTTAATAAAGCTAGTAGATTATTTGCTGCTTTTGAGAAAGCTGGTTGGTTAGATGATTATCATTTTGATAAATTCATGTAACTGAGATCATTATTCTTAGTTTTACTTGTTCAATTAGTATATTTGATTTTTACACATGTTAGGGAAATGTCTTTGGAATTGGTTTTATTTTTTTTTTTAATAATTAACTTCATTTTAATTTTTTTTTATTAATTATTTATTTTGGTTCTTTTTTATATTATATTTGGGTGACACGATAAGTGTCCCGGATTTTTTTGTACTATTTTGTTATAAGGTTGATAGGGGAATCAACAATTTTTGAGATTTACTACTCATATAATTCTCTTGGTTTATATGGTTATATATATATATATTTTGCTTTTATTGATACATTGTAGATCAAGTAAGCGTTAATTCCAAGCAGTCTTGAGACTTTGAGGATGATTCTACAAATTTTTTTTTTTTTTTTTTTTAGTTTACTTTTTTCTGTGCTTTAATGTGGAACCATTCCACAAAATTGGTAACTTTTGAATGTATGCTACAATGGCAGCATGGGCTGACTGGGCTCCAATTACACCTCCTATAAAATCTGCCGTGCTATAATATAGTTTTAAATTGGTTATAAAATTGTGTTTAACAATTAGAGGCTATGAGTTTACATTGAAAGTAATAAATATAGAAACCAAATAAGACCAAAAAAAAAAAAAAAAAAAAAAAAAAAAAAAAAAAAAAAAAAAAAAAAAAAAAAAAAAAAAAAAAAAGAAAAAGATACTGCATGGCCTGCATAATAAGGCATTTGATACAGTAGATTGTCGGATGTTCGTCTCAAATAAAAATATCTAAATCTTAATAAATTATAAGATATTTTTTACTCTATTGATGAATTATTAGAATTTCAAGTGTAATGTTATTTTTTTATTTTTATCGATGTAGACTAAGTGGTTAATTAGTATAATTGACTCAGCTCATCTCATCGCGCGATTGGAGATAACCAACATTACCATACTGTACCCTACAGGAAACGCACGTCTTTTATTAGTATTATATCTCCTCACAGGCACGAAGGGCAAGGCGCTTTAGCTAATTACAGAACCGTTGTAAGACAGAGTCAATCAATTAATTACTACAAAGAATATAATCCAACATTTATTAAAGCATTTTAAAAATTTTTGTGAAAGAAAAAAAAATAGCCATCCTATTTTATAAGCAATTGAGTATTACCAACAAAAAAAAAAGTGTCAAGGTAGAGCCAAAAATGGACTCAATATAATATAGTAAATATAACTAGAGCATAGTAGCAAGAGAAAAACAAAAAAAAAAAAAGAAAACAATAAAAACAATAAAGTAAAAACAAGAATATACAATTGGGGATATCAATCATCTTTTAACATCAAGTTGAAAATCTTCTAATCCCAGTAAATCATCACCAACCCTTCCCATGTTTTCCTCTTCAAGTATGATGTTACTTCCATCTAATAATAAACCATCAAATGCTGCAGATTCAATAGTTGTATCAATAAAAGTTGGACCACCAAATATTGAAAATTTTTGAGGGAAAGAGCTACTATTTGGAGTTTGAGTTAAAGGACTCTCCAAAGAGCCAGAGTGTAGTGATAAAGTTGGGGAAAGTAAATCATTCATTCCTTGTTTTCTTTGAATATTAGGATTCAATAAAGAATTCGATTTAGCTTCATTCAGTATATCCAAACTATCAGCTGCTGAAGTAATTGTTGGTGTAGGAATAGAATGATTATTAGTTTGAATTTTAGTATTGATATTAAGATGATTAACATTTCTAACTCCTTCATTTGATTTTTTATCTAAATTTTTTCCAACTGGTTCCATAACAAAACTGTAACTCTTAATTTTACCACTTCCTGGATTAACTTGAAAGCTCAGAGTTCCTGGTTGTTTAGATCCCATAGTTGATTGTGTAGAGTTAAATGATACATGTGATTGAAAATCTTTACTGAAATCCAAAGTTGACAGACACTGGTCAAATGAAAATGTACGCTTTGTTCTTGGAGCTTGCGACTTAATTTTTATATTACTCGTAGGTAATGCTTTGGTATTCAATGTTGATTTAGTTCGGCGAAGCACTCCTTTACTTGGTGATAATTCTTTACCTCCTGTTTTTGTTGCAGGACTTTTTGGTCTGTTACTCATTGAAGGTGAACGAGGTCTAGAATTTTCACTAAATGGTCGTATTGGTGGTACCATAGATTTTGAGAAAGTTGCCTTTGAAATTTTATTTGGTGATAAAGGATTTGAAGCAATAGATGCGGAACCAGTTCTTCTTTCTGCTTTTATAACAGGTGAATTTGGTGGCAATAATTTTTTAAATTTATTCAAGTCATTAGGTTTGGAAACTTTATGTTCACTAATATATGAAGAAAGCAGACTTGCGGAACCATTACTATGTTCAAATACTAAATTACCAGGAGGAGAAAGAGAACTCTCACCAAGTTCATTTTTTACTCTATTAGACATTTTGATTCTTTTTGGATCAATAATATCATTTTTTTGGTCATGTACAGGAGATTCGAAATCCGAAAGTGTAATGCTATACTTTTTGGTTAATGAATTGCTATCATCTTTTTGACTAGCAGCACTGTTTTGATTTCCTCCATAAATTATCAAAGATTCTGGAGTAGAAGCACTATTTCCAGGTGGTTGGTTAGTTGGAGTTGAGTTAGTAGTTGATACATTAGGGGACTCAACAAGACTTGGTTTAGAAAAATTGCTATTATTAAATAACATATCAGATAATATTTCCGAATTTTCATCATCATCAATTTCTGCCATTTTTTGTAATAAACCAATAGAAGTTTGATCTTCCAGTTGTAACATAGTTTTTTTAGTTTTACCAGTAGTTGCGGTGGTTGCGGTGCTAACTGAAGTGCGATCAAAAGGGGGCAGGGAAGATGATGAATTTTTTAAACCTAATAAAGAATCATCTAAAAATGATGATAAATCATCTTTAAAAGTATTATCAGCTGAACTTAAAAATCCAGAACCTTGAAAAAGTGAAGTATCAATAACTGTGTCATCTAAATTAATTGAACCAACTTGATTATCAGTTAGACCTTCTAATTCAGTACTATTACTACTAGAACTTCCATTACTACCTAAAACATTCTCATTTAATTTAGGACTACCAGCGACCTGTGATAAAGATTTTTGATGTTGAAGCATTTCTTGTTGTTTTTGAATTTGTGATTGCATTCGTTGACGTTGTTGCTGAAGTTGATTTTGAAACTGTTTTTGTTGTCTAATTATTTGTTCATTTGGATCAAAATTTTGAAATTGTTGAGGTGGAACTTGATGCATTTGTATTTTTTGAATATGTTGTTGACGTTGTAACATTTGAGCGTGAACTGCCATTTGGTCATGAAATTGAGGAGGATATTGAGGGTTAATAAATTGTGGATTTTGCGGCTGTTGAACCATAACAAATTGTTGCTGAACTGGTATATTCCCATTTAAAGGTATTCTATTACCCATAACTTGATACATTTGTTGCGGTTGTGGAGGTGGTTGGTGAGATATTTGAATATGTTGTGGCATATTCGGATGATATCCAAAATTACCTGGCCGTTGTTGTGGTATCTGTCCTTGAGTAAATCTAACTTTTGATTCATCCATTACATCCTCAATAATCCTTTGCGGTTGTGCTTGTTGTGGATGAAACATAGAGTTGTTTACTTGATATCCAGTATTATTAACGTTGGTGAAATTCATATCAATGTCATAAACAATACACCTGAACAAAAATTATAGAAAAAAAAAAATAACCCCAGTAAAAACCTCTTTGATTAGAATGTGTCTCAGTGTATTAATTCACCTTTTAATAATTCTATTAATAAGAACTAATTTTAATTCACTATCACTTTTAATAAAAAAAATTTATATTATTTGTATTATTTTTGTTGTTTTTTTACTTGATGAATTTTTTCGTTGTATGGTGTATAAGGGCAAGGAGATCTATTTTTGAAGGGATAACAAGAAAATTGGATTTCTACGTTTTCTTTTGCTGAAGCTTCGTCGGTATCGGGGCCACACATTATGCTACATTTACAATGTTACAGGTTATAAACTTTATTCCCGTCACTTTTTTTTTTTTTTTTTTTTTTTTTTTTTTTTTTTTTTT
>JAJLYT010000001.1:290543-370204 GCA_030571755.1 Saccharomycopsis olivae (nom. inval.) | reverse complement strand
TTATTTTTATTACTTTTTTGCATTTTATTTTTATTATTCACTTATTTAAATTTTACTTAATTCCTCGCCTGGCTGGCCCCTGCAAAGGCACGCCACGTCTGCTTAATCTCTGACACACGTGACAGTAAACATCGGTTGCTGTTTTTGTGCGGTTTTTGTTTATATATATGCGTTTAGTCGCAGGGACTAATTATATACACACATTAATTAAAATATAGTATATAAATATATCAGTATCTATCCTCAGTAAATGTATTATAAATATTAAGGCAAAAAAAAAATATCACTAATAAACAAAGTTTTTATAGATTTTAAAAAAATAAAAAAAGTCATCAATTCTCTATCTTAAATGGATTCTGTATTAATAAATCATCAACAGTTAGGTAGCGATGTATCGAAGAGCTGCGATAATATATCAGTAACTAAGAGACTTCAGTCAGAGTTGGTTCAATTAATGTTTTCACAGACTCCAGGTATATCAGCATTTCCTGAATCTGATTCTAATTTATTAAAATGGTTAGGAATTATTATTGGTCCATTAGAAACGCCATACCAGAATCTTAAATTTAAAATAAGTTTAGAATTCCCGGCAAACTATCCATATGTTGCACCAACTGTTAAATTTATCAGCCCAATGTGGCATCCGAATGTCGACATGAGCGGGAATATTTGTTTGGATATTCTAAAAGAGAAATGGTCCGCAATTTACAATGTTCAAACTATCCTACTATCGCTACAGTCGCTACTTGGCGAGCCTAACAATAAGTCGCCGCTAAATGCCCAGGCGGCCCAGTTGTGGGACACTGATCCCAGGGAATATAAGCGTCTATTATTACAAAGATACGAGGAGATTGATGACTAAAACAATAAAAAATAAATAAAAACAAACAAACAAACAAACAAACAAAAATGTTCGCATATTTAATTTCATTAGCATTCATAGATTTGCTTTAAATGTTCACTTTATAATACAGTATAATATGATTCTTCCTGTAGAGCTCTCTGCCTGTACCGGAGCGGTAACGGCTCTTCTAGATATCGGGCTTACCCGGGCACGATGTTGAAATATGAAGGCATGGGCGCGGGCGGCGGCGATGAGCAATGAGCGATAGGGCGGCTGGTGCGAAGAGCGGTAGGGCGGCTGGTGCGAAGCGCGACAGCGAGCTAGAGTTTGCCGATCTTTTGCGGGCGTCGTACCACTGCATGCCTGGTGCGAGATGGAGCGACGATGCCCGGTGCGAGAGCTGCAATCGGTTGGTCCAGCGGTTTGACATGGGGAGGTATGGCGCGGAGCTACTAGGGGAGATTGAGTCGCGGTTCGCACTGCTTTCTAATAGTCGATCCAACGTGGTTGGTGGGTTGAGACCAAATATTGGATATTCGGTTAATGATAGTAGGGAGCAGTGGAAGAGCGATCCATTGAATATCATGAGTATACTGACTTTATACACCTACTTAAAGTATTGTGTAAATTCAGAGTCTGATTTACGATCCAACTGGAATTTATTTACATCTTCTATTTTAAAGATTTTAGATGATTCTGATTATTTAATAAAAGTTGCCGGATGCTACAATCTTGATCTAATGGTTAATATATTATTGAAAAGCTCAACTGGCTCGCCCAATTATTTGACCAAATCTGGTCTATTTGAAGTTTACTTGAAGGCATTGGCGGTTGCAACCGCATATCTACCGCCATTAACCCCTACAGAGCAGTCTGTGTTAATAGTACGGGCATCTTACAACTCGATGCTACTACTTATTGAGCAATGCTCAGCGACTGCCAGCGAGCTGCATCGCCGGCTCATTGATGTGGTGGATCGCGATATAGTATCTAAAAATGCCATGCTAGCTAAATTGACGCAGCACAACACCAGACCAATAATGCTGGTTTACGTTGAAATAGTACTGCTGGTAATTGATAGATTACCAGACTATACGCTGGTCTTGCTACTACGCAGGGTGCTCCAGGACTTGGTCTTACCGGAGCTAGCAGATGCCTTGTTGTTTCTAGGACGGCCAAACCAGCACATTCTACAGACTCTAGGACTTTTGCAAAAGTTATTGCAGAATACTAAAAGCAGATCAGGCGTATATAAATATGATGTTCTTGCAGCGCTAGTGGTATTTACTGGTCGATATCTTAAAGAGCTTGACAGAGACGATCTGATAGACAGTATGATCAGACAGATATTGGAGCTTGTGAAGAAGAGTTTCAAAAGTGTTGCGGACGCTAAGATAGACCTTGATAGAATTATAGATCATAAACCTTTTTTAAGACAATATATAGTTTAGGAATATGAATAATGATGGGTAATGAATGGTAGCTGTAGGCTTACCCGTATAGCTTGGGGACAGTTGAAAAATGTAGGCATAAGACCGACGGATCTTGATAGGCATCACCAGGAATAACTATGAGACACGTATTAAGGCTAGGTAAGAGATGTTTCTCTAGCTTAAGAGTTTCTGAAGAGGTTAAGTATGCGGTAAATAGTAATAAGCCAGTTGTTGCTTTAGAGTCTACTATTATAACTCATGGGATGCCATTTCCTCAAAATGTTGAGATGGCGATACAAGCTGAGCAGATGATTAGGGACCAAGGTGCGGTTCCAGCCACAATTGCCTTTATCAAAGGTCAGCCTTGTGTAGGTATTACAGAGAGTGAAGTAGAAGAGTTGGCGAACCACAATGGGACAGCTAATAAAGTTTCAAGAAGAGATATTGCGTACACCATGGCCAATAGATTGAATGGAGGTACTACTATTTCAGGAACAATGATACTAGCGGAGAAGGCTGGAATTAAAGTGTTTGGTACTGGTGGACTTGGTGGTGTTCATAAAGGAGGAGAAGTTAATTTCGATATCAGTGCCGATTTGACTGAATTGGGACGGACCAAAGTGGCCGTGGTATGTGCTGGTCCAAAGTCAATTTTGGATATACCAAAGACTATTGAATATTTAGAGACTCAAGGATGTTTTGTTGCCACTATGGGTAATAAAGGAGTTAATATTCCTGGATTTTTCACTGTTGATAGTGGAGTTAAGTCACCATACAATTTCCAAACAGCTCAAGAGGCTGCTAGCATTCTTCATTATGGTATTAATGATATTAATTTAAGTTCAGGATATTTATTCTGTGTTCCTCCACCAGAAGATATTGCATTAGATTCAAACTATATGCAAGCTGTTATTCAAGAAGCAGAAACTGAAGCAGAACTGTTGGGTATTGCTGGTAAGGCACTCACTCCATTCTTACTAGATAAAATTGCAACAATTACCAAAGGTTCTAGCTTGGAAACTAATTTAAAATTTCTTTTAAATAATGTTAAAGCAGCATCTCAGATAGCAGTTGAGCTTTCTAAACTCGAGGTACGTGATTACTAATATAGCTTTATTTTCTTGTATTTTCTTGTATTCTAACATCTAGGCTCCCCCAGTGAGCAGCACATTTACTCCCCCAGTGAGCACCATTGATCCACCAGCGAAAAAATTCGTTCCCCTGACAAAAATTAACAAGAGCAGAAATATTCCACTTATAAATCAAACTAAGGTAGATGTTGCTATTATTGGATCTGTGGCGGTTGACATTATCTGCAGTTTAACTCCCGAGAAGTATCATCTTGGAGATTCCAATCCTGGGTCAAGTACCACATCCATTGGAGGAGTGGCATTTAATGTTTATTTAGCGACAAAGTATGCATCAGAAACTCGAAAAGTAACTACAAAGCTTATTAGTCAAGTAGGTGAAGATGATTTAGGTAAATTGGTATTGTCTGAGTTTCTGCTAAACGGTTTAGACGTATCAGGCATCATCAAAAATGATAAGTTCAACACTGCAAAATATGTATCAATTCACGATAAAAAGGGGTCTTTAATAGTGGCTTGTGCTGATATGAATATCGCAGAGAACTTTAACGAGGCAAAATTGCTAGATCAGTTGAAGCAGTGCTCTCCTGATGCCCTATTAATCGATGGAAATTTGGGTACCGGTACAATGTCCAGTGTTGCACGTTATTGCGATGAAACCGGTTCAAAGATGGTTTTTGAACCAACTTCTTCGATAAAGGCAAAGAAAATTGTTCAAGCTATAAAGAATGATCCTTCATATTTCCTATTTACTTATGAGAGGGTCGACAGCATGCTCTCTGGATACGATAACGCTAAGGGCTTGGTACTAATGACCCCAACTATCGAGGAATTAAATACAGTATACAATCTGATGGAGACACATGAATTGTTTGATGTGGATAACTGGTTCCCAATATTAGATTGCTTGGGAATTAATTCAGATTTTCGTCAAATGTTAGATAATGTTGACCACCCTTTCTTCAAGCAGATCATAAAGAAAGGTGTGCTCCAGCAGGCCTTCAAGGTTCTTCCATATGTTCCATGTTTAGCTATTAAAGCCGGCGAGAATGGTGTCATAATGATTAATATCACCTTGGACGCGAACAAGGCAGTCACTAAGGGTGGCTTGTGCTTGGTAAGTAAAGGTAGAGTGATTGGCGACCGTCAGATGGGAGTGGTGGTCGAGTATCATCCAATACCAAAAGTGGTAGATGATATTAAGAATGTTACTGGTGCTGGGGACTCATTTGTGGGATGTTTGTTAGCTGATATAGGACATACAGGAATTAACTGGTTATTTGAACCTGGTAGATTTAGAACAGATATTATTAATAGAGCTCAAAGAGCGGCAGGTTTAAGCTTACAAAGTGAGAAGGCAATAAGTAACGATATTAGGTTATTATAATATTTACAAGTTAAACTAAATAATTCTCAAAATCAGGTCAATACAAATTGATCTTGCTTCATCACTGATTGGATTTTTAATAGTAAAATAATTTAAAAGAAGAGCTTTACTAACAAGTGGTTGTTGTACAACACCAATTTCTGTAGTATTTTTAATTATTAATTTTTCAGGTTTTTTACCATAATCTTCATATGTAAATGTGGTTTTATTTGAAGAATCATTTTCAACTAATAAAACATGATTCTTTGGACATTTACCTTTATGTTTTTTAAAAATATCTCTAATTTCATCAATACCAATTTTTAAATCTTCTTGTTGATCAGATCTCATATAAGGACTTCTAACACAAGATTTAACGAATCCATCCTTTAAATGATTAAAATCAGTATCACGAATTGGAACAATACGAACCATGAATCTGACATCGGCATCAATTAAACTACCGACAAGAATATCAGCAACTTTTGGATCTTTAAAAGCAGCAGCTAAGTTCTCCTGATGTGATTTACTAGGATCGTGCAGATCAATGAATACTTTTGAAAGATAGTTAGAGTTCAATACTTGACGGATCTTTGCAATATCGTCATCGGCAATGTATATCCCTAAACCATACACCTTAAATTTTAAGAATGTGACCTTTCTGGTACCATGTCCTAGTAAAGAGAACTCTGTTGACTGACCAATTGACGATTTTAACGAGGTAGGGAAATCGTTAACTGAGGAGTCAACCTGGACTCGGTCTTCGGCAGGCCACAATGCCTTGATGGAGTCAAGCTCAATCTTTGGCGACTGCCAGAAATTGACAGCGAGTACGCACGCCCCAGTGGCACCTGCGAACGCCGCATACTTTCTGGTAGAGTAGTTAAACCCTCTAAAATTTCTTGTAAAACTCTTTGCGAAGAAGCTCATTGTAACCGGGTATTCTCATGCCTGGTTTTTCCAAATTATTAATTGTCCCGGTCTGCCTATGCGGAGACGGTCTGCCTATGCGGAGACACCTGACTGAGAATATCTACCATGTTTGAGATTTTATAGGTAGACAGATAGGTAGACAGATGATCAGCAATGGGTGTACTAATAGCATAGTAAGTAAAATTTACCCTAATTATAAATTGATTATTTATAAATTGATTTTATTTCTTAGAATGGCATTTTAAGCTAACAACTAGTCTGTCTATTAGTCTGTTATTGGTACTAGTAATCTCTATAAAGATACTAAATAGTAATGACAGAAAGCTCCTTAGATCATGGATAAAATTTTTAACTGTTCTTATGATATTCAATTTTATTGAGAATAATTTGATTTCTTCGGTTAAAAACTTGACAATAATTAGTAGAATACTTGTAAATATATGGATATTCAGTCCTTATACCCAAGGATACGTCATCTTATTTAATCAATTTTTATTGCCAATGTTTTCATACCAAGAGACAGTACAGACAGATGATACCAAGAAAGAGATCAATGTTTTGAATTTTGAATCACAGCTAGATCTGTTCTTAAAGAATGTTTATAATTTTACTTTAAGAACCATGGAACTCATTTTTGGCTGTGACCGTCCAAATGGGTTAATGTTTTATCAGAGAGCTATTAGGGCTATACCAATGTTGAGTAAATCAATTGATAATTATTATAAAGACTTAAAATATATTAAACTTAGTATTAAGCAGATGGATAAGAAAAATCGTGGTAAATTAAAGGTTAATGATGAAGGTATCTTGGAAGATAAAAAATTACTGAAAAATTTATATGTTGAATATTTAACTATTAGATTTAGAGAGAAATCCAAACAGACTCTGTTATTTAATTTAATTTTATCTGCTATAATTCATGCATTTAATTTTATTTGGAGTTTAGTACTTTTATTAACTTATAAATTTAGTAAAAGATCTGATAAATCAAAGAAAGTTTCTTTTGCCAAGATATCTCTGTCAACTTCTGTTATAGAAGAAAAAGATAAGAAACCTATTCCAACGATTAAGTTAACTGTTGCTTCACCAGAAGCAGCAGTAGGATTTAGCAAAAAAGTTACTAGACCTCATAGTAAATCTGTTGGTGCAGAATCATCAGAAGCAGTACCGGCATTCTCAAAAGCTACTAATGAACAAAAGGTAGAAAGTAATACTAGTACACCAATTGGAACTGGAAGAAAAAGAAGAAATTCATTAAAAGATTTTATAAAGAATGCTAATAGAAATAGTTTTACATCATTAACACGAATGAGTGCTAGAAATAATAGTATGGAACTGCAGGATGTATCGGCAGATTCATTCTTTTTTGGGAATAGATCAAGATCTAATAGTAATAGAAATTATAGTAAAGTTAGTACAATAGAAGAATCAACAATTGATGATTCACAAAAAAAGAATATGACAATTTCATTAACAGATTTAACTGAACTGTCTCCAATATTAACTGGTTCACAAACTAGACCTTATCTGGATTTATTACCACTTCATACAAGTTCTAATATTTCACTAGTACCACAAAATATGAAAATGGATCAATTAGGCTCCCCTGTTAGTCTTGATAGTTCAAACATGCCACTAGTGGCTGGCACATTAGTGGCAGATCCGTTTGCAGCTATCTTTGATGAGAGCGTTACTGCTAGAGCACGGTCGACTTCTCCAGCACTGAGAGGCAGTATCAGAGCGAGCAGCTTGGACCAATCCCGTAATTTTATGATTTTTAAAAAAACAGTTGAAAATGTACCTGGTATTGATGATAGTTTGGCAACTGACTCTAAACGGAATAGCTTTCAAAGAGAGACAACAACACGATCCATGTCCCCTAATAATGAAAGAAAAGATATTAATAAGCAAGCATATGAGCAACTAATTGGATCTGATGATAACAATAAACCTTCTACTGATTCCAGTGAGAACAAACCATCTATTGAATCATTTACTCCAAAGAGTTCATCAGAGACCAGTGCGGAGATTCATCAACAGCACCATGGACGTCAAAAATCTTTAGAGTCAGTCGGGATAGATTACTCGCATTCATTCACCCCAAACATTAGAAATTTGGAGCACTCTAACAGTCATCAATCTACAGATTTAGGATCTATTGATTATTTAACTTACCAGCCACGTCATGACAGTGAATACTCGCGATACCCTATGCATGAGGAAGTAGCGGATGACAGAAACCATCACCCTAAGAAAGGTCTTTTACAAAAGCACGACTCTCTTAAGAAGAGACTTAAAAGATTGTCCGGATCTAAAAGAAAATCAAGAATTATTTAAGCATAAAATTTAAAATTTCGAAATTATATAATATATTAAACATTATTACATCTTTAATTTAAACATATACCGAAGTACTGGGCATGGTAATACACCCCTACACCCCATAGATCGGCGGCCACGTAACTTATATAAAAAAACTGATTCTGCTGAAACATACTGTCTGATATTATTAACTCTTTTTTAAGAAAAATGGATAAATTAAAGGAAAAGATTCAAAACTTGAAGCTTGCAAGTGAAGAATGGCAAGAGAAACATGATGAGATTAAGGAGAAGAATAAGGAATTAGAGCAAGAAATGTTGGAGAAGGAAAATGCTATTAAATCTTTAACTACAAAGAATGAGACTTTAGAATCTGACTTAGAAAAGATTGAAGAAGAATATAAGATCACTAAAGAAAAATTCAGTGACATTGATGTTAAAGCTGAAACTTTAGAAAAGAAGGTTACTAGTCTTGAAAAAGAAAAAGAAGATTTAGAAACTAAGAATGAAGAATTAAATGCCAAATATATTAAGGCTAAGGAAGAATTAGATGAGATCACCGACCAATTAAACTCTTTATAAGACACTGGATTGTCTATTTTGTTTTAGCTTTGATTTATTTTATTTTATTTTATTTTATCTTAATATTTGTTACTGGTTGTTATCTACAACTTGATGTTTCTTTGAAATTATATTTTTAAAATTTGTTTTATTTTTGTAGGTTTTGTTTTTAATCATCATTTTCCTCATCCTCACTTGAATCAGCCTGAGCGATTATTTTATCATCATCTGAATCATTATCATATTTTGGAAGTTCTTCGTCAAGTTCTTCACGAGTAGGTTCAGGAATAGCTGTTAATGTAGTGTCTTGTATCTCATCATCATCAAAGAACTTTTTATGAGTATTTTCCACAATATCATGATCAGGATTTGAGTATTCTTTCTCTCCTGGTGGTAATAACGTACCTTCAACACTAACAAACTTACCAGATGTTCTTATAGCACGAACTGTAAATTTTAATTCGCCATCAACTTTAACACCATTCTCATCTACCCAGTACCCCAACGATCTTACCTTACCATCATCGTCTTCTTCAGGTGTTTCATCATCTGCATTGGGCACAAATGCCCAGTTGCCAGGAATATAAAATTTTTTAATATTAGCATTAAAAGTATCATGAACTAATAATCCAATGTGTGATGGTGTCTGCATATAACTATAACCTTTAAGTACATCACCAATCATTGGTTTCCATACTAAGAATGTTACCCTAATCCAAATAAATGCAAATGGTGTATCATATTTAATAGAACCTAATAAATAAGAACCATCTTCACTATAATTCAGTTTACCAAATTTAATGTCTGAATATGATAATATAACTCCCTTAGCCTCTGAAAAAAAGGTCATTACGAGTGGATCCAAATGTTGCAGTTTTATACCCTGAATTGGATTATTTGAGAACATTGGAGCTAAAGATACATACATCCTCGTAGTGACTTTATGAAAGCATCGCGATATACCAGTCTCACTATCTATTTCATTTTGGCTCATGTTGACGATACTATTATGTATGTCTTCTCAAGTGAAAAAAAAAAATTTTTTTTCTTGTGCGATGCCTATGGTTTGGGGCACCGACCCGAGGCCCACTTAATCTGGTGCGACTCAGTAGCTAGGGAAGGAAGCGATGCACTCTCACCATTCTCATAGTGGCGATTATGTTGCTCATGCGATTGATACCCTTGATGGGATATGCGGAAAGGCAGATGAGCTTGGGTTCGAGATTTTCTGTTTAACGGAGCACCAGCCCCGTCTTAAAAACGAGTTTATGTACCCCGAGGAAGTTGATAGAAAGTATGGACCAGATGAATTAGCCGAGAACTTTAGAAAGTATGAAGAGCATGCAAAGCATATCCAAAAGAGTACCAATTACAAAACCAAGTTTCTTGTAGGTTTTGAGGTGGAGGGATTAGATGAATTGCACATTGACGCTGCCGCAGACCTATTCAGTTCTGGTAGGTTCGATATGTGCGTAGGGTCAGTTCATTATGTTAAGTCAATACCAATAGATTTTGATAAACCATTATGGGTTAGTGCTAAAGAATCATGTGGAGGTGTATATCAATTATTTGAGGAATATTTTGATTTACAATATTTGATGTTGAATAAAGTTAAACCTTCTGTTGTTGGTCATTTTGACTTAATATATTTAATGTGTGATGAATCTACAATTGATGAGAAATCAGGTAAATTAATCAAATCTCAATTAAATATTCAAAAAGATTGGCCTGAAATATGGAAAAAAATTATCCGTAATATTCAATTTGTGGTATCTTATGGTGGTTTATTCGAACTTAACAGTGCTAGTATTCGTAAAGGATGGAACAGCCCATATCCACAACCAGTATTTGCTGATGCTATTAAAGAAAATTTAGGTAAATTTTGTTTAAGTGATGATTGTCACTCAATTGTACAAGTAGGACTTAATTATCAAAAAGTTTTACAATATATTGAAAATGTCTTAAAACTTGATTATTTATATTATTTGGACATTGTCGATTCAAAAACAGTTGTAAAACAAATATCAATAGATTCTGTTAAAAAGAATGATTTTTGGAAAAATTTTGATTAATTTTTATTGATTTGACGAATCATTCTTTTTCTTGGGGGAACATTGGTTTTACTAATACTCTGTCCAAAATCTAATAATTTCTTACTTTCAAGACTATCTTCAGAAATAGATATTTGAGTAGTAGATTCAGTATTAGAATATAAACTATGTGTTAGCTGTTTAATAAAAGTATCTTCTTTATATAAATCTGCCAGATACTTTTCTTGTTTAATATTTTGCACCATCTGGGAGACCATATCGACAATAATGTAAAGATCATTAGATTGTTTTGTATTTAGATCTAGTATAAATGACGTAGCATCATTCTCTCTGTTCATAGCTTTATTGAACCCTTTCGCATGAAGCAAGGCAAAGGGAACACAGTCCTCTGGTATTGATAACTTGGCTAAGCTCTCAAAAATCATAGAAACATCTCCACCAACTGGAAGTCTGATACTATTTGATGTCGCAGCAATGTCTCTTGTGCCAATCAATATGGTTGTCTCACCATTCTCTATAATTACAGATTGACACATATCTGCTGTTATCATGTCCTTGAATTTGTTTCTAGTAGCAGACACCGCCAAGTACTGGATATCAAATTGATATTCCCAGCCTCTTGGCTTTAATTTCTCAATGTAGTACGTTTCTAGACTTTTAAAATTTTTGTACAAAATATGTGCCACCAAATTCTGTTGCTGAGTCCCTATCATTATAATAGAATTGTTAATAGCTTTAAAACACTCCTGTGTCAAAAGATCGAACTGCTCACAGAACTGGGAGTCGTCAATTGAATGTAATATTCTCGAAAAAGTATATTTCTGAGACTGGAAGGTAAAGTTATTCATACCATTTATATCCGAATTCACTATTATAGAATTTTGTTGATTCAATATTCTTATATATACAGGGATTTTGTTGAGTAAATTTTGAATAGTAAATTGAGTTTTTCTTCTCATAGTATGTTGATCAGCAAGCTTCTTTTTCAACTCATATTCTGATTTTTTCCATTTATTATATTCTTCAGTTTCGATTTGTAGCTGGGCCCTTGCCGTTGCATTACGCACACTCAAACTCCCAATATTCTGTTTCAATTTGTCAATCTGCTCGCTAGTGGTGGATTCACTATGTTGCAAACTGTTAATACTCTTCTCTGCCATGTCTAAATTACGTATCTGACTCTCATACGTCTTATTCATGTCGCTGAGTAGCTGTTTCTTTATTTCTAGGTTATTCTGCTTCTTTGCAAGCTTGGCCCTCAAGTCGTTCAACACTTGGGCATGCTCACCGCGTTTCGACTCTAATGCATTCTTCAACGTGTTCTCCTTCTCGCCAATCGCATGGTCATGCTCTTCCTGCACTTTGGATAGCTTTATCTTCAATTCAGAAATCTCCTCGCTTAGCTGTTCCACTTCAGCGCGTGCTCGCTCACTGTTCAACTCCGCGGCCTTCTGGAGCTTGGCCCTATAGTGCTGTCTAACCTCCTCTATTTTACCAAGTATGCCCGATTTTTGCTGCTCAAATTCATTATTCAAATTTACAATCTCTGTGTCTAATTCTTTCCCCATCTGAGAACTTCGAATCTTTATCTGCTTCTCTATATCAAATAACTGTAACTCATGATCCTTTCCTAGCTTTCGAAGTCGTGCCCTATTAGATTTTAATTGCAGCTTATCACTATATAATTGATCAAGTTTCACAGATTCATCTTTAATATCACAAATAGTCTTATACAAAGCTTGCTCTCTCTTCTCCACTTGATCTTTGTAATATTGTGACAACTTATCGCCCTCCTCTATATTTCTCACTCGGTTCCTCATGGGAGAGCCAATATTCCTACTAGGAGAGTTTATATTGCCATATCCAAATGTACTAGAGTGAGGCTTATTGGAACTAACCTTAGGTGACCGATCATAAATTGACGTTCGTCGTGATTCACTCATGTTTCATACTTTTTACCTACAACATCTCTTGGACTGTAAACGTTCTTTTGTTTACATGCGTGCACTTAGAGGTGGACTGACTCTATATAATATTAAGTTTAAGTAGACTTACAGATAATTTAGGAATTGATAGACAATTTATAAGTATACTATATTATGGTTTACATCTTCCAGTGAATCTTGGATATAATGAGCAATCTCTAACGGTAAATCTCTTACATAACCAAGCCAAAATTCTTTCGGTACCTAAACCATAACCACCATGAGGAGATGTACCATACTTTCTTTGGTCACTAAACCAGTAGTAAGGAGCTGGATCAATACCTTCTCTCTTAAATCCTGCAATTAATTCATCTAATGATTCAATTCTCATAGAACCACCAGTAATTTCACCAACAGTTGGCATTAATACATCAACAGATTCAGTAACTCTTGGATCATCAGCACATTTCTTCATGTAAAATGACTTAATTTCAACTGGGAATCTAGTTAATAAAATTGGAACACCAATAGTATCAACCATCTTTCTCTCAGCAGCTTCAGCAATATCATCACCAAACTTAAAAGTTTCTCCTTCTTCGTTCTTAATGTCATTTTCAGTTAACCAGTCTAAAGCTTCTATATATTGCATTCTCTTAAATGGGAATGAAGGAGCAACAAATTCTGGGTGTAACTTTTTAACCAATGGTCCAGCAATTGGGTCCTTTAACACATAATCAATAGTCTTAACAATGACAGTCTCAATATGAGTTAAAAGATCATCAAAAGTTAAAAAGGCAAGTTCAGCTTCAATATGAGTGTATTCACTTAAATGTCTTCTAGTGTGAGATTTTTCAGCTCTAAAAGATTCTTGGATACAGTAAACATCACCTAAAGCTGGTAAACAAGTCTCTAAATATAATTGAGAAGATTGTGTTAAATAAGCATCTTGATCATAATATTTTAAACTAAATAAAGTTGAACCACCTTCAACTTGAGTTTGAACCATACATGGTGGTGTTACCTCAGTAATACCTTCTTCAACATAAACTTTTCTAATAGCACCTAATAAAGCAGCTCTAACTTTCATAACAGAAGCTAAAGTTTCACCTCTTAAAGCTAAATGTCTTTGATCTAATAATAATGATGGATCAGCCTTTTCTTGAACTTTGTTGGTAAATGCTTCATCACCAGATGGAGCAAGACCAATAATTTCATAATAATCGGCAGTTAATTCAACTCCTTGTGGAGCAGTTTTACCTTCAGGTGTTTTACTTACAACACCATAAATTGCAACAGTAGATTCTAAAGTTAAAGTTGAAGTTTGATAAGCATCAGCTAAATCTCCAGATAAGATAACTTGAACAAATTCAGTACCATCTCTTAAAACAAGGAAAGCTTTACTTTTTTGAAGACGTAATCTATGAATCCATCCATGAACAACAACTCTTTTACCAATAAAATCAGTTATTTTAATCAATTTAGTTTTAGTTGGTTTTGGAAGTGACTCATCTTTAGTAATCTTAATACTCATAGCAGCAGTTTGTTTAGCTAAATCATCTAATTCTTTTTGCTTCTTTTGTTCATCAGCAATTTTTTGCTTCTCTAATTTCTTCTTAAGTCCTAATGCTCCCTTTTTAGCCTTCTTCAATGCTGAAGCACTAATCTCAACATAATCTTTAACTTCTTCAGTCTCAGTATAAACGAAAATCTTTGCTTCTTCGTTAATATAAATTGCATAAGCAGAAGTTTGAAATGGCTTCTCTTTAGATCCATCATGTGATGGTCCATCAACACCTGTCTTTTCAGAAACATAAAATGTCGACATATTGATATAATCTGATTCTTTCAATGTCCGTCCACTCTACTGATTTTATATATCTCCAAAATTCAGTGAGTGGACGATTGTCACATCAGTAGGGTAATTTCCTGTTTGGATGTAACAGGTAATTTTCAGATCCAAGACATGAGCGATTAAGAGAGAAAATATGAGTGTTACGTTATCAGATTTGGACAATGTTGACTGCGTAGGGCAAGCATTTTGTATATGATTAAGGCGTGTCTGCCGCTAGGTCCGCAGGCTGAGTGCTGCTGATAATGCACCACTGGCCTCTCGAGTGTGCTGTTATGTAGTCGTTCTTGCCTGCTATGCTATCAAGATAATATCTACACATATAGTGTGTGGAATGATTGTTTTGGGGCTTCTATTTCTGCGTCCATAGTGGCACTGATGCTCATGTTTGTAGTGATTGGAGTAGTGCTATCTCGCCAGGTAGTGATATATATGTATGTAGGGCTTGTATGCGGTTCGTAACACTGTCCTGCCGATGAGAAGAGTAAAAAAAATTTTTTTTTTTTTCAGCTAAGAATTTTTCGTGGAGGCTGTCTTGGGAACAAACGAACTTCAATGGGTGCACAAAAGAGAAAGATTACTGATGTTGAGTCAGAGACTACTAAACCGTCTTTACTTAAACCCAGCGAGACCTCATTTCCAAGAGGAGGAGCAAGTGCATTAACTGCTTTAGAAGTTAAAGAAGTAGGAAACCAAGCGGCTCGAGATTTATTATTTGAGACAGCTCAAAAGTCAGATTCTTCAAAGAATAAGAAAAAGAAATCTGTTAAGAAACAAAAGACTGTTGCTACTGAAGAAGGTGATAAAGAACCTGAAATTAGTATTGATCATCTTAATTTTAAGAATATTGTTCCTGGATCTTCAGTTATAGGTCAAGTGGTACAGATAAATAAGCTTGATATTGGGTTAGCATTATCTGATCATTTAATTGGATATATACCACTTAAAAATGTTTCCGCACAAGTTAGCGCACAGATTAAGAAATATGAAGATGATAGTGATAATGAGGAAAGCGACGATGACAGTGATGAGGGTAGTGATGGTGATGAATTCCCAGATACCGCTAAACTTTTCAGAATCGGACAATGGTTGCGTGCCTCAGTAGTGGAGCCAAGTACTCAGCGAAAGTCAAAAAAACCAATTAAACGTATTGAATTAACTATTGAGCCAGAACTTGTTAATAGTAGTTTAGAAGAAGAGGATTTAATTATTGGTCAAACTGTTCAAGCTTCTGTTAAGAGTATTGAAGATCATGGTTTAGTATTAGATATTGGTAAACATGAAATATCAGGATTTATTTCATCTAAAGAAGTTGAAAAAGCTGGTTATAAAACTGAAGATATTGCAGTTGGTTCAGTATTTTTATTAATTGTATCAAAGAAATTAAAGTCAAGAGTATTAAATGTTAAATTTAATACTGATAAAAAGCCACACGCTTCTGTTGATAAAATTTCATCTCTTGATGCTGTTGTACCAGGAAATATTGTTGAAGCTATTGTTAACACAGTCACTGAAAAAGGTGTTGCCTGTAGAGTCTTTGGTTCTATAAATGCTTCATTAACCTTATTAAATAGTAATATCTATACTCTTAATGGTCTTAAGGATAGATTTGAGATTGGTGGAAAAATTAAAGCTAAAATTGTTGCATCAATCATATCTAAGGGTGAAAGATCCCTTGTGCTTAGTTTACTACCAAAGGTTTTATCCTTTAATGATGGTACCGATGAAGCTGATCCATTAGAAGCTTTGCCAATTGGATTCACTGTCGAAACTGTCACCATTAAAGCATTTGATGGACAATTTCTTTATGCTGATCTTGGGTCTGGTTCAATTCTTGGTCAAGTACATGTTTCTAGAGTACCAGAAGAGTTTAAGAAAATGATTGATTCTAAATATTATATTGGCTCAGTTCACAAGGCTAAGATTTTAGATTTTTCAGTGGTAGATAATCAATATATCTTAACAATGGATCCTAAAATATTGATCCAGAAATATATTCGTCCACAAGATATCCCAATTGGTGAACTATTCAATGGTATCGTTGAACAAGTATCTGGGACTGAAGGTATAGTTCTTAATATCTTTGATGCATTTAAAGCATATGTGCAACCTAAACATATTAGTGATATTAAACTTGTTTATCCTGAAAGAAAATTTAAAATTGGTTCTAAAGTAAAAGGTAGAATCTTAAGATTTAATTCTGGTAAAATTTTTGCTACATTAAAGAAATCTCTTGTAAATAATATTCTGAATGATACTAGAGATACTACTAAAAATTCTGTCTTTAAGAATTATGCTGATATTAAAGTTGGTGATAAATCTTCTGGATCTGTGGAAGCAATTCTTACTAATGGTGCGGTTGTCTCATTCTTTGGTGATGTTAAAGGGTTTTTACCAAAGGGTGAAATTAGTGAAACTTTTGTTAAATCACCACAAGATTACTTAAAGCTTCATCAAACCGTAAATATCACTGTATTAATGGTTGATCCTGAAACTGAAAAAATGACAATTAGTTGTAAATCCAAATCTGAGACTCAAAGTGCTTCTGATTTAAAGGGATTAAAAGCTGGTCAAAGTATTGTTAAAGTTAATGTTATTGAGAAAACAAAGGATACTATAATTGTTAATATTCCTTCTAATAACTGTCATGGTGTTATTTACTCATCACATTTATCTGATTCCAACTTTGAGCAAAATCGTCAATTATTCAAATCATTGAATATTAATGATGAACTTGAAACATTGGTATTGGATAAGGATAAGAGAGCCCGCTTGGCTATTTTAACTTGTAAGAAGTCTCTTATTGATGATGCAAAGGAAAACAAGCTTCCTGTAACATTTGATGCCATTAAAGAATTAACTTCAGATAAGAAATTACATGGTTATATCAAGTCAATCACAGAGAAAGGTTTATTTGTTGCCTTTGGTGGTAGACTCATTGGATTGGTTTTGAAGAAATACGCAATCAAGAATAAGGCTGATGATTTGAACAATCATTATAAACAACACCAGTCAATTGAGTGTCATATCTTACGTGTTGATAATGAGAATAATAGATTTTTGCTTTCTTTAAATGATGAGCAAGTTAATAAGAAGGCCAAAAAGGATATCACTGATCATGATTATGACTACAAGTTGGCTGTAGGTGAGGTTGTACCAGCTAGAGTTAAGTCTGTCCAAGATAATTTTGTTCTTTTATCATTAGTTCAAAGAAAGATTGGTTTCTGTTATATTACTGAAGCCCTTGATGATTACGATAAGAATGTTAGTGACGTTTATAGCGTGGGTGATATTGTTAATGCTAAGATTCTCTCTAATGCTGTTCAAAATAGATACAATGTTTCATTGCGTTGCAATTTCAAAGAAGATGCTGTTGATAAAGAGATCTCTACCATTGATGATATTAAATCTGGTGATATTGTTAGAGGATATATTAAAAACATTAGTGATAAGGGTATTTTTGTTTCTTTGAATAGTGAAATCTATGGTCTCGTAAGAGTTTCAGATCTCTCTGACCAATATATCAAGAATTGGAAGAACTATTTCAAACCTTCACAAGTTGTTAAGTCTAGAGTTATTTCAGTTAAGGGTGAGGGAAGAATTTTATTGACTTTGAAACAATCTCAGTTATCTGGTGATTTGAAATTATCCAAGAGTTTCGATGAATTGGAAGTAGGCGATATCTTTGATGGTACTGTGAGAAATGTTACTGATTTTGGTGTATTTATAAATCTTGAAGGTACTAATAATATTTCAGGTTTGTCTCACAAGAGTGAGATTTCTGATGATGGTGCTATTGAAGACTTATCTGCAGTATTTGGAGAGGGAGACAAGGTTAAGGCGAAGATTCTTTCTATTGATCCTAAAAAGAAACAGCTTTCCTTAGGTATGAAGGCCTCTTATTTCAATGAGGAGGATGTTGATGCTGATGGGGATGTTGAGATTAAAGATAACGAAGTTGCTTACGAGAATAGCGATGACAGTGACAGCGACGATGAGCAGCTTGAAGACGCATTTGATGCTGCCTCTGATGATGAGGAAAACGATGACAATGAGGAAGAGGAAGAGGTTCAGCAGGGTCTTGTGGCCAACCCAGTTGCTAGTCCTGCATTAGGACTTAGTACTAACGGTTTCGATTGGACTGCCAGTATCCTTGACCAAGCAGAAGGCGATGAATCTGAGGGTGATGAATATGATGAGGCCTTTGAGCTTAGAAAGAAGGGCAAATCTAGCAAACGTTCAGGAACTGCTGAAGATAAAACTGCTGATATCAATATTCGTGCTCCTCAATCTGTTGGTGACTTTGAGAGATTATTGATTGGTGAACCTAACTCATCAGTTTTATGGATGAACTACATGTCCTTCCAATTGCAATTAAGTGAGATTGAAAAAGCTAGAGAAATTGGACAGAGAGCTTTAAAGACTATTAATTACCGTGAAGAGCAAGAGAAATTAAATATTTGGATTGCTTTGTTGAATTTGGAGAATACTTTTGGTAATGATGAAACTCTCCAAGAGATATTTACTAAGGCTTGCCAATATATGGATTCTTTGATTGTTCATCAAAAGCTTGCTGGAATTTACATTATTTCTGGAAAAACTGAGCAAGCTGAGCAATTATTCAAGGTTATGACCAAGAAGTTTGGCTCAGATATTTCTGTTTGGATTAACTTTGGTAAATTTTACTTGGAGAACAAGAAGAATGATGAAGCCCATGAGCTCTTGGCCAGAGCATTGAGAATCTTACCAAAACAAGAACATGTTGAAATTGTCAAGAAGTTTGCTCAATTAGAGTTCAAGATTGGTGAAGCAGAACAAGGTAGATCATTATTTGAAGGTCTTGTAGCCGACAAACCAAAGAAATTTGATTTATGGAATGTCTACATTGATCAAGAAATCAAGCAAGGTGAGAAACAAAAGGTTGAAGATTTATTCGAAAGATTAATTGTAAAAAAATTATCTAATAAACAAAAGAAGTTTTTCTTTACAAAATGGTTACAATTCGAGGAAAATATGGAGGATGAAAAGGCCTGTGAATACGTAAAAGCGAAGGCCAGATCTATGGCCGAGGCCGCAAATTAAATAAATAAATCATTATATTATTTCTAAATTTTGTAAAAAACTTCAATTAACTTCTAGTAATGCTCCTTTAATTATATAGAGCCCCAAAGCTCTGATCAAATTTAACTTTATTTGAACGATTGGAGGCAGTAAATCATATCTTTTTCCTAGAGCCACAAGATCATCATTATCAAGTCGTAGCACCACAGGAAGATCACTCATTACAGAAACCTGTTTAGTGCTAATTGCATCTGCTAAATCTGTAATCGATAAAAGACCAACAAGTGTTATAGGTAGTTGCATGTTATCTAGTGTATACTCAGCAGAGAACCGAGGTAAGTATACTGTTGGAGTTATATCGTCTTTTGGTATTTTATAGTACCTTAGTTTTGGAATAGCCTTCTTGAGCAACGCTTCACGATTCTTTGTAGTGTATCCCTCTACTCCGTATATTGCTTCTGATACATTAATTAGCTTTTTGCCAGGTTTGGGTTGATAAGTCAGTGGATATACTGATGTATCTCCATCGAACATGATCTCTGTCTGCGTGTTGACTGTATCGTCATCCAAATTCACTTCTTTCACAACGAAAGGTTTACCTTCCTCTATAATATTATTTTCTTCTAGATATTTCAAGTTAACAAACATATGGTTAGCTGTGTCTAAAAGCTCGCCGCCAAACTTTTTCTTGTAAACCATCTTTGGACATGTTGGAACGTAATAGCCAAGATAATAATGCATCTTTTTGAATTTATGGGTTAAAATCATGTCTCGAAGAGCTGAGAAGTTTCCCAATCCTAAGTGAGCCATTTCTGGGTCCCAGATAAAATATACTGAAGAAACACAGTGCGGAAGAATATCGATTACTGATATTGCTGCTAATTTGTCATTGATGTAGTAACATTCATGAAAGGCACCAATTGCAGATATGTCCTTCTTAGTATCTCTCCAGTTATTTAAATCACGAATCTCACTTTCAGTAGAACTATCAGAAAAAATATCAGTGCAAAGGAATCTTTCAAAGCTTTCCTCTGTAAGTTCATCGGCTTCGTCGTTGTGGACATGCTGTTGGTACTTACTGTAGAGCTGAAATTTAGCTTCACTAGATGAAGCCACTTCAAACTCAGTTCTGAATATTTTTGGATCATATTTTTCAATTTCCATAATATTCTTTTCCAAATCAAATTGGTTCTTCTGTTTTGTTAAAGGTATCCCAAGATAGTTTGCAAACTTATTGATACATCTGCGCTGATCCTTAGTTGGCTTAAAATAGCTTCCACTGAGTTTATCATAGTATGATGTTCTTATCGTATATAGTTGACAGCAGTTCCGCAATAAGTCATTTTTATAGACAAACGAGCCGGATCTTCTAAAGCCTCTGTTGATCAACGCTTCGTACTTGAGTGTAGTACAACTATTAACAGAGAACCCCACCATCGATGACTTCTCATCATTTTTATTATCTTTCAGCTCTAAATCACAGTAGCCACAATGGTCAGACTGATTATAAAAAATCGGCGTCAATATTAAATCAGACTCAACCATGTCCTACTATGCAGTAAGTAAAAGACCCAGCTACCAGATCAATGTTTTCCACCCATGCACCGCACCAATTGCGCGGAATTATAGAGGCCATGCCATCATCGCCTGTCAATAAATGATATCTATTAAGAACATACCAAATGAATTGCTTAGGTATATTTTTGATTTTCTAAAGATATCAGAATTAGTCTCATTAAAAGAGATACTAAAGGATAATAGAATTTTACCAGTTATTAACTCTTTATTATATGAACGAATAGAGATTAGGAAGCTGTTCTCTGATGACCCAGTTTTTAGTGATTTAGATCAAGGTATTAAATATTTAGATGTTGGATATAGAACTAATATAAAGGTTAAGATATCCTCAATTGCTAAACTTTTAAAATTTAAAGATTTTGTTAAAGAAATAGAAATCAATGTGGACTCAGTAGGTAAAGAGGATTACATTGCAATTGAAGGATTCGTGAATAAATGTGATAGACTTCATACTTTAAAATCTGATATTGAATTGTATAATATTCATATTCCAGTAATTAATATTGATACTATATCTTTAAAATATATTAATAATTACAAGTATAAAGATTCTATTAAAAGACTTGGTATAAATGACTTAGATAGTCCTAATGAGCCTCTCACATTGGCTGGACTACAAGATCTCGTTGTTAAGGGAAAATTAGCTAATGTTGATGGTAGATGGGTGGAATTTCCTGTTTTAGAAAAAATTGATTTTATTAGAAAGGATATTTCCATCTTATTCACAAACATCTCAAAGAGAACGTTACCAGCATTAAACCAACTTTATGTCTGCACAGACGTATTTTCATTTGGAGATGCTAAATTACCATCTTTAAATCATTTATGTCTTCATCGATCTCCAATTGATCATATACAGTACTCAGATTGCTTTTCAAATGTGAAAGATCTTGATATATCGAATACACAAGTGAATTCTCTACAGTCACTAGAAAATTTTCAAAAACTTGAGATTTTGAATATAGCATCTTGTCCTATATTCACGTTAGAATCCCTCTGGACTACATCTTCGTTGAAATCACTTGATGCTGGTTTCTGTAATCTAGAGTCGTTAGATGGTCTACAGAACTTACTCTATCTTGAGAATTTAAGACTACCTGGTATAAAATTATCAAATATTGATGGATTAGATAGACTATTGAAGTTAAAGCATTTAATCTTATCACACAATAAGATCACAAAAATAGAAGGCTTAGAATCTCTTGTTAATCTTCGTCATTTGGACTTAAATGTTAACAAAATTGAGAAGATTGAGAACTTAAGTCTGCTAACAAACTTGGAAATTCTTAAAATTGGTAGCAATCAAATTAAAATTTTAGAGAACTTGGAAAATTTACTGGAATGTTTAACTGAACTATGGGCTCATAATAACCAGATTGATGAAATCACATTAAATTTAAACAAATTTAAGAAACTACAATTTTTGGCTCTTGAAAATAATGCCATTAAAAGTTTTCATAACTTTGATGATATCAAATCACTTGTTTCCATAAGAGTTTATGGTAATAAAATCAGCAAATATGAAGGATTCACATATCCAAAACTTCAGGAAATTCAATAGCCAGTTAAAAAAAAAGAAACCTAAAGTTTAGTTGAAGTGATACCTATTTCACTCATAAATGCGTCGGAGTTAGGTTCCCTTCCAAGGAGCTCTTTCAAGAAGACCATCTCATCCATAGAGCCTCCCTTTTTTAGCACAGTATCTCTATATCTTATACCATTTTCAGAATTAAAAGGATCTTTTTTAAATATACTATAATAGATATCAGTTGCGAATACCTTTGAATAAAGATATCCATAGTAAGCAGAAGCGTATCCACCCATTACATGACCAAATGATCCATATCCAGTGGTTTTTTCATTTCCAATACTAGTCAATGAAATATCCTCTCTTAATCTATCCCAAGCGTCATCAATATCGACCTTACCAGTTTTGGAACTATGCAATGTCATATCAAATAACCCAAAATGAATCTGTCTCAACATGAATAGCCCACCATTGACATGTTTAGATTTAACTAAAGATTCAATGAGCGAATCTGGCAATACTTCCTTTGTCTCATAATGTGATGACAACTTCTTTAACTCTGGAGCATTCCAGATCCAAAACTCCAACATTTGAGAAGGACACTCCACGAAATCTCTGGCAACAGTTGTACCATGAAATCTAGAAAATTTCACATCTGATACCAATGCATGGATACCATGTCCAAGTTCATGGAAGAATGTTTTAACTTCTCCGTGCTTTAATAAAGCAGGTCTACCATTTTGAGGCTTGGAGAAATTGCAAACCAATGCACTAATAGGACGAACTTTTTTATCAGAAACATCATCATAGTAGCCAGATTTGATAGTGAAATGTGCTGCATGTCCATATTTCCCATCTCTTGGATGTAAATCAAAATAAATCCAACCTAAAAACTCAGGACTCAGAGGAATATCATTCTTCCAAAGTGCATACTGTTTAACATCTGGATGCCAAACACGTTTCTTTTCTTCATTTTTTTCTTCTTCAAACTTTAAACTAAATAAAGTCTCATAAAAACCTAACATTTTTGAAATTGTGGACTCTATTGGGAAATATTCAGAGATCTTTTGTTCATCAACTTGATATTCTTGTTCTAAAAGTTTGTTATGATAATATGTTAAATCCCACATATAGAATTTATCAGAATTACTACCTAACTCCTTATTTTTAATCAGTAACAATTTTGATACCTCTGTTTGACCTTTTGGAGTCAATTTATTCAATAAATCATTCTCAAAATCAAGTACATTCTTAGTAGTCTTGGCCATACGCTCTTCAAGAATATAATCCGAATATGAATTATAACCTAATAATTCTGCATATTCCGCTCTTTTCAATACAGTCGTTCTTAAGAGCTCAGCATTCTCTGGTACTTTATTCTGGTTCCCAATTACTGCAGCCTTTCTGGTTTCTGGATCTTTAGCATACTTAATTACTGGTCTTATGTCTGGATATTTATAAGTAACTTTATACTTATCATCAACTTTTTCAAATTGATCTAACACAGAATCTGATAAACCCTCTAATTGTTCTTTGGTGAATAAGAGGTACTCTTTCTGCTCAATTAAGTTATTACTGTACTCCATTGATAAGTTAGACAATTCTTTAGAAACTTCTTCAACTTTCTTTCTCTTTTCAATATCAAGATCTAATCCTTTACGCTTATAAGAATTGTATGTTTTGTATATATATCTAGATAATTGAGGATCAATAGAATTATCATCTTTTGTAGATTCATATACCTTCTTATACTGAACGAAAAGATCATGACGCATAGATGACTCAATATGAAACTCTGTAATCTTTTTAGTTGCTTCTTGTGATGCTTTTCTAATAGCTTCATCTGTAGAGACTTGCTTATAGAATAGAATTCTACCAAGAGTGTACTGCCATTGGTGTGAAAATCTATAAGTTGGTCTTATCAAACTATCAATGGTTGGATTTTCTAAAGCAGCAAGCGCATCATCTTCTTTCTTAGCCTCTTTAATAAAGTTATCAGCAATGGCAAGAATTTGCTCAGCTGTATCATCCCAATGAACAGGTAACTCCATAGTGGTAGTAGTGTGCGTACTATCCGTTTTACGATTTTCATAAACATGAACTAACCGTACAGCTGGTCTGGTGCGCCTCAGCAACTGCCACAGTACTCCCCTGAATCTCGACACGATGCTCATCATTTGATTCTAAATTGATAAATAAAGTATTATATATATATATATATAGCATCTTATATACCAAATATATGGAAATTTAATTCAGTATTGCTTATCCTAGTAGCCAGAGTCTTGGAGGAACTGTCTGAGCAGATCTGGGTAACCTCCGACATTTTTTTTTTCATGAATTTTAAGGAATCGATAACAGTCATTTGTTAACTATAGTTTACCATGTCTGGTCTTGAATCTTCATTGTCAATGTTATCATTGAATCAGGAAGCTCCTGAATCTGCTTTACCAGCAAAATCTTTAGTTTTTAAAGAGAAAAAAACTGGATCTCCTGTTGTTCTTATTGCTTTATCATCAACCAAAACTGATTCTAAAATTGTAGCTAAATCTGTTGGAGGAAAAGAAGTTCGTATTGCAAATGATGCTTTTGTTACTGAAAACTTTAATATTGGTGCTAAAGAATTTACAATTGCAAACATTCACTCTTCTCATGCTGGCAAATATAAGATTGTATTAGATTCCAATATTGCCAATGCTGATGCATCTACTCAATTAGTTCTTACTAGTGAATCTGCTAAGTTGGTTTTAGAGGCTTCAAAATTGAATGCTTACCTAACATCTACTGGTATTGATATTGTTACTGTTGATTTTTCTGCTGAACCTGCAGCTCCAGCTCCAGCTGCACCAGCAGCTAAGAAGGAAAAGAAGAAAGCCTCTGCTCCAACTAACGCCGCTATTGATGATGCTAAATTAATTGGTATTACTGTTGATAAGTTTAAGGATTTCCCAAATTGGTATTCTCAAATTTTAACCAAGGGTGAAATGTTAGATTATTATGATGTTTCTGGTTGTTATATTTTACGTCCTGCTTCTTATGCTATTTGGGAACAAATTCAAAGCTTTTTCGATAAGAAAATTAAATCTATTGGTGTTCAAAATACTTATTTCCCAATGTTTGTCTCATCTAGAGTTTTAGAAAGAGAAAAGGATCATATTGAAGGTTTTGCTCCAGAAGTTGCTTGGGTTACTAGAGCTGGTAGTTCTGAATTAGATCAACCAATTGCTATTAGACCAACTTCAGAAACTGTTATGTATCCATATTATGCTAAATGGATTAGATCTCATAGAGATTTACCATTAAAATTAAATCAATGGAATTCTGTTGTCAGATGGGAATTTAAACATCCTCAACCATTTTTAAGAACTAGAGAATTTTTATGGCAAGAAGGTCATACTGCTCATTTAACATCTGAAGCTGCACAAAAAGAAGTATTAGATATCTTAAAATACTATAGACAAGTTTATGAAGAATTATTAGCTGTTCCAGTTGTTCCAGGTAAGAAAACTGAAAAAGAAAAATTTGCTGGAGGTGATTATACAACTACTGTTGAAGGTTATATTCCAGCTACTGGAAGAGGTATTCAAGGTGCTACTTCTCATCATTTAGGACAAAACTTTTCTAAAATGTTTGGTATTACTGTTGAAAATCCAGAAGGTAAAGATCTTCCAAAAATTAATGTTTATCAAAATTCATGGGGTTTATCGACTAGAGTTATTGGTGTTATGGTTATGGTTCATTCTGACAATAAAGGTTTAGTTATTCCACCTCGTGTTTCTCAATATCAAGCTGTGGTTATTCCAGTTGGTATTACCAATAAAACATCTAAGGACGTTGAAAATGCTGTTTATGATGCTGCTAAAAATGTTGAAAGTAATTTAATATCTGCTGGTATTCGTACTGTTTCAGATTTTAGAGATAACTATTCGCCAGGTTGGAAATTCTCTGACTGGGAGCTTAAGGGTTTACCAGTTCGTATTGAAGTAGGACCTAAAGATTTAGAAAAGAAATCTGTTACTGTTGTTCGTCGTAATGATAATAAGAAATATAGTGTTTCAATGGATTCTTTAGAAAAAGAAATTCCAGAAATTTTAGAACAATTACAAACTGATTTATTTTTAGCTGCTAAGCAGAAATTTGATACTCATCGTGTTATTGTTGAAAACTGGGATGATTTTGTTCCAGCTTTAAATAATAAGAATATAATACTTGCACCATGGTGTGGTATTATGGAATGTGAAGAAGATATTAAAGACTCTAGTGCTAAGAAATCTGAAGAAGAACAAGAAGGTGAAGTTGATGATAAAGCACCAAGTATGGGAGCTAAGAGTTTATGTATTCCTTTCGAACAACCAGAATTGAAAGAGGGTACTAAGTGTGTTAAATGTAATAAGCCAGCCATCAATTATACTATGTTTGGAAGAAGTTATTAATTGTTATTATTAGTTAATTATAATTATACAAGTTACTCGTAAGTTATTATTATATGTATAGACACGCATGTTGAGAACCAGGATGCGAAAAAATGAAGGCGCTGGTTGCATGACTCACAGATGAGTGCCCTGCCCTTTTTTTTTTCTGAATGCATGTAGGTGACTAATTTGCTAATAAATTTCATTTTTGCTGAGTATATAAGCAAGTGTATATCCGCTGAAAAATTTCTGTTAGTTGATTAATTAATTAATTAGTTAGTTATAATAAAATGAGTGAAAAGCCATCAGGACAAAGATTATGGGGAGGAAGATTCACTGGAGGTTCAGATCCTTTAATGGACTTGTACAATGCATCATTGCCGTATGATAAGAAGATGTTTGCTGTTGACCTTGAAGGCACCAGAGTTTACACTGAAGGGCTTGAAAAATTAGGATTAATAACTAGCGAAGAGTTAAAGGAAATTCACCGCGGACTTGAAGTTGTGAAGGAGGAATGGGCCAATGGTACTTTTAGTATTCAGGCTGGTGATGAAGATATTCATACAGCAAATGAGAGAAGATTAGGAGAGATCATTGGTAAACATATTGCAGGAAAAGTTCATACTGGACGTTCTCGTAATGATCAAGTAGCTACTGATATGAGAATGTATGTTAGAGAAAATTTAAAAGAACTTGAGAAATTTTTAATTGAATTAATTAAGAGTATTATTAATAGAGGTAAGAATGAACTTGACTTTTTAATGCCTGGATATACTCATTTACAAAAAGCACAACCAATTAGATGGGCACATTGGTTAAGTTCATATGCTACTTATTTTACTGAAGATTTAAAAAGATTACGTCAAATTATTGAAAGAATAAATGTTAGTCCTTTAGGAGCTGGTGCTCTTGCTGGACATCCATATGGTATTGATAGAGAATATTTAGCAGAAAATTTAGGTTTTAATTCAGTAATTGGTAATTCATTAACTGCTGTTGCTGATAGAGATTTTGTTGTTGAAACTTTATTTTGGAGTTCATTATTTATGAATCATATTTCAAGATTTTCTGAAGATTTAATTATTTATTCAACTGGTGAATTTGGATTTATTCAATTATCAGATGCATATTCTACTGGTTCATCATTAATGCCTCAAAAGAAAAATCCTGATTCTTTAGAACTTTTAAGAGGTAAATCAGGAAGAGTATTTGGATCAATGGCAGGTTTTATGATGTCAATAAAATCAATTCCATCATCTTACAATAAAGATTTACAAGAAGATAAAGAACCATTATTTGATGCATTAATTACTGTTGAGCATTCTATATTAATTGCTACTGGAGTAATTTCTACCTTAAAAGTAAATAGTGATAAAATGTTAGCTGCTTTAACAATGGATATGTTAGCAACTGATTTAGCTGATTACTTGGTTAAGAAAGGTGTACCATTTAGAGAAACTCATCATATTTCAGGTGAATGTGTTCGTGAAGCTGAAGACCAAAAGAAACCATTGAATACCTTAACAGTTGAAGAATTTAAAAAAATAGATCTGCGTTTCGATTCTGATGTTATTAATATTTTTGATTTTGAATCATCAGTAGAAAAGAGAACTAGTACTGGAGGAACTGCTAAATCAGCTGTTTTAAAACAATTAAGTAATTTAGAAAATCAATTATAATAATAAATTATTTAATATAATATTATAATATCATGCTTGTAATATGTTTATACACATTTTGTGCCTTATGTTTAAGTTTATCAGCAATATCTTCTGATTTTGTTTTATCTTCATCTTTATCATGATCTTTATCATCATTTGACTTAGGCGGCTGAGTAACCATTGGAAGTTGTGATAAATTGGTGACAGTGGTAACTATTGAGTGGTTTGGATCTATAGTTACTGTAGTATGAGGTACCTTTGAGCACGCTGATAATAACTCTTCATATTGTGATTTATATTCATCACTAGGAGTGAGTGTTAGAACTTGACAAGGCTCTGTAATATCTATAGTTGATTGAAAATTCAATGTTTCTGTAACAACTTTATTATGACCTAAAATTGTATTTCTCTCGAGGAAAACATAGAGAGCACCAAAATAAGCAGCCATCTTTACATAACCCACAGCTAAATTTGCACCTTCACCCTTAGGTATAAGACCTCTCTTATTGTATAACTCATCATCCTCACTCTCATATGTTGTTATGGGTTTTATTGTAATTCCAAGTACTACTGGTAACAATATAAGAAAGAAGAATCGCATTGTCAATTTAGTATCAATAACCATACTGTCTATTTTAGCGATGCCATAGCAGAGTTTAAGTATCTAGAAATTTTGCGAAGGAACTTTTGTATAGCGCCTTACGTTCAACGTGTATAGCTGTTCCATTATTTGCCCCTATGACAATAAGTCTCCGTTGACATACTTTTCTATGGCATAACGGCTCTATCTCGCAAGACTCACTACCCGAATTTGCATAGCACGTTTGAGAAACGGACTCAACATGCATGAAATTCCAATTAAAGGATATGTAAACTACTTAACTGTGTTTTAAGCCAATTATTAAAAGCCGACGCATTTAAATGACTATATAAATATAATAATATATATATCCATATATAAATCTCTATCATTTAGGGGTTGTTCTTTATTAATATTAGCGAAGGTGCGGCTGAAAAGATTATGAGGTTCATTTTTTTAATATACATAATATCAACTTGCCTTGGTGCAGCAATCGTTAATAAACATCACAATTCAACAAATCCATTCATACAGAAAAGATTAAATACTCCTTCGGTGGCGGCCCCAGCAGCAGTGCCGGCAGTGGCCCCAGCGGTGGCAGCAGCACCCGCAGCAGCGGCAGCGGTAGCGGCCCCAGCAATGTTAGACCCAAAATCCTCATTATTTAAGGGTGGTATGAAACTTGCAGAGCTTGGAAACTACGGTGCAGCTGTTGTAATTCTTGTTCAAAATCATATGAAAAAAAAAACAGCTACTCAAACTGCTTTTAATTTAAAAACAGCAACAGTTTTATCTATACATACAAAATCCAAAAATTAGACTCTTCCCAATTGGTTTTCTTTAACAATTCTTAATTCTTCTAATCTTGCTTTTAATACTGGAATATTATTCAAATTCTTTTCAATTTCAAGTTTTTCTTCAACAAGTTGTAGTCTCTTTTTATAATTAAATTTCTTAAAAATATATTTACCCTTACCATCAAATTTAAGTAAATAATTATGAAATTTCCAAATAGAAGTTCTATGAGCAACTGATAAAACTGAAATACCTAATGCTCTAGTTGCATGTGAATACATTTTATTCTCCATTTCAGGACTAACTTGTGAAGTACATTCATCAAGAACTGCAAATTTTGGTTTATGATAATATAATCTAGCCATTGCTAATTTTTGTTGTGATCCTAAAGAAAGTTCTGTTGACCAATCTTTAATCATATGTAAAACTGAAACCATTGATTCATAACTTGTACCTTCATCATCACTATCTGAATCTGAATAATAATTTGAATTTTTTAAATTGGAAAAAGATAATACACCTTCCTCTAACTCTTCTGCAATATTATTTTTTAATAAATAATCTAATTCTAAAATTTTAAGAATCTCTATTAAATCATGATAAACCACTTTTGAATCCTTTATAGTTGCTAACTCAACTTCAAATTCATGAAAAGATTTTGGATATATAATTTGTTCAATTAAATTTGTCTTTCCTTTAATCAAATATGGTCTTTGTGGTAAATAAAAAATGGAATTATAAGATGGAATTGTTAATTCCCCAGATTTAACTGGCCATAAACCACTAAGTAATCTAAATAATGAAGATTTTCCTGAACCATTAGGACCAACAATTAATAAATTATCACCCCTAGTTATAGTAAAATTCAATGGTTCACATAATATTTGATTATTAGGAGTATATAATGGTACTTCCTTAAAACTAATAATATCATCATTATGTTTAATTAATCCTTCTTCTTCTATTAAAATATCTTTACTATTTAATTCAGTTAAAGTATTCTTTAATTCAATAATTCTTTGAGATGTACCGATAATTTGATCAACATTCTTCTTTGATGATAATAAATCTCCCAAAGCATTAGAAGAAGTCATTAATAAACTTCTATTCTTTACAAAATCTCTAGTTATAATACTAGTTTGATCAGTAGCAGCAACTCCTTGAAAATGCTGTTTAAACACAGGGAATGCACATAATCCGAGCCCTAGAGCACCCCAAGTATACTTAATAATAAAAGTCTTCACAAAATTATATAATGCAAATTTTCTATAATTCAATTTTAAAAATCTTTCCAAAACAAAATATTTAGAGTCAGCATCATATAATTCACGATCCCAACTACGTAATAAAGCAATCTGTTCAAAATGGTTAATAACATTCGCATGTACCTGCCTAAAGCCCGACTCATGTTGAGAAAAAGCATTTGATATTTTAGAAAAGCTTGGCGACGCAAGCTTAATAAATATTGTTGAAACATTAACCATTAAACCAAATATTAATGTAACTTCAGTCATTGAACCATTATCATAATTAAATAATTTTCCTGAAGTTACTGCTAAATTTAAGAATGGAGTCAAAATTAAATATGGAATAGATGCCAAATTATCACAAAATTCAAAAATATCAATTGCAAGTCTTTGATGAGGGTCTTTAATTTGTTTAGAAAAATGATTAATCTTGTATAAAGCATTCATATTATGTTTAGAATTTTTGGATGTTGATAAATAGTTATTTAATAAATCATTAGACAAATTAACTACCATAGTTTTAGAAAGTGTATTGGTAAGATAAGTTGATAATGATGATAAATAACTTATTGGTACTCCAATTAAAAGCCAATAAGCGATTAACTTAACAAATTGTGAATATTTCTTGGAAAATAAACTTGAAACCAATTTAGAATCAATATCAATTAACTTTAAACTCAAGTATATTCTGCAAAATATCGTAACTACTTGACCTGCTAAAAGTTTTATAATATTCTTATCAGAAACTTTTGATAATAATTCAGCTAAACCCTTAATCTTATTTGGTTCATCATTTTTAACCGTCTTTGTTTCGCTCTTTTTACGGAATAATGCTAAAATTCTAGATTTTAAATCTAAATTAACAGTAGATGTAAAAAGTGATATTAACAAATAAACATAAATTACTTTTAATAATTTACCTCTATTTTTTAAGTAATAGTTAGATATATTTGCCAATTTCATTTTAATTTCTCGGCTATGGGCTACCGCCCAGTATTTATAGTCATTTCAGTAGCAATGTGGAGATGACATATGATTGCGGGGGTATGTAGTAGTGCGTAAAGTCATTTGAATATTTCAAAAAAAGAAGAGAAATATAACTATACACACTACTGGGAAGAAGACTAGGGATAGTATGCCCCAGTTTCAATCATTATTATTTGAACCTGGTGAGCCAAGTAATGATAGTGATAAGCAGAATAATGAATCAATTAATGAATCTATTGATTCATTTAATAGTAATATTATAGAATCAAAGCCAGATATCATTAAACCAGCATCTAGCTATAATTTAACTGCATCACTTCATGATAGTCTGATAAGTTCAACAAATGTTTTAGTTGACTTAACAGCTCTTCGTGGTTTAAAAGCTGGTGATTTTGCTATGCTATATAAATCTCCTACAAAGAATGAAAAAAAGAGAAAAACTCTTATATTTCAAATTGAGCCAATGACTAATGATTTTGTTAATAAGTTAAATAAGAGATATCAGATATCAATATTAAGTAATTCATTACCAGTATATTTAAATATTAAAAAATCAAATTCAGTATGTGTGAAACCTATTAATAAAAATAATTATAAAATAAGTTTAATTGAAATATATATTAAAGATATATATTTATCAAGGGGTGATATGTGGGTATTATCAAATAATATTGTAAATAATTATTCATATTGTTACATTGGGCAAAATCTTACATTATTCAATTCTATAAATTTAACAATTTCTAGAATTCATATAAATGATTCAAATGTTTATTCAGGAGTTATTGATAGGAAAACAACGAAAATTATTTTTAGATCAAAATCTTCAAAACTTACATTCATGATTCAATTATCAAATGATATGTTTCATTTTGATGTTACAGGAGATATCTTATATAATAAAATTATTAACTCATTATTTCCATCTATTTTTCAGAATTGGCTAGATATGGGTACAAATCATTTAATAACAGTTATTCTTTTCACATCAATTGTTGATGATAATGATCCACAGTTAACCAATTGTAAATTAGGGGAAACTTTTAAAAATGCTCAAGACTATTACAGAATTGTGGTTGACCAAATAAACATAAATCATTGGTCAAAAATTATGATTAATCTTAGATATGAAATTCTAAAATTCAAGCAAGATATTCAATTAATTGGTCGGCAAATGCTACCATCTGTGAAGGGAAATATAATGCAGGCATTAAATTTATCAACAATTCTAATGTTGAATAACTTAAATAGCTTAACATCATTAAGACATACACAAAATCATTTTATTTTAATTTCTCCTGGTTCAGGATTATTTGATATTGAGCAGCATATATTTGAAAAGATTGTAAAAAAGATTTTGAAACTTGATATTTCCATTGATTTAATTTGTTTAGGGCCAAGGCCAATTCATTATGCACCATTGGTAAGGTATAGAAACATCAATAATAAATTGATTTATAGATTTCCTGTCTGGTTCAACTGTTTCTTTTGGATTCACAATAGATTTATTAACAATTTTAATCTTTTATCAAGCAAAGATTTTTCATTAAAGGCTTTTATTGAAAACATTAGTAAAGGTAAAAACAATGATGAGACTCTCAATATGGATAACGCTTTAAGATGCAAGATTTATGAGCTACAAATGATGGGAGTAATGGAGTATGAAATGAGTGGATTGCAAGTACCATTTCTTTCTAATAAATTTAAGGATAAAAAGAAAGAAAACATTGTCTTTAGATATATTAAAGAGTATATAAATGTATACAATAATCATATTTTTGATTCATCGTTTATTGATATGGATGAGGAAAAAATAGATGAATTAATTACTTCTGTTTTCACTGACAATAGCGTGCCCAATTCAGGCCCAAAAAAGTCAAAATTAAAACAAAAGGTTGATACTTCAAAGAAGGAGCCTCTGGTAGCCTTAATTTCTAAAAAATCACTTTTATTTCCTTCATTAAGAGAACCTGTTACGGCTGTTGTACGTCCAGAGAAAGAGCTAAAAGGTGTCGTCATTCCGCAGCCACTTAATGCTTCAGCATATTCAACATTAAAAGAAAAGCAAAATGAAATTGGCCAAAATGCATATTCCTCTCGTGAAGAGATTGCTTCACTATTTTCTTCGGCGTCCACTGATATATTAACGATTCCAATGCATGTTGAGGATTCCGCATTAAAAACAATGACAACAAACAACTCAAGTGTTAGCCATACCTCAAAACAGACTAAACAGGAACCTAAACAGTCTACAATTAGACTTTTTTCACAAAGATTTTTCGCTGCTATAGGTCGTGATACTAGCCTGAACTCTGATATAGATCGTACAGATGGTGCTGTTGAATCTTCAACTGTGAAAGAGCCCCAATTCAGTAGTGATGTTACTTCTAAACCATCAATGGACATTTATCCTCCGTCATTTGTTGTTGCTGATAGCGTATCAAAGGCTACTCCACCAGATAGTAGTAATATTAGTCTTATTAGTGGTGAAAAGAAAGCTGAAAACCAGAGAATCACTACCAGATTTATCCGAAAGCAACAATTGGCAAAATATATGATTTCTGCTCAGCCTGAATCTACAGTTTCTCCTCTGACATTGCAACTTAGACTTGATAATAAGGTTGAAATCCAGGATACTGAGGAATATCTAGGTATATTAATTCAAAATCCTATGCGTTTATCAGAGTATGATTTAGATTTTGGATCGGTGAATTTTGGAAAATGGAATAATACTTATGCGGTAACGTATCGGAATCGAATGAAACTGAAAAGTGGGATTGAAAAGGTAGAAGAATTAATTGTTGATGGCTCACTAGTGCATGGTCTACATAGCAAAAGAGAAAGTACGGGTAAAGACCATATTTCTAGTAAACATAGAAATTTAATTAGTTGGAGATCTTTAATCTGCCCAGCTTCTTTACCAACTACTTCAACTGAATTTCCTTTACCTGAGGAACTCAGATTGGGTTATACACTTACCAGTTATGAAACATTACCTAACAGTAAGTTTAAAGATCTTATTCATCCTCAAGATCTCTTTAAAGAGATGATATATGTCCGTCTTATGATGGGATATCAAATTTGTGATGCCTCTAGCAACGAACTTATAAAAAAATTTGAGGTTGATGAGAATGGAATTTTCCAAAAGGGTATTGAGTTAATAAGCTATTTCTTGCCTAAGGATTTTGAAGAAAAGGCAGTAATGAGAAGTGACTACAATCCAATTGTTTACTTGAGTGTTACTGATGAGATTCACCGAATCTTCTTAGATTCTTACGGGAATATTAGAGTTAGAATATTCACAAAGAAAGAACAGGATATGCATGCTGAAGAAGAATCAAGTAAGTCAGAAGGGGGGTATAAGCCATTTGTAAGATCAAGATATGATACTCATTACAGGCAAGTAACATTCGATTCATCTAGTTTTGCTACAATCAAATATAACTGGAATAAAGTGGATTATTATTTGGCTGGAAATTTTGATGCTAATCATGCTGACTTTATGTATGAAGAGTATGATAAGATTAATGTTTTCCAAATACGTATTGTGGTAATCAAAAATAATAAAGATAACTCTCTTAATTCTGATGGTTTTAACCAAGATAATAGCAGTGTGCTTAGTCGGAATGAAACTCTGAAACATTTTGAAAATATTAAGAGTTTCTTAAAATACGTTGAAAGAGATGAATATAGGGATGGGAATAATGAATATGATGATAATGATTTAAATGATGATGAAAACAATAAAATGAAATCAATGTTGATTGATATTGATCCTAATCACAAATCACATAAGGCTGAATTATTAAAAATATATCATGACGATTTATCAAAGATTGATTCTGGTAAATCAGGACAAGCATTTGATAAAAGTTGTTTCCATATTAAATTACAATGGTTAACAACTACTCCGAAGCTAATTGATGATTTAATTACTAAATGGGCTCATTCTTGTGAAAGATTCTCCTTAAAATTAGTAGAGGTTCCTACTTATGAAGCATACAAAACTCCAAGTATCAATGCTTTTCACTCTTATGTTAATATCAAAATCTGCTATAATCCATGGGATTACAGTGATGAATATTTTAATGAAGGTCAGATGAATAAATATTACTATCACAAATATTTACTACTTGCTTGTGATTTCTATTTAGACGATGGTAATATGATATTTATTAATAATGAATATACATTATCTGATTCTATTCAATTGGAAGAGAAGAATTCTAAGGAAAATATAAGTGCTATTCTTCCAAAAGATTTAAATAAAGCTTCAGGAGATTTGAAATTTGAATATATTCAATATGTTCATAAATCTGGTGCATATATTGCAGAATTAAAAAAGAATGGTGAATTCTTTTTGGTTCCAAATAATATATATATTGCCAGAATAAATTTAAGAAAGCATGCCATCAATAAGAAACAAAAAGAGAAAGGAAAAGGGAAACTTAATGATTTTGATTCGGGATATTCTGGAATGCATTCAATGGATAGTGATTATTCTAGCGATTTTTTGAATCATCAAGGGACAAAAGTGAGTGATGATGATGATTTATTCTTTGATTCACAAACTGTTATGATAAACTTTTTAGAGAAATGTAATAATGAAGAATTCTTAAAGAGAACTTTTGCTAGGGCTAAACGAGATTTTAAAGAATCTATAGAATCTGGTAAATCCACCTTTAGTAAAGGACAAACGCTTGAGAATAATTTACAAGAAATAAATGCAAAATATGATACTACAGAAAGTATTAATTCACGTTTAGACGAAACTATTTAATTTAATTTAATATTTTTTTAATTTATAATCTTTCAGCTATTTTAATTGTATCAGCTAAAACACCAGCAGCAGTAACTGCAGCACCAGCTCCTGCACCTTGAATAATAAGTGGATTAGTATAACGTTTAGTTTTAATTGAAATAATATTATCAGAACCTTTCATATTAGCAAAAGGATGAGATTTGTCGTATTTTTGAATTCCAACACTTGCAGATTTATTTAAAATATTTATTTTACCAGTAAATTTAATAACCTTATTTTCAGCAGCGGCTTCCAGTTTTAATTTTTCAACATCTTGATCATAATTTGGTAATCTAACTAAAAATTCTGAAGCTGATTTAGCATCTTCTAAATCAGGTGGAATTAAAGAATCAACTTTAAGATCTTTTAAACTTGGAATTTTAAATCCTGAAAGTCTTGATAAAATTAAAACTTTTCTAGCAAAATCTTGACCATTAAGATCATCTCTTGGATCAGGTTCAGTATAACCTAATGATTTGGCAATAGTAACAATTTCACTAAATTTTTTACCTGATGAATATAATTCATTAAAAATATAAGATAAACTTCCAGAAAAAATTCCTTCAATTTCTTCAATTTCATCACCAGTTGCAATTAAATCCTTAAAAGTACTAATAACAGGAAGTCCAGCACCAACAGTAGCTTCATGATAAACTAAACTTTTACTATTAGTATTATCGAAAATTGCATTCCATAAAGAAATATCTCCAGAAAATGCTTTCTTATTTGGAGTAGCAATTGAAAATCCATTCTTTAATAATTCTGGATAATTATTTGAGAATTCAACACTTGAAGAATTATCAACAACAATAGTAGAATTCTTTAAACTTTTTAAAAATTCTAAAAATTCATCAAATTTTAAAGCAGAATCTTTAGAGTTTTCAAAATCCAGTTTCCAAGTAGATAAATTTAAACCATCTTTTGAAAAAATTGCTTTCTTAGAAGATGAAATTAACACAGTATTATAGTTAATTAAACTAGATTTAATATTAGCCAATTGACTAATAAATTCACTCCCAACGAGACCAGGTCCTTATCTTGTTAGCTAATACTTTAACTTCCTCGGTGGAAATTTATAAATTACTTACCAATAATAGCAACGTTAACTGTCTTCATTTTACTGTAAAGTCACCTTTGCCCATCTCCCAAAATGACTAACTTTTATCTCTAATCACCAATCACGTGGATTGGTGCAATAACAGTACCTATAATAGGACTAAAAAGTATGTGATAATCTAGCAATTGGGCCAGGCTATTGTCATAATAACATAGCAATTGATTTTTTTCACTTAATTGCTGAGATGTAGAAGCTGTAAGACAATAAGGCTTGTTCTAGTGCATTAATTAATTGTTAACCATCCGTGCATAAAGCATCGTAGAAAAACTGTATAAAAGGTAGCAAGCCGCACTGCACTCCGCAAACCGCACTCCCCATCCAGGACAATCAACTCTATGGCTGTTAGCAAATATATTACACTTAGTTCAGGGTATAAGATCCCGACTGTTGCATTAGGTACTTATTTAATTGATGACCCTGAAGATCTTGTTTATCAAGCTTTAAAGGTTGGATACAGACATTTTGACAGTGCAGTGCTATATAATAATGAAGCAAATGTCGGAAGAGGTATTATGAGATGGATTAATGAAGATCCACAGATTAATAAGAGAGAAGACGTATTTTATACTACTAAATTATGGAATTCAGATTGTGGACCAGGTGCTAAAGCTGCCATTGATAGATGTCTTAAGCAAGTTCAGAGCTTAGGGTATATTGATTTACTTCTCATTCACTCTCCTCTCAGTGGCTCTACTAAAAGACTACAAACGTGGGCAGCGATGCAAGATGCGGTTGAGGCAGGGAAGGTCAGATCAATTGGCGTATCAAACTATGGTAAGCACCATATAGATGAGTTACTAAATTGGGAGGGTTTAAAAATAAAGCCTGTTGTCAATCAAATTGAGATTTCACCATGGATAATGAGAACTGAATTAGCTGATTATTGTAAATCTAAGGGACTTCAGGTAGAATCATATGCTCCTTTTAATAGTGGTGGTAGATTTAATGATCCAATCTTAAAGAAAATTGCTGCTAAACATAGTGTAACTACAGCTCAAGTATTAGTACGTTGGAATTTACAACATGGAAATATTCCTTTACCAAAGACTAGTACATTTAGTCGTTTACCAGGTAATTTAAATGTTTATGGATTTAAATTATCAGCAAGTGAAATGAAAGAAATTGATCAGCCTGATAGTTATGAACCATCAGATTGGGAATGTACTACTGCTCCATAAATACATAAGTTTTAACCATAAATAATATGATATAGTAATCACTATTCAGATAATTAATATATAGTAGTCACTATTCGGATAAGAATTTTTTAAATTTATCTAATGCCTTAAATCTATGACTAATTGAATTTTTAACAGATTTATCCATCTGAGCGTAAGTTTCTTCAAATCCTTTAGGTTGAAAAATCGCATCCCAGCCAAAATTAGTTGGACCTTTTGGTTCATCGATAATTGAACCTTCAGTTATACCTTGAAAGATTTTAACTGGTTTTCCAGGTCCTTCAGTATATCCAAAAGTGCAAATAGCTTGAGCTGATTTATCTTCAAATTTTGATAATGTATCAATAGTTCCTTGAAGTCCAAGATTTACAATAAACCATTTAATATATGGGCCAGGTAATTGTTTAAAAGATTTAAATATTAAAGAAGTATCTTCAACTAAAACTGGTCCATTTATTAACTCAGCAGCTGCTTTGGCCTTGGCTATGGTCACTTCATCAACAGTTCCTTGAACCTCATCCAAATCAAGGGATTGATTCTTAATAATATACTTTCCAACTTTAGAACCATCTGCAGTGCTCTCACCACCCAATATAGCGACAACCTCCTTCAATTTATTGGCATTGCCAGTAACAAACGTAATGGTGCTCATCCTGATTACTCTTCCACAGCTCAGAAACCTTCATATATATCACGGCCGGGTAGGTGATGCATTTATAGTGCCCTATGTAATATAACCAATATTGTCAGTATAACACAAGACTGACTGGATGGTTTAGTCTCAAATGTGTAGTATCTCTTTAGAAACAATGGAATATTTATTTTAAAGAGCAACGTCCTGTCTCCAACAAGGATGAGTGGACACAAAATATGTATTGGAACAATTATTGATTTTAGCTCAAAAAGTACATTATTTATCATTTACAAAGAGATAAATGTATAAAATACTGATTTATTTATATTAAAAGTAGTTATAGAGTACAATGTACGTGTTTTTGGGCTTAATATATCTAAATTGGTCAAAGTAGACCACCAAAAGCTTTCATAAAAACTTTTTAGATTTAAATATTGTGAAAACCTTATAAGTGACTTTTACAGGAGGGTTGGCCGAGCGGTCTAAGGCGATCGACTCAAGAAACATGTTTTCTTCTAGCTCCACAGCTGGGCAATCGATTTTCGTAAGAAGCGCGAGTTCGAATCTCGCACCCTTCAATTTTTTGCGCACTCTATTGACAGAGCATTCCTACCAGGAACAGGCATTGTGGAGTTCTGCATTTTTTTTCTTGCTTTAGCTCGGTTTGCAGTAGTTCAGCAAGGATAGCTAGGATAGTACGATAACCGCTAAAGAGTATTTGCGAGCATGAGTCGCGACCAGTAGTAGTGCTGATGCGCGCCGGTTCTACAAGCAGATACCACAGTTTTGCGAAAGTCTAGACAATGGCAAAACATTCATTTCCATTCAACTTGTTACAGGCTAGATCAGTTTTAGCTTACTACCGGACTATTTTATTTTTTTCTTTGGTATATCATTGCCTAATGCGGGCATAACCTGTATGTTTATAGAATACCCAATTTGAACAATCATAAACAATACTTCATGCAAGTCAAAACTAGCTGTATGAATTCAAATAAAAAGTTACTACAATCTCTTCATAACGTTAAAGTGAAGATGAACTTTGTCGAGACACAAAATATGAATGAATTAGGTTTTGATGATTATCAAATTGATTATAACTTTGAAGGAGTTGTTTATGAGAACTCATCCAATGTTAAGAACCCATATTTGGTACCTAATCAACCAATAGATTATCCATCAAGTTATGGAACACCAAATTCAACTAATACACCAATAAATCCATCCACAGAAATGTTTATAAATGATAATCTTGAAGTTGGATATCAGAATCCTAAAATATCAAATTATTTAACACCATCATTAGATGGTCATCACTTTCATGAAAGAAATAAAAGTGAAATTTCTATTTTATCTAGTCCTAACATTGGTTCATCTCCAGTTCATAATTCTAACTTTGCTGTTCCAGAAACTAATTTTGATACAGACTTAAATAAATATCTTGAAGATGCTGATTCATTAGGAATAAAGCAATCTAAAGAAAGTTTAGGTGATTTAAGTTTTAATATTAATGAAAGTTTCATAAATGAAATTTTGAATAATGAACAAAATCCAATTGATTATGATAAACTTTTACCAGCTTTTGAGAGTAAAAAACCTTTTTTAAATCCAAATAGTGTATCTAATTTGAAAAAGAATACTCCCAGAAAAGCTATTAATGAATTTGATGATGGTGATACTACTATAATGAATAGTACATCAATGATGGATAATAATGATAAATCAGAAATGATTCCAAATACTGATAATTTAATTGAAGAATTAACTGATACAAAGAGATATGAAGTTTTAACTCCAACTCATTCAAGAAATACTTCAGTTAATAAATTTGAAATGCCAAAATTAAAATCTTTTCAAAAATCTCCAAAATTAACATCACCAAGTAAAGTTCAGAAATTTTCAAGTTCATTTAGATCAATTCCAAATTTAAATGAAAAATTATCTTTTATTGAAGATTCATTCGATTCTCCAAATAGTTCGCCCACAAGAGATATGTTTTTAGCTAGAAATAATGAATTAGATAATTCATATATTATTAAAGCGGGCACTCCAATGTATTACAATGGATTTCCAATACAAACTCCTCCAACTTCTCCATCAAAGGCAATGTCAAATCTTTCTCTATCATCACCTACTAAATCACCTAATAAGAGTGGTTTTATTTTAAAACCAGTTCCAAATGGTAGAAAGAGAATTGCAACTGCTCCGAGATCTAAAACTGGTTGTTGGACTTGTCGAATTAGACATAAAAAATGTGATGAAGGTAGACCAGTTTGTAAAAACTGTGCAAAAATTAATTTAAAATGTGATCAATACTATGATCCAAAACCTTCTTATATGACAAATGATGAAGAGAGAAAGGTAAAATTAGCAGAAATAGCTCATATTTGGAAAAATAGAAGTAAAAAGAAACTGTTAAATGATAGCAACAGAAATTCGTTATCACCTTCCCCTAAAAAATCATTTTCTGATTTAAGTTATGTTGACAAAGAAAATTATGTCTAATTTGTACTATATTTATATTTAATATATATATATATAGTACTTTATATATATATTTGTGATTTCCATTATACTATATTATGTTTGAAGCCCTTATCCCGCTGTAGATCCATAAAGTTAACGCCTCATCTTTTTTGCAATTACATATATATATATATATATATATATCTATATATATAATTGCAATAATGAGTGACCCATTACCAGGGTTAGACCCTAGTAAGATACCCCAGAGAGTTTTTATTTCTCAACTTTTATTTTCTCTTACTATTGGTGGTTTTGGGTTTTTAATATTTTGTTATTTGCGACCTAGATATATTCAGATTTATTCACTTCGTACCTTGCGACGAAATGACATTGAAAGGTTACCAGATAGTTGGTTTCTGTGGATAAAACCATTATATAATATTAATGATGAAGAGATATTAGCATTATCAGGATTAGATGCTTATGTTTTTTTATGCTTTTTTAAAGTTTCAATCAAGATTTTTTGCATATTGACAGGTATAAGTGTATTTATTATTGGACCAATTAGATACTATGTTACTGGTCATTATGATCATCATGATGATAAACAACAAAAGACACAATATTTTCAAGGATTTCCATCATATTTATGGGTTTATGGATTTTTTACTTATGTATTTGTTTTAATTACTTTACATTATCTTTTAGACCAAACAAAGAAAATAATTACTATACGTCAAAGATATTTAGGTTCACAAAATTCAATAACTGATAAAACTATAAGAATTGATGGTATTCCATTAAGTTTAAGAAATGAAACTAGTTTAAAAAATCATATTGAATCTTTAGGTATTGGAGAAGCTGAAACTATTAGATTTAACAGAGATTGGGAAACTTTAGATCATTATATGAAAGAAAGAAAAGCCATAATTTCTAAATTAGAAAAATTATATATAAGATATCTTGGAATTGAAGTAGATTTTAAAAATATCCCAAAAGCTTTAATATCAAAATTACCAAGTGAAAATGAAGGTAGAAGACCAATATTGAAGCTTGGATGGTTAGGATTATTTGGCAAAGAAGTCGATGCGATAAATTATTATCTAATTCAATTAAAAAAAGTTGATAATGATATTAAACAATTAAGAGAAACCAATAATTTCAAAGCTGCTGATTCAGCATTTATTACCATGGATTCCGTTGCCTCTGCTCAAATGATAGCTCAAGCTGTGTTAGATCCTAAAGTTCATCACTTGCTAACATCACTTGCTCCATCACCATCTGATGTAATTTGGGAGAATTTTGCTGTTCCTTGGTTTAAAAAATTTGTCCAAAATTATTCGATTACTACGATATTTATTATTAGTTCAGTGGTATTAATTTTCCCAGTATCATCATTGGCAGCACTTATAAATATTGAAACTATTACAAAATTTTGGCCAAGTTTAGGTAAAATCATTTCTGAATCTAAATGGTTAACAATGTTAGTTACAGGTCTTTTACCCCCATTTTTATTTACTTTGTTAAACCTTTGTATCCCATACTTATATAGTTGGTTATCAACCAAGCAGTATTTTTATTCTTATGGTGATGTGGAATTAGCTTCAGTTTCAAAGAATTTCTTTTATACATTTTTCAATTTGTTTTTAGTTTTCACAATTGCAGGTTCTGCTGCCAATTATTGGTCTTATTTTACAGATACTACTAAAATTGCATACCAACTTGCAAATTCTATTAAGAAATTATCAGTTTTTTATAATAATTTGATATTGCTTCAAGGTATTGGTTTGTTTCCTTATAAATTACTTCAATTTGGTGATATGTTTATTATAGCATATAATGCTGTACGTTCTCAGGTTGGATTTAGAAGGTTACGTTATCTTTATTTTACTCCAAAGATTTTTGATTTTGGTCTTATTTTTCCTCAACACATCCTAATATTTATTATATCAATAATCTATTCTATTATATCAACAAAATTATTGACCTGCAGTTTAATTTATTTCATTATTGGATATTTTGTCTACAAGTATCAATTATTATATTCAATGATTCATCCTCAACATTCTACTGGTAAAGTTTGGGCAATTGTAATTCATAGACTTGTGATTGGATTATTTTTATTTGAATTAACAATGATAGGTACTTTGGCTCTTGAAAATGCAGTATTTTTAGCATTGGCTTTAGTTCCATTAATTGGTGTTACTATTTGGTTCCATTTCCAATTTGAAAAATATTACAAACCATTATTACATTTTATCGCTCTTAGAGCTATAAAACCAATGTCTGAATTAGATAATGTTAGTACTAGTTCTATAATAGAACTGGATTCAGTTGAATCTTTAGAGACATCTAGATTATTAGACACAATGAATCAATCACTTAGAAAGAGAAGAAATACTTTTGATGAAGGTAGGGATAGAAACTCTGAATATATATATCCAAATTTAATTAGACCTTTACTTGGTCCTTGGATAGGATTTGAGGGAAATGAGGTTGATACAATAGATTATTCTAAATCTAAATTAATTAAACTTAATGAAGATATAAGTGTTGATATCACTAAAGTTGATACAAATAAGCTATTAGATAAGATAAATACTTCTTTTGCAGGTGAGTCCATTAAGAAATCTTCTATTGATTTTTTCGAATGGCAATAATATATTATACGTTTTTTATTTATTTATTATTAGAGTTAGGTAAGTCGTAGGTGAACTTATATAGTATACATCCAAACACCAAAGCCACACTAGAAAAAGATTATGAGCTGCAAAGTTGTCATATTACTGGTAGATAGAGTAAAATATTAATATTTTAAAAGTTTGCATATCGTTATTGGATATTTACTCGGGATTTGACTTTGCCCTAATTTAGCAAATAGTAGAGATGCTGGTAAATCTGCATATAGTGAATATAGCATCCGTACACCATAAAAAAATTAATTTTCATATACCATTTGTGCGGAAGTGCAAAAAAATTTTCAGACCTATTGATGGCTACGCTGATGGGAGGAGGTAAAATGTATATAGTGATTGACTTTGAAGTTATTGATTTAAGTGGTGGATATGGAGGGGGTCCAGAGATTCATCAAATGAATTGGTTAATTTTAGATGAATCATTTGAAGAAATCATTAAAGATGAGGAAGAAGGTACTTTAAATGAAAGAGTGGAGAAGTTAACAAAACAAATTTCTGAAAATACTAAAGAAGATACTTTAATAACTTGGGTAACAACTGAATCAAAGAATTTAAAAGTAATATTACCTAAAGATATGCGTGATAAAGGATTATTATTACCTAACTATTTAAGATATCCAAGAATAATTGATCTAAGTAGTGTATTAGATATAAAAGATGGTGATGATAAATATAAATTAACAAAAGATTTTTTAAAGAAGGAAAAAGATTTTGTTATAATGGATTTAGGAGAAGATTATAAAGTTTTTAATTTAGAAAAATCCAGAGTAACATATCTTAGTAACATACCCAGTACAATTAATCAAAGTGATTTAGAAAATTGGTTTATTAAATATGGATGTAGACCTATTGCTTTAAGAAGAATTGGAGAAAGTGATACAGGTTTTGCAATATTTACAACATATGAAGAAGCACTTGAAGCTCTTAATTCAGTTCATGGTAAATCAAATTTAGGACAATTAATTGAGATACAACCACTGAGTTTTAAAGTATTAGAATTTGCTAAAGAAGTATTAATGAGTTTTAATAATAAAAATAAAGTAAGACCAGGAGATTGGACATGCCCTCTGTGTGGATTTTCAAATTTTCAAAGACGTACAGCTTGTTTAAGATGTTCATTTCCTCAAACTTCTCAAGGTGCATTCCAAGATTTAAATAATAATATTAACGGCGGGTACCGATATATTATGAATAATTCAAATAATAGTAATAGTAATATTAATAAAGGAAATACTATACCATTTAGAGCTGGTGATTGGAAATGTGAAAATTGTTTTTATCATAATTTTGCAAAAAATTTATATTGTTTAAGATGTGGAATTACTAGAGTTAATAATCAACATAATAATTCAAAAATGGTTAGAGCAGCTAGTACAATGATTATGCCAGGAATGAATCAATTTTCAACTACAATGTTAGGAATGGTTCAAGCTGATCAAAATTCGGAGGAGTTTTTAAGTTGGTCTATGGGTCAATTAAATGTGGATGGGAAAAAAATAAAATGATTGCATCTATTCATTAAAAATAATGTAGTAATTTTGTAGGGACTCAGATATACACTTTATTATATATCTATTGATTATAATATTACTTGTTCCAAGACAATATATAATATAAAGCAAAGTATGCAGGTATGCGTCAAATAATGACATCTGCTTCTGTAAGAACTAACGGTGTCCATTGCGAAATATGAATAAATAGTTCGGTATACTGACCACTCTAACCTTTATAACCTTTATACATCACCGTACACTGTGCATTTTATGTAGACATCAATATGAAGCCATGCAGATAACTTACATAGCTTCGGTTATGTCATAATATTAAACTATTTTTTTAATTTTTTTTCTTTAAAAAAAAAAAAAAACTATGGAATTCTAGAATTGCCATAAAATGTATTTAAGCAATTTTGACAAGAATTTTAGCCCCATAAAATTCATGACAAGATCTGCACTAGTGTATCATATGCTGTACAGTATTTTTGATGTGCACCTCACTCATTGGTAGCTTTGGAATCAATTGATCTAAAGTACACCTATACCTTTGAATAGACAAAAGATATTTTAACTAATTCACAGATCTTTGAGTAGCGTAAATATCATAATTTAAATAAATTAAATTATTAATTTATTAAAAAAAACCAAAAACCAAAAATTTCTAAGAAAGTTAAGCTTCTTCATTAACTATCAATTTTAAGCACTGTGCAGAATACTGCTATATTGAGTTTAAAATTGTTTCCTTTTCTTATATCGTTCCATTGCCCCTCTCCCTTTTATTTCTCTGTTTGGAAAATTTAGTGGAAAAGGTAATCGCTTAGTTCTATTGTAGCAACCATCTCCCACAATAAAGAACAACGTCCCACCAAATAGCCCTGCGCAGTTAACGGATGCGCTGGTATGTACCGCTATGGATAACCACTAGAGAAATACGTCTGCGTTCTTGTAGCATTCTCATTCTGACGCTGTCTTGTTAGATAACAGTGAGTTTCATGGATCTATTGTCTCACTCTCCTTTTTACATTTTTATTTTTTTTAGTAATATCCATTAATTTAGCGCTGCAGTCAGATAACTTGAGTATATGCAATTTAAAACTCTTTGAGGTTCAGTGGCGCATGGATGTGGCTAACCAGTGGCGCGTGCTTTAATGGAGCGTGTCTTAAAATGGATGGTGTAACAAGGTTTTGACTAGTGACAGACTAGTAAATTTTAGTCTCATGTACATGATAAAAACTATAATAGCATTGAACTTTTACAATTATTATTATTATTTTATTAGATAAATTATTAAATTTTTTTAATAGATTATCAATTTATGCTATTTAATGCCAAATAATTATAAATCTATTAAAATTTTGGATTCAATAGATGGCTTTGCGTGTATCTAACTTGAAACACCTAAAACGTACCAGATTGTATTAGTAGCACCGATACGCCTATTTTGGCGATATACATTTTAGAAGGGAATTTGTGGATTTAATAAAACCTGGCTTGTATCTCTTTAGTAAAAAAACAAAATTAGTAATAATGGCAAATAGGGAATCAATAGAAAGTGATAAATTTCTGTTGAATTTTTCACTAAATAATAATTTAGAATCAACATTAAATTTAGATCATGAAGAATTTGTTAAATTTAATCATTATTTAGATAATGCTATTCAAAAAAACGAGGAATCTAAAGTTATAGTGCCCAAGAATGAATCTACAACAACTTTACCATTTACTTCAATACCAATAGAAATAAATAATAATAAAAATAATGGAGTAAATTTAAAGAAGAAACCATCAATATTTAAAGGATTTAATAATAATAATAATTCACCCGATTCAAAATTGAAAAAGTTTGGTTCAAAGTTCAAGAAACTCAAAAAGAAAAATGTACAGAGTTCAACTATTACAACAACTCCACCAGCTTTTAATATGAATGAAATGAATGATATAGATATGGATGCTATTCCAATAGCTTCTGAATCTCCTTATATGTCTTCTCCGTCTGTTAGAATAAAAAACAGTCCTTATTATAATAATAATATTAATACCCCTTCTCAAGCGTCAAGCAGTTCAGTTTCAAATGACAGCGAATATTTTCAATTAAATATTGCTAACGATACATCAAATTTTGCATCAAATAATGATTCTTTTGCCCATGTTAATATATCTAATGGTGATTTACCCCAGAATATTTTCTCTTCAGAAATATCTCTCCCTATAAAGACATCAGAGATACAAGTACCAACTAGTACTCATGTTAAAGAGGAGAATTTTCCAATATATAAGGAAACTAATTCAGAAGAATTTATTCATAAACAACAAACTGATAATATTAATAATATAGAAAAAGAAGATAATCATCTTAAAGTTGATAACCATAAGAGTGTTATTAGTCAATCTACATTAACTGGTCCAGAATCTCCTGCACTTTTATCACCAAAAAGCGAATTTTCAAGATTTTCTTTCAAAGATTCACCAGATTTAAATGTTATTTCAGAACAGTTAGGTTTAGGTTCTTTGGATGATATGTTGTCTCCTGTAGATTCTAGATCCACTATGAATATAGATACTTCTTATCAAATTCCAGAGAGAAAAATACCTGAACAGCTGCTAGCAAAAATTCCAGAGAGAAGAAGACCTGAAGAATCATTAGAAAAAATTCCGGAGAGAAAGAGACCACAAGAATCTACTATTTCACAATCGATCCCAGTAAAAATTACTCAAGATGTGCGTACTCCTCAAGAGCTGCAAGAAGAATTTCATAAAATAGAAGGTTCAGATGATATTAATCAGACGCTTAATATTGATGATGATGAAAATGCTTATAGTCGTATTAGGGAAGTTCTTGATAGAATCAAGCAAATTGATGTGAAACATGGAACTTCACCAGTTAAAGGGGATCGCAAGACTGTTTTACCTAACATTACTTCACCTCCTGAACAACTGTATGACGCATCTATTGTTTCTACTCCAGAGACTACAGTCTCTAAAAGATTTAAACGAACTTCTATTAATACCAAACTTGATCTTTTTATCAGCAATATTGATTCTCTTGACGATGTTGTTGCACAGCCAAATGAAGAACTTGTTGACTTAGTTTCACCAAATATTGAGATAACTGAAGAAGAAAATCAAAATTTGCAAGTCCACCAACAAGAGCAAGACGAAAGATCATTGAAGCGTGAATCGTTCGAACCTCAGTCCAACAGAACTTCTATCAATCCTTACGCAGTTCTTGATGAGAATCCATATCGTACAATGGGAAAGTCGGTAGAGAACCTTGGTGCACAATCTGTTCGTTCCAGCTATTATCCAAGATATTCTATAGGGTCTAATATTGATATTGATGTTGATGATTTCACAGATGATATCCCTGAAGCTGTTCCAGAAGATGTACATGACGTCGCTTCTGTAGCTACTACAGAACAAGCTCCAGAAGATATTCATGATGTCGCTTCAGTGGCTACTACAAAACAGGCTCCAGAAGATATTCATGACGTCGCTTCAGTGGCTACTACAAAACAGGCTCTAGAAGATATTCATGATATTGCTTCAGTGGCTAATACTGAAAATCTCACTGAAGATGACGAACCAGTGCCTTCAATTGGTAATCCATTCATGTCTAGCAGAGATACCATGCCTAGTGTGGTGAATCCATTTGCATCCAGTAAAGACAATGTCATTGATAATGAGAGCGGTCTAGGATTGAACACTAACAGAGAGCTGATAGCATCACTGTTGGGTCTTGGACTGGATTTCTTTGGCGGTTTGGATCTGTCATCCTCAGACTTCTATCAGGATATTGTTAATGAGGCTAACAATAGAATTAATAGTCTCACCCTTGATAATGAGGCTGAAAAACAAAACAGAAACAGTGGAGCAACTACTTTATCATCAACCATGATGTCATCTAGAGCTTCTAGTTCATCCGCTGATACAACAGATTCTCCTCTGTCTTCGGTATTATCTCCACCAAATCCATTAATGATTAACGAAGATGTTGAGTCCATTGTTAAATCAAGTATTATTGAAGATAGTGCTACAGTATCAACTTTAGCATCTACTGATAATGTGAATCCCTTTGAGAGTAGAACAATTAGTGAAGTTAGTGAAGACGATGACATGTCATCTTCAATTTCAATGGCTGAACGTAAACAAATGATCCGTGAGAAGAGACTTCAGAAACTTCAAGAGCAAGAACAAATTCGTAAATATCACGAAAATGCTTCTAGAAAGATGGATACCCTGTCTTCTCGTCAACCTCAACATCATACTTTTATTGACTCTAAAAGATCCACTAGTCGTTCTAGAAAGAGCAGTTCACAAACTACAAGATCATATAAGTCTTCTGGATCTTCTGCTCCACCATTACCAACTGTTACGACTTATGATGATGCTAGTTCACGCAGTAAATATCAACTTGACAGTCAGATTGATGAAGAGACTGCGGACCTTGTGTTGCTTAATAAGAACTTTTTTGTGACCAACGGAAGTCGTACTGCAGACATTTATCATACTGTCAAAACTGATAAATCAAGAAAGGGTTCCAGAAGACAGGTTAGAGAGGATCCAACAGCAGGAATGACGGCATATCAGAAATATATAAATAGAAATAAAGTTAAGCCAAAGGATAAAAGAGAATCAGTTGCGTCTACAGTTGTGAGAAATACTGTTTATCAAGAAATTTCGTATCAATCTAGTGATACTTCTAGTCAGGATAAGAGTATCATAGATATTTATAACAAATATCAAAAGAAAGATCCAAAGTTGTTCAGAAGTACTATGGTCACTGCTAAGGATATCTCCAAGGTTAAATTAGATGAATCATTATTTGGTACTAAGAAGAGACAAAGCAGTGTCAGTTCATACAGAAGTTCTATGCGCAGTGAACAATCTTCTCAAGTATCTATTCCACAAAGTGATATTATTGAAGAACAAAGTCATGAAGGTTCTAGTAGAATTAGCAGTCAGTCACTGACTTCTACTATTACCATTAAAAATGAAAATAGTAGAGATAGTACTGGGCTGGCTATTAGCAAATCTTCAAAGGCCACAGTAGAATTGAATGATAGTACCAGAGACTTACTTGAGAGAACAAACAAATATTACTCTTCATCTAATAGCCTTGTGCAAACTACTTCTAGAAAGCCATCACCTAAGCTTGATACAATGGTTAATAGATCCTCACCAAGTTTGAAGTCACCAGAATCACAAGGATCACCACAATCATATTCTCCTATTAATGTTAGATCCCCACTTCAACCAGCATCATTGAACCCAGCGCTAGTTAGATCTCAACCTCAACCTTTATCATTAAACCCTGGTAAGGTTAGATCTCCACCTCAACCTGCACCAGTCTCACTAAATCCGGCCCTCGCCAGATCTCCACCTCAATCTTCACCAGTCTCATTAAATCCAGCTCTTGCTAGATCACCACCTCAACCTTCACCAGTCTCATTAAATCTAGCTCTTGCTAGATCACCACCTCAACCTTCACCAGTCTCATTAAATCTAGCTCTTGCTAGATCACCACCTCAACCTTCACCAGTTTCATTAAATCCAGCTCTTGCTAGATCACCACCTCAACCTGCTTCATTGAATCCTGGTAGTGTTAGATCTTCGCCTCAGGTACCATCAATCTCACCTAACCCTGCCAACGTTAGATCTAAACCTCAGCAAGCACCGGTTTCATTGAACCCTGGTAGTGCTAAATCTCCGCCACTATCCACTCCAAGTACTTTTGGCCCTGCTGGTATCAGATCTCCACCTCAACCAACTCCAAGTTCTTTTGGTCTTGCTGGAATGAGATCTCCACCTCAACCAACTGCAGGATCATATGGACCTACCGGTATTAGATCTCCACCTCCTCCGGGCTCCCCAGGGTCATTTGGACAAACAAAAAGATCTCCACAGCTTCAAGGTTCTCCAAGACCATTTGGTCAGAACAATGTAAGATCACCTCCATCTCAGGGATCTGTAAGATCATTTGGCCAAGCTAATGCTAGACCACAACTTCATATATCACCTTCATTTGGTCAATCGACTACCAAATTACCTTCTCCAGCGGTTATCTCCCCACCGTCTGCTTTTGCATCACCACAGATACTTTCACCAATTATACAATTTCCTTCTGCTGGGTCTCCAGTTCTCGGACAATCTCCAATTCAAAGTCCTCCAATTCAAAGTCCTCCATCAAAGGTCAGTTACAACCATAATGGATACTTTATTGATCCAGTAACTCCAAGTGCAGCAGATGCTCCTCTGATTCATAGTCCAAGACAACAGAGAGATACTAAAACCATATCAGCATATCTGTCTCTCTCAATGCCTTTCCCAGTTGCTGGGGAGTTTGCTGCATTGGATGCTCCACCATTACCTAATACTTTAGATACAGATGATGATAGCTTCAGTATACAATTCGAAAATGAGAGTGTTGCTACTATGGATGACAAGAGAAATACTATCATGAGAGTTGTTAGCGAAGAAGATTTACCAGGTGCTAGCTTACAAGCTATTTTCCAACATTTAAATTATAATACATAATAATAGATACCATTCAATTCCACTTATTTTTAATTTCATTACTAAATGTAATAGTTGATACTATAATTTCTTCCGTGATTTAAAGAAATGTTGTCATGAGCGTTGTAGAACTTAAAACCGCTCATACACTGAGTTTTCAATTTTCACTTGATGATGTAAAAAGTATTTAATAAAAGGAGATCTGAGTACTTCCTTGGCTGAAATTCTTCCAAACGAATCCCAATTTAAACACAATGCAATACTTTCGATAAAGGCAGTTAACATTCTAGAATTTGATGAAGAAGAACCCAAAATCTTATTAAGAGACTTTGAAGATGCAACATACCGACGTTTAGCCAGTTTTGGTGCTAATGCACTAGGTTTAAGCTGTCCACTTTTATCAAATGATAAATTTAATAAAATATAAGGCTGTGATTTAATATCAACTTTATCAATAGGACCTTTTGCTTCAAGTTCATTACGGAGCTTGATAATTGATCTTCTTTTTGGGATTCCTAAAACTTCAACATATCTTGCTAATTGATCAGATTCATCACACCCGCTAAATAATGGAGAACCAGTTAAAAGTTCAGTTAATACACAAGCTGAACTCCAAATATCAATAGCAGTACTGTATCTTGCACCTAACAAAACTTCTGGTGCTCTGTAGTATCTTGATTGAATATATGAATATGAAGTTTCATTAATATGGCAAGCAGCACCAAAATCAATCAATTTAATATCTAAACTATTAGGAGATACTAACATTATATTCTCAGGTTTTATGTCACAATGAATTATCTCTTTAGAATGAATAAATTCTAAAGCACTAAATAACTGATGAGCCCAAATTGAAACAATTGGTAAAGAAACTCCTCTATATCTTGAGGCACGAATTACTTGAAATAAGTCCACACAAAGTAATTCTGTAACTATGCACATATGTGATCTGAAATTAAAATGATCTAAATAAGAAACAACTGATTCAGATTGTAAAGTTTTAAGGACTTTTATTTCATACACAGCTTGTAAAGACCAGTTCATATCATTCTTAATAATCTTAACAGCAACAGCTTTATTAGTTTTATGATCATGACATTTAAAAACATTACCAAAACTACCTTTACCTAAAGGTTGAGTTATTTGATATCTATAATCAATATGATCATCAACTAAAGCAATATAATTATTACTAGGATCATCAAAACCAAAATTATGCTTAAAATTTGATACTTGAATATTTAAACGATCCTCATCAGCTAATTTAATATAATAAATTAAATCTTTTCTAGAAAGTTCACCTTGTTCATAAATATTAAGTGGTCTCGATAATTCTTGTAAATCATTAACATAATCTTCAGCTTTAATAGGTCTATTTGACTCAGTCGGCTGGTCCCAATTTGCGACTACTTCTCTTGTTCTCTTGTCTTGCTTAAGAGCCTGATATAATTCACCATAAGAAGTTATTTTCAGACTTGTAGGTTTAACCTTTTTTGTTTTATCTATTGATAAATTTCTAGAATTTGGTTTTGGCTTTTCAAATATTGTTAAGCAAGGTTTATCAACAGACTCCCGATGATTATAAATAGGAGTTCTTAACTTTGGGAAACATGACTGATCTGATCCTTGATCTATTGATGCTAAATTTTGAATAGTATTACTTTTCTCAATCTGAATACCTAGACTTAAATCATCAAACATGTGTGTCATTTCTGTATCAAACGAATACTCCTTAAGAAATGATATATCTAAATCTGATCTTTTAGGTGTTGATTTCCTAGATGGTATTGATATTTTTGGAGGTTTTAATGATGATGGATTTGATGATTTTCTTGCTTTAGAATATACATCACTAACAGATATACTTTTAACTAAATTTGGATTAAGGTTGATAGCTAATGCACTATTTATGATTTTCTTCTCGCGTTCCATACTACTTATTGAACTGTCACTTTTTTTTAATGATACTGATGGTGCTCTTATTCTTGATGGTGAAACAGTATCAGAAGATCTTGGTGAATAATGATATGATTTTGATGATTTTGGCGTTAAACTTGTACTAGAATATTTTGGTAATTGGAATGTACCATCATTCATATTAATATAAGCAGTAGGTATTTCATTTCTTAAAGTTTCTGTTATTTGATTATCATTTGATGAAAATGATAATAAACTTGTTCTACCAACATCTAAATTTTTAATAGATCTTGGAGTTTTAGGTATATCTTTATATGAATTCTTTGATCGTGTTGTTTGCGGACGTTTTTGCTCTTTTTGTCTATTTATCATTTCAAGTTTTGCTCTTGTATGTCTAGCTCTCATATTAGAAGATTCAGTTCCTCTTAAATAAGAAGGAACAGTTCTTTTCTCAATCATAACATCTTTATCCATTGATAATTTACTGTATGTTGTCAAATTTGTTCCCGTTTTATTCGAAGTAAACAGGGATGATGTTTACTTAATTAGGTAATATTATAGTTTTTTTTTCTCTCTCTATGTAAAACACTTCGGTGTGGTAAAGGAGACTAAGGCACTATATATCAAAAAAAAAAAAAAAGTTTATTTATTAAATTTTGAAGCCCTTCACTTTCAAGACAAGAAACTGACACTATTATATTTTATTTAAACCAAAAAAATAAGAGAAAAAAGCCTATTAACTTGTCCTCGCCGCTGTTAAATGATCTAGTTTAGACTGAACTTGCCGATCATTTTTCTTTATTTACCTACATAATTCGTGAGTCTCTGTCAAACGCCGTTCAAAATGGCCGTACATTAAGGTATGTCTTTAGAAAAAAAGAAAATAATAGTATAAATGTTGTTGTCTTTGAGTTAAAATTAACTTTAGGAAGTAGATGGAAGAGCGGTAGCTTGATTGGTATTAACTGCCGATAATAGGAATGTAATTGGCGTGGCACTTTCTAATGCGGTAATGTTTCTAGTTCTTGGCTGGCTTACTTCATCCTTAATGCACTGCATTGAAGCACTTTGAATATATTTGCCAGGAATTCCATTTAGAGTAGCAATTTCACATGGATCTGTAATTAAACCTGTAGATGTAACAGTACTAGCATAACTAACAGTACTAGTTAATGAACCACTAACAGCTAACAGTACATGATTTTCAACAAACATATACATAAGACGAAGACCAACTCCGATATAAGCATAAGTGGCTAATTTAGAAGATCTATGTCTTGGTGATAATCCGCCGTCATCTTTATCAGCGGCTACAGTATCCTTATTAATATCTGCAGCGCCACCTTTACCGTTTCCAGCACTACCAGCAACAGACCCCTGCGAAGAACCAGAAACTTCGTTGGTTATTTTACTACCTGCCAGACCAGCTGCCAGTTCAGCGATTGCTGCTCCGCCCGCGACTGCTGCCGCCCCAGCGGCTCCCGCGGCACCCACAGTTCCAGCAGCACCCGCAGCTCCCGCAGCACCAGCAACACCAGCAGTTCCAGCAGTTCCAGCAGCTCCCGCAGCTCCCGCAGCACCAGCAGCACCAGCAGTTCCAGCAGTTCCAGAACCACTATTACTACCGATTCCGCTGCCACTAGATCCATCATTACTTGTCGTCTTTTGGGAATTTGAGTTTGAGTTTAAATTTGAGTTTAAATTTGTGTCAGTATTAACAGACTTTGCTTTAATTGCATCTCCTTGAGTGTTTTCCACCTGCAATGACTTTGTATTCGTTAAATCATTCTGATTAGTTACCGCACTACCGGCACCTTTATTATTTGTAAAAGCTTCTGGGCTAGTGTGCACAGTATTCTGAGCGGCCTTCGCTGCCTGAGCGGCCTGCGCGGCTTGCGCGGCCTGCGCGGCGGCTGCCTCTTGCGCTGCCTTCGCTGTTTGAGCTTCGTGTGCTGCTTGTGCTGCTTTCGCTGCCTTTGCTGCCTGTGCTTCCTGTTGAGCTTTTAACTGAGTCTGCTGTGTCACTGGACTATTATTTTTACTTTTAAATAGAGACCAGAACTTAGAGTTCGCCAGACTAGTCCAACTTGACACTTCTTTAGCTGCATTTGCAGTATTAACTACTGAAGCACCACCAGCTGCTTCACTAACCCCAACATTTACCAATACCGTTATAACTATAATCAGATAAAGTCTCATGAGTATTATCCAGATATTATCCAACAATAGGATTATTGTTAAATATATTCATTTTTGTAGCACGGCGAGAACCAAGAGGAATGCAAACCTCATGGATTGTGCCGTGCAGAAAAAAAAAAAAAACGGCCACTAGTTAGAGACCCAGGGTCCCATATATGTATCCATCTAACTTGCACAGCTACACTGAGTCATATATTTATCTTCATCATAATCATCAGTAACCCATCTTTTTTCTAAATCTTTTGATTTATTCCCCCATTCATTATTAAATGGTTCACAAACCATTTCAGTCAATTTCTGTAAACTACTGAGATCTTCACATCGATTATCTTTAAGCGTATCAACAACTTCTTCTAATATCCAATTAGAAGGAACAAATGTAGGATTAAATTTTCTTGCCCATTCTAATCTTTCATCATCACTTATATTGTCCTTTTTAACTCTATCTTGAAACTTTTGTAAAAACCGCTCAATTTGATTAGCTACTTCTTCTATAGTGAACCCTCTTGAATTCTCAAATCCTTCTGGAATAAACTCCTTAGCTAATTTCTTCAAATCATTACTTTCAAATAGTTTTAATTGTTGTAAAATCACAAAAAACTTATTATAGTTAATTTCAGTGTACCATAGCATTTCAAGCATTGGGGATATAATCTCATCATTGTCAGTAGCTAAAAGCTGTTTTAAACCAAGACGTTTCATAAATTGTTCCTCATACGTCTTTTTAAAAGTTAATTGATACTCATCCTCAGCTAAATCAATTACATCATTAGCCCTCTTCACAATTTGATCTTCTAATTCTGAACTTATTTCTGTATCTGTACTAATCTCTCTGCTACCCATACCAATTAACTCACCCATTGCTTCACCTAATCTAGTTAAATTCCACCACATAGAGCTTGGGGTATTATCATAGCCATAACGTTTTTCAACATCTTCGCTGTTGGGTGTATAGGCTGGATTAAACTTGTCCATTATTGCAAATGGTCCAAAATCAATGCAAAGTCCCATAATTGAAGTGTTATCAGTATTAAGTACTCCATTTAAAAATCCATAAACTTGACACATTGCTATAGTCTTTGCATTACGACGAACTGTCTCCAAGTATAATTGATCATATTTAGTATAATCATGTAAATCTTCAACTGGTGGAAGATCTCCTTTATATACTATATCAATACAATAATCAGCAAGCTTCCTTAAGCCTATCCGATCTCCTCTAGCCCTAATTAAATCAAAATTTCCAAGTCTAATCCAAGTCGGTGCGAAACGAGCCACAATTGCACAGGTAGCTGCTGCCCCTCTTTGAGCATATGTCTTTGGTAAAGCCGTTATAGCTAAAGATCTAGTAGTAGGAATTCCAATTGAATTTAAATATTCAGATATAATAAATTCTCTAATACTAGACCTTAATATAGCCTTACCATCAGCAAATCTAGAAAATGGAGTTTTACCACTTCCTTTTAATTGAATCTCATACAGTTTGTTATCCGCCCCATCGATTTCGAATAAATTTATAACTCTACCATCTCCCAATTGGCCTGCAAATTGGCCAAACTGAAACCCCGCATACGCTTGAGAATAAGGAAACTCAAGTATCTTTTGACCAGAGACAATTTCTTTAAACTCATTATCTAATTCTAGCTGTAAATCATTCATGGCAGAAGGGGAAACTGCTAAGAATTTGTATTCTTTTCTAATTTCAGGGAGAGTATAACTAAAAGCTCCACTAATTAATTGACGTGGATTATGTAAAAAAGCTTCGCTAATAAAATCAAAACTTTTTGTCTCTTGAAACTTGTGATTCTCATAATATTCAACTGATTTGCCATCGCCCTCCAACTGCAGCAGTCTGATCTCTTCAGGAACAATATGGTATGGAGGGAAAGGCACCCTAGGATCAGGATCCAAGTGCTTCACGAACTGGGACCGGCGGGTTCTATCCGCTAATTTTGCGTAGTATCTCATTTGTGATAATCGCATTGACAGAAAGCAATGATTTACCTGTGCTTAAATGTGGAATAGCAGCGAGGTGAGTACTAACTAAGACAGAGGTATTTTTTTTCTCTCGGGTAGTTTTTCTGTTTAGTACTTTTTTGCGGAGGTGCCCTACAGGATGACACATTGTGCGGTTACGGGGGTGATGTAATGTTGCTACAGTGAATAAACAGTAAAAGGAACAAACACATTTTATTTTTTTAGAACTTAGTAGTCGTCATTTCTGGAACCGTAGGAGTCTGAGTTGGAGTTAGAAGATCCGTAGGAGTCGTTGTTGTTTCTAGAAGAAGATCCGTAGGAGTCTGAGTTAGAGTTAGAAGATCCGTAGGAGTCGTTCTTCTTAGAACCGTAGGAATCAGAGTTGGAGTTAGAAGATCCGTAGGAGTCGTTGTTTTTTCTAGAAGAAGATCCGTAGGAGTCTGAGTTAGAGTTAGATGATCCGTAGGAGTCGTTGTTGTTTCTAGAAGAAGATCCGTAGGAGTCTGAGTTGGAGTTAGAAGAACCGTAAGAGTCGTTGTTGCTTCTAGAAGAAGATCCGTAAGAATCAGAGTTGGAGTTAGAAGAACCGTAGGAGTCGTTGTTGCTTCTAGAAGAAGATCCGTAGGAGTCTGAGTTGGAGTTAGAAGATCCGTAGGAGTCGTTGTTGTTGTCTCTTCTGTCTTTTTTATCGTCGTCACCACCAAAGAATCCCATTTTTATAAAAGTTAGTTAGTTAATAAATTTAATTGATAAATCAATTGATTAATAAATTATAAATTAGGGGGAATTGACCTATTTTTATACCTTTTATTATAAGGTGAGGTTAATGAATTTCTCGGGTAAGCCTATCTTGCTGTTGGGTCGTCATACCAATTTGATCCAACAGGGATTTAATACCGCATTATTAATCAAACTGTCAATAATTGTCCCGATTACACGGGGGTTAAGTTCTCCTGACAGTTTAGAGTGTTCCGGCCGATCAGGAAATGAAATTCGAAGTTGCTGTTCACTATTCTCTTAATAAACTTGGTACCTGAATTCTTTTAGAAAATCAATTGATAAATTTATTGGCACATTTTAAATAAATCTAATTAACTATCCAATTTATTTAACTATCAATTGACACTATACAATCATTTTAATTAGTAATTTCTTAACTATAGTATATTAATTAAGTGTACACCCATCAAATTCCAATTATACTCCTTGCTACCGCAAATCCCCTCGTGGGCAGGAAACAAGTTACATCTGGCAAAGCCACAATCTCTTTTATTTACTTTGCTGTGATTTTAGTCTCACCTGTTGTGGATTTTTGTCTTTTTGTGGGGGGGTTCAGTTTGACTTCCCAAGTTATACCATTACATCGGATCTACATCATAATTACGTATTTCATTAAAAAAACTAAACAATTCATAACATCATTGAATTCATATTCTCTAAGTGATTATCTAAAATTATTCTATCAATCTTAATATCAAAATCTAACAAAAATAATAAAGTTGTCTCTAATTTTGCTAATTCAGATCTTTTAATACCAGCAATTTGAGAAAAAAATTTACTTGAATAATTTAAATCCTCTATTAATTTACCTGCAATTCTAATACAAGTTAATAAAATTCTATGACAATTAGTATTTGTTAATTGAAATGTTTGAATTTTAAATAACTTGTCAACATAATATGATGCAGTAATTAAAACTGTGGTTGATAATTTTAAATGTTTTTGTAGTCGTTTAATATAATCATTAATTGTTATATTTGGAGGTGATTTTAAATTAAATCTTTTAAAATATTTATTATTCTCATCAAGTTTTGGCTTTTTAAAATTTATATCTTTATAGGTATTCTCTAGTTCAGTAACATCATCAGATATTGCTCTCCTCTGACCCTCCTTAATCTGTCCTAGTATTGTCCGATTTAAGAAATTTGCACTCTCCTCATCCCCTATGCCGTTGATGTGGCAACTCATCAGGACCAGTTCCCAGCTCGCCCTGTCTGTTTTTCTCTGATTTTCTGATGTCACGTGCAGTCGTGAGAGATGAAGGACTTGGGTGAAAAAGCAAGCGATTGCGGAAGACCAGAGTCATTGTTGACGGGGAGGGCAGGATGCAACTTCTGCAATTTACTATGTTATATGGCGTGCCGTTGATTGTGTGGCACGGGATGGGCGACGCGTATAATTCTGAATCTATGAGCAGGGTATCTGACTTAGTGCACAGTGTGAAGCCAGAGGTATACATACACTCTGTGTGGTTAGATGAGGACGAGGAGAAGGACAGACAGCGCGGCATCCTTGGGAACTTGAATGAGCAAGTAGATTTTGCTTGTAAGCAAATAATGAGTGATCCTACTATTGTTGAAAGTATGAGTACAACGGGGGTTAATATGATTGGTTTCTCGCAGGGAGGGTTATTTCTAAGATCATTGATTGAGACATGCGAAGGATTGACTAATGTCAACAATTTGATTACTTTTGGTCTGCCTCACAATGGTATTAGTGATTTACCACAATGTGATGATTGGCTTTGTAAACAGAGAAATAAAATGATAAAGTCACATATTTGGGACAATAATATTCAGCAAAGTGTTATATTTGCACAGTTTTTCAGAGACGTACAGAATTATGATAAATATTTAGAAAATTCAGGGTTTCTTGCAGATATAAATAATGAGAATTTTATAAATATTACAAAATCCAAGAAATTAAGTGAGATTAAAGGGAAGTTTGTTATGATAAAATTTGAAGATGATAAGGTAATTACGCCAAAAGATAGTGCATGGTTTAGTGATTGGACTGTTCAAGGTGATAGTATTCCTTTAGAAAAATCGCAAACATATTATAATTTAAACCTTGATTCTATAAACCTTGAATTTCAAACAATTAATGATGATCATATGAAGATTTCAGATGAGTTCCTTAAAAATTTAACATCGTGTTATTTATGACAGAAAGTTTCGCAACGGCCCACTGATGTGCGAAATTATACATTATAATGCATAAACGGTTTATCGCTAATATACCTTGTCAAATAATATAAATAATTGACAAATAGCAATTTAAAAAAAAAAAAAAAAAAAAAACTTATTATTAAAAAATAACAACAATAAGATAATATATAATGAAAAGTCCACCATTTAATATATTTCAGCGACCTGATTCTAATCAAGTTTACTTTGAAGAATATTTATATCATAACCCTTTATATAAATATAAATATTCACTGAGTGTTAAAATTGAACAATTAGAATCAATTGATGGTTTAGCTATTTTATATTTAACAATTGAAAATTTAATTAATCTTAAAAATCTGATTAAACCAAATCAAAAATATTTAAATGATTATTTTCAATTACTGGGAATTCCAAATTTACCAATTAAGAATTATTTGGAACATATTCATAATACTATAAGAATGTCACCACATGTATACATTACTGCATCATTATTATTAACAAAACTTTTTGGTTATAATGGTTTAATATTAAATCAATTAAATGTTCATAAAGTTGTTTCTGCTACAATTAGAATTTCTGAAAAAATTATTTTAGATAATTATACTGATGAATTAATATTTAGAAATGCCGTTGGTTGGAATTCTTATAATAAAAATAATTTAAAACTTGAATCTACTTTATTAAAATTATTAGATTTTAATACATTTATTACTCTGAAAATATTAAATGATCATTTAAAGCATTATTTTCAGCATGCATAGCTTTTCCACAAACTCTCCTATTGTTTTTGGTGCCTATATTATAAAATACATATATATATACTTCTATATATATACTTCTATATACTACAATAAATCATCTATATGCTTTTATTATTTCTATTACTTCAGCCAATTGTATCATATCTTTTAAATCATAAAATTTGTGACCCAACTGGTAAAAGTTTAGTTCCTTATACTGGCGTTAGATTTAATAAAATCAATCACTTCAATTTTAAAACTGGTAAAATTTCCTCAAACATTAAAATAAATGTATGTAAATCAGGTACTAGTATTTTTAGTATTAATGATTACATCAGTTCTAAAAACATCAATGTGAACTGGAATTCAACTATTTGTCTTAATATTTCAAATAAGTCTCATACAAGATCATTCCGATTAGCAGCATCTTTCGATTTACCAGACCTAACTGAACCCCTGCCTGCATTGTCTAACATAACATGCTTCAAAATTATTAGAACAGAAAAATACTCAAAAAGGACATTGCCCATTTACAGACCATATGCACATATTGGTGGGATTTTTCACTGTCCCTTATCAAAACAGGCACACCAGTACATTCAATCCAATGGCGCAGAAATCTTTCAACTTGGAAATCTGAATTGCTCCAACGCGGTGCCAGTAGCGCCCTTATACTCAGAAGATATTTCAAGTCAATGGCTGGCACTTAAGCCCAAGGGAATCGTTTTCACGATTCCGTTCCTCTATACTCCGACCATCTCCTTTAATCAGAGATGGTATCAGAACATGGATATCAATGAGATGTACAAACCCACTCCCAACTCCCCGCCATCATTCAGACCATTAACATCCATTCTAAACAAAGTTAACGATGCTAAGCTGTTGGACCATATAACCATATCAGGTATACACCAGCTATACTCACATTTGAATTTATTTGATAAATTAGTCTTTATTCTATTTAGTTTAAAAAGACATAAATTATCAAATATTAACTTGTTGGACTATTGGAACAATATGGTTCACCAATAACCCTGTTTTAATTGCTGTTCAATAGCAGACATTTCATCCAAACTCTTAGCATTAATCAATTGTTCCTTTAACCTCTGTCTATCCTCATCGCTCAATTTTTTTACAACGTTTTGCTCATGATTGTTTTGTACTACGTCTGCAGATATTTCTTGAGCTTCGTCCTTCTCTTGTCCATCTTCAGTTAAATGTGCATCTCGTTCACGTTGCTTTACTCGTTGAAAATCTAATACTTCTAACAGTGGTATTTGTTTAATTATTAATTCACGATATCTCTCAATGTTTCCAACAGGATTTCCTTGTATACTTAAATATTTCAATTTGCCACAATTTAACTTATGTAGCTCCGAAACATGTGCTACTCTATTCATGGTCAAGCTCAATTTCTCCAAGTTAGGTAAGCTATCTTTGAAATCATCACTAACAGACGATATTTGATTATTGGCCACTAACAATGTTTTCACCTTATACAACTTAGGGAACCCTCCCAACTGTCTCAATTTGTTATTCGTCAAGTCAATGCATTCATACACATCGTGGGCACCAGACAAGCCGTCCAAGCTCGTTACCCCAAGATCCCGTAAATTTATCGTGGCCTCCTGAATGGCACTAACATACTCAGTCGCATTCAGAATATGGTCAGCAGTGAGTTCCATCGCTGCTCATCGCGTACCGCGCGCCGCTCTGTTTATTGCAGCTCCCTCAGATAAACAATCACGTGCATAAATTATTCTTCCAGGGCGCAAAAGTGACTGTGAAAAGTGACGAAGTGGGAGGGCAGAAAAAAAAATTGAGCTGAGAAGTAAAGTCAACCGTCGCAAAACCGAAAGGCACACCAACTACATTTGTTTGGAAGACGAATTAATTAAAGATGTCTAAGATCACTTCTTCTCAAGTTCGTGAATCTGTCAAGCAAATCTTGACTTATTCTACCGAAACCAAAAAGAGAAACTTTTTGGAAACCGTTGAATTACAAGTTGGTTTAAAGAACTATGACCCTCAAAGAGATAAGCGTTTCTCTGGTACTTTGAAATTACCTCAAGTTCCAAGACCAAACATGACCATCTGTATCTTTGGTGATGCTTTTGATGTTGACAGAGCTAAGTCTCTTGGTGTCGATGCCATGTCTGTTGAGGATTTGAAAAAATTAAACAAGAACAAGAAATTAATCAAGAAATTAGCTAAGAAGTACACTGTTTTCATTGCTTCTGAAGTTTTGATTAAGCAAGTTCCAAGATTGTTAGGTCCTCAATTATCTAAGGCTGGTAAGTTCCCAACTCCAGTTTCTCACAATGATGACTTATACCAAAAGGTTACTGATGTTAAATCTACCATCAAGTTCCAATTGAAGAAGGTCTTGTGTTTAGCTGTTGCCATTGGTAACGTTGAAATGGAAGAAGATGCTTTAGTTAACCAAATTATGATGGCTTCTAACTTCTTAGTTTCTTTGTTGAAGAAGCACTGGCAAAACGTCGGTTCTTTACACATCAAATCTACTATGGGTCCAGCTTTCAGAATCTACTAGATATATTTCATAGTGTAATAAAACCATAATGTTTTCCAAAAAAAAAAAAAAAAAAAAATGTAGAGTATTCGCAGTGAACTCGTTCCCGTTAAAATGGTATTCTATCGTATTCCATTCTCAGACGCCGGTTCAGTGCCCCGTCTCGCGAGATATAAAAAAATGAGTTGTTCAAATCAAGGAGGAAGTGGCAATATGTGGATTTTCAGTTGGGGTATGTAATTATACAATTATTAATAATATTTTATTTTATTTTAAGTTATTAATACTAACTTTAATTAGTTCAAGATGTTTTGGCATCTTTAGGTTTGTGGAATAAGAATGCCAAATTATTATTCTTAGGATTAGATAATGCTGGTAAGACCACATTATTACATATGTTAAAGACTGATAGATTAGCTACTTTACAACCAACTTTACATCCAACTTCTGAAGAATTATCTATTGGATCTGTTAAATTTACTACTTTTGATCTTGGTGGTCACGAACTTGCTAGAAGATTATGGAAGAATTATTTCCCAGAAGTTGATGGTATCGTTTATCTTGTTGATGCTATGGATACTTCAAGATTTGAAGAAAGTAAAGTTGAATTAGATCATTTATTAGCTATGGAAGAACTTAATAAAGTTCCATTCTTAATTTTAGGTAATAAAATTGATTCTCCTTCAGCTGTTCCAGAAAATGAATTAAGACAAGCTTTAGGTTTATATAATACTACTGGTAAGGGTAAAGTTCCATTAGATGCAAATGTTAGACCTATTGAAGTCTTTATGTGCTCTGTTGTTATGAGACAAGGTTATGGTGAGGGTATCAGATGGTTATCCCAATACATTTAGTCATTCGCTAATAAATATTTTTCAAAGTTTTTTATTGTATTATATGTATATTCAGTATCACTAGTCATTATATTTCTAGACATTGATACTACTGTTTGTATGATATGTGATATTGTTGAGTCTTTAATCTCAGTAACTGACGCATGTTGGCCTATTGGTACCAGTCAATTGGAACGGAGTACGGCCCCTAAGAAAAAAAAAATTCATGGTGATGATCTTCAGCATGGATAAACTCAACCGATTGGTCAGCTGGGCTGTGGACAACGGCGCCTATGTTGATCCTAGAATAGAATTTAGAGAAGGTGACTATGGTATTGGTGGATTTATCAACGACAAGGAACCAGATGGTGTTGACGGCTTGATTCTGATACCTGAGAGCCTCTTAATCACTCCGAAGAACACACTCGAGTTCTTTAAGAAATATCCCAAGGCAATTGAGCAAAACGAGAAGGGGCAGTTGAGATACTCCAACTTGAACACGATGACCAAGTTCTTGGTTTCCTGGACAAAATTTAACGGGGATTCCCCATATGTATCAAGTTTGCCATATGGCGAGGATATACCTAACTCACCGATAATGTGGACAGATGATGAGAAAAATCAGCTTAAAGGAACAAATCTTGGCAGCAGTTTAGATATGAAACTTTTAATGCTAATGGAAGAGTGGTATGAGATTGCACAGACGTTGGGAGTGAAAGAAGACTATATGCATAATGGGGAAGTATCCAAGCTCTGCTACTTTAAGCTAGACAGATTTAAATCTGGGATAGAAAAGTTGAAAAAGGGTGTCAATGATATTAATTGGATGAGTTTTGAAGCCTTTTTATGGGCTCATTTAATGATGACGTCCAGATGCTTTCCATATAAAATAGTTTCAGGTGATGATAGTGATATCAATGGAATGTTAATTCCAGTTTTGGACTTGTTAAATCATAAATTAGGGGCACAGGTTGAATGGAAATTCATTAATGGGAGATTCGTGTTGTCTAGCGACGAGGTTGTCAAGGGCGAAGAGATATTCAACAACTATGGTTTGAAGAACAATGAGGAACTCATGCTCGGGTATGGTTTCTTGATAAAAAACAACCCATTCGATACATGCGCATTAAAGCTCAAATTGAAGAAAGAAGTAATGGATGAGTTGGAATCAGCGTATCCAGACTTGAAGTTACCTAAACCTAGCGACTATGGTACTGGGTTAAATAATGATGACGGATTGTTGTATTTCTTGAGTATTGACAATCCAATTCCTGATGAATTATTTGAAGTGTTTTGTCATTTGGTAAAGAATGATTATGATGAGAAATCTGAAGGATTAACTCTAAGAATGAAATTATTAGCTATCAATAATCTTCAGTCGGCAATCAATGGTAAGCTTGTATCGCTCGAGGAGGTTGTATCTGACATTGATATGGTAAATCAGTACAAAAAGTCACAAATCAAAATATTTAAAAACTCGATAAAACATCTTAAACAGAAATTAAAGCTGTTACTTCAATCTGCAGAGCAGTCAAGTAAAGTGTTGACGCTACGTAAAATACTCAACAAAGACACTGAGTTCAAAGAAGCAATTTTTGAGATCTATGGTGATGATGTCTTGAATAAGTTGAACATTGATTCTACTGATTATCTTGGTCATGTTGCTGGCCTTGGTATTGAAGAGACTATTCTACTACTATGGCTAGTAAGATGCTCTAATAAGAACTTTTACCCGCAGTACAAGGCCTTGTCATCAGATTTTGATGGTATCCTACCTAATTACATATTTGATCTATTTCTATGGTTCAAGTTGGAGAAGTTTAGATCTCACCAGTTTTTCGAAGATCAGGTTAACACTATAAGCGAAATGCATGGACAGTTATTTCCACACATCGCAGAACTCTGTCCAAAAATGTTTAATGTGGGATCATGGAAAGCTGCAGATTTTTTAATAGCTACTGAAATTCTCGATCTAATTCAATATTCTAGAATAGGTAAAAACGAAACTATGTTATTAGAGAACTAAAGTCTTGCATATGCTTCTGCGCTATACTTGAAAGGCTGATAATGTCCGCTGCTCACTGTATCACTCTAAGCAAATTAAATATACCACTAGCTTATATATACTATCTACACAGGTGGAAATTTTACTTTCAGTCTAATTTCATTTATACTACACACATAAGCATTTGATTTCATCACTATCTGTAGCCCTTTACTAATGTGTGTTTTGAGCCCGGCTGATTAGTATATCAGTGAAATATCTGCAACGGATCACCACCATCGCCTACACATATGTCAGTGAGCAAAGCCACTCTTCGAGTACGGCTTCAGAATATTATACCTCTTGATGAGGACTCTGCCGACCAAGCTATTGACTATGCTTTGGGTCTTAAGAATGAGCAAGAAATAAGGAGTCATTTTCTCAGTTTAGCTGGAGACTCTCCTCTTCTAACTGAGTTTCTTACCATCTTGTTAAAGTATCGCCAACAGAGCATAAATCCACAAAGAGTTGTGAAGTCATATAAGAAGGAGGAAAAATCTGTTTGGAAGAGCTCAAGTCCTAAACCGTCAGCAACTACTGCAAGAACCAAACCTCGTTTGAATAATAATAATACATCTCGTACTGTATCGGAATTGATGGACCACAAGCCTAAAGAGAAGCAGCCAAAGCAAAAATCTAGATCTCAGAAACTTAAAGATATAGAGAGTTTAGATACATTGTTAAAGAAACTTGAATCAAAAGGTGATGTTTACAGTAAATGTGATTGTATGAGTATAAGACATGGACTTAATAAAGCTATTCCAAACTGTTTAAATTGTGGAAAAATTATTTGCATGAAGGAGAGCGATAGAACCACTTGTTCATTTTGTGATTCTCCTTTAATTTCAATTCAAGAGAAACTTGAAATGGTGAGACTTTTGAATGAAGAGAAGGAAAAGTTAATTGAGGAAACTAGTGTAGGACATGTTCAGCCCAAGAAAAAGAAAGAGAAGATTACTATTAGTATGGGAGAAAGAGGTGAATCATTTTCTACGAGACAGGATCAATTTTTAGCAAATATTAAAAAGAAAACACCAGCAAAGGCAGATATCGATGTTGATAAATTGAATAAAGACTTAGTAAAGGCTGAATCCACTTTGAATAGACTTTTAGGTTATCAAGCTGACTCTGCTGCACGTACTAAAATTATTGATCAAGTTTCTGATTATTCTTTACCTGATGATACTAATATTTGGACTAAATCATCATTACATAAAATTTTAGAAATGAAAAAACAACAGAGAAATCTTAGAAAGAAGGAAAGGCTTGAAAATCTGAGAACTGGTCGTGGAAACAAAGTTATCTCTTTAAGTATAAGAGATGGGAAGGCTACAATACAAGAATCGCATGCTGCTGAATCTGATGAATCTGATGATGAATTGAAAAAATCTATAGATGAATTAGAATCACAAATTAAGACTGAAGAGCAAGAGCAAGCAGAACAAACTAATATTAAATGGGATTATGATAAAGATCATAAGAAATGGGAAACTAGAAAACCAAAATATACAGGAAATTTAACTGCACTGGATGATTCACAAGATCAAAAATTTGATAGAGTTCAATTTCCTAGTGCATCTGAAGTTGAAGAATTGGTACTTAGTCTCTAATATATAGTCATTTTTAACTTCAATATATGGCATCTATAATACAGTAAATAATAATATTAATCAAAGTGAGTAATTTTTCGAAAAGATTTCTTTGATTTTAATTTTTTTTTCTCTAATAATCTTCTCTCATTAGCTTTTTCCCTAATCTTCTCCCACTTATTACGATTCTTTTCATCATTGATAGGATCATGAAAATGCACTGCTTCACGCATACTAGTCACCAACTTCTCAAAACAGTCATTAATATTAGACTCACGAGATCTGTTTAAGCTTGATTTAACCAATATTTGAGTCTTTGACTCGTTTAGATATTTATAATTGTTTTCCCTTAGCTGTGTTGCAATCTCACTTGGTAAATACTCATCAAGAAACGATCGGTCTAGAATAAGTGCAACCTTGGTGGACAGTGTGTTCACTTTCTGACCACCAGGACCGCCAGATCTACTAAACAGAAGCGAATATAGATGCTTTGGTATGCTATACCTACTTATTGTATCTAAAAATGACTTTCCCGTAGAATAGCTTCGAAGCCATAGCATGGATCAGAGTACATACAGAATTTCTAAAATGAGTAAAATTAGTACGTCGTAGTGCGGAGAGAAGAATAGTTGTACCTCATAGAATAGTTGTACCTCATCTCATCTCGTTTTTTCTTACGGTAATTTATTTAATTTATAAATTTATTAATATATTATATACCGAACCCAACTACTATCTATCAATATTACTCGGCCTTGGCCTTTCCTCCGTTTACTTGGATTCTTCTAACTTGAGATTCTGGCTCTTTTGGCGTTGCCTTTGGAATTACTACTTGTAATACACCATTGTTATACTCAGCAGTAATCTCATCTTCGTTGACACTTGCCATCTTACCTAATCTAACAGTTCTCTCAAATGAACCAGTAGATATCTCTTTGTAATAATGGTTTTTCTCATCAGTATTTTCTACTTTTCTCTCTGGTATAGTTCCAGATACTTTTAACTCATGAGTATCCTTATTATAGTCAACAGCAACATTAGCAGCGTCAGCTCCTGGTATGGAAGCATGAACCTCATAACTATTTTCTTTTTCTAAAAGATCAATAGGTGGAACTAAATCAAATTCATCTTTAGCAGACTTAAACAAATTGTTGCTAGCAGCCAATTGTCTGTCAAAGTCATTGAAGAAATCAAAGAATTGTGAATTGTTAAGAATTAAAGACATGTTTATAATTTGTTTGTGTTTGTTTATTGATTTTTAAAATAGACCATAGTTTGTAAACTTCACTTATATTTATACCTGTCAAAGCGGCTCATCCGTCCTAGTCGCAGAAATCACCAGAATTTTCTGGTAAATTCTGGAGCCCTCGAACAAATTTCTGGAGAAATCTAGCGGCGCCTTAGATTTTTCTTCGAAAATTATAGACAGCTCAAGTGCGTCAATCATTGTCTTAGTCATGTACCTTTTGCGATGCTAAAATTCTTAGACTTAGTTGGCTCATGCTGTTCAGCGCTGTGTATGCATGTCTACTCTAGCTATAGACACATTGAACTCAGGGTCAACTTGCCAGCTTTTGAACTGTAGCACAAATAAAAAGAATTTAGGTATATCTCGAATACACATAAAATACGCTATGGGGACTTATAGTGGCTTATTGAAGCTACCATATGGTTGAGTGCGTTCAATTGTATACATGAACTTGACTACTGTACAAGGCTTTGATGCACATCTATGTATACACTACAACTAGTAAATAGCAATAAAGATATACCAATTACATCACTAATTTATTTATTCTGATACACGTCCAAAATTGGTAGCCATTACGATGTTCTAGATCCATCTTCTGGTGCCTAGATACCCATCTCGCCGGGCAGATTGTCACCACTTCTAAAAATGGGAAAAGGAGAATTATCTTCTCATACTGCTCATATATTATTGATGTTTATTCTTACAAGCATATAAAGTAACCATTAAGCTTTACTAGAAAACTGGTACCTATGTAAAGTGCTTCAGAGCTGAGCGCTGTCTACAGTGTTACTTCTCCAATTGAGCGGAAGAAGCAGCCTTTCTGGGGCCAATAATCAAACGTAACATTGATTTTAACTAGCATATTTACTTTTATTATATTTTTTAATCAGATTTTAGGATATCAATAGCCTTTTGTATACTTTTTAAGCTATTATTGTCTAAATAGCAGTTGGTAGCACATTTTACATAAAAAGTTATAGAATTACTACTATAATGATTCAATTCATCATTTTGTAAGAAATATTCCTATAAATTATCACATATATGGCTCTATTACTCAAAGGCTCAGCAAAATATATACATTTGGACAATTTCAATAAAATATGAATTATTGACACTTGACCATTTGTATCAGAAAAGCTAAATTTTGTCCGAAGTGGTTTCGTGGTCTAGTCGGTTATGGCATCTGCTTAACACGCAGAACGTCCCCAGTTCGATCCTGGGCGAAATCATTTTTTTTGCATTTTTTTTCCTCGCATCTGGGTGTTTTCGTAATTGCAGGCGCTAATACCTTGCGGGGAAACACAACTCGTATCTGCTCCATTAGATTATTTTAAGGAGTGGCGAATCCAGTTTACTTTTTAATCAACAGATATGAGTGAAAAGACCAGTGTTTTAGTTACAGGAGCAAGTAGTGGGATTGGATTTAGTACTGCTAAAGAGTTTGCAGCCAGGGGATGTAAGGTATTTGCCTGTGCTCGAAGATTGCAAGCGATGAGTGAATTAAAAGAGCTTGGTATTGATACAATTGCTTGTGATGTTACAAAGATTGATCAGGTTAAATCAATGAGGGATTATATTAGTAAGGAAACTGGCGGAAAACTTGATATCTTGTATAACAATGCAGGAAGCTCTTGTACTTTCCCAGCTGTTGATGTTAGTGATGAAGCTACAGCTCAATGTTTTGAGGTCAATGTTTTCGCACCAGTAAGATTGACTAGAGAATTTGCTCCACTAGTGATTAAATCAAAAGGTGTTTTAGCATTCACAGGTTCACTTGCTGGAATTGCTCCATTCCCATTTCTGTCAATTTATGGTGCTACGAAAGCTGCGATTAATCAATATTGTCAAATCTTACATTTAGAAATGAAATTATTCGATGTTAAAGTTATTAATTTTGTTACCGGTGGAGTTCATACAAATATTGCTGATACTAGATCTTTACCAAGTGGTTCAATTTTTGATTTTGAAGAAGGTAGAAAAGTATTAGCTTTACGTCAACGTATGGCAGCTGAAAATAGACCTCAACTGCCAGATGTTTACGCTAAAAATGTCGTCAATGATATGTTAAAAGCATCCCCAAATGTTATTAATATTCATAGAGGAACTGGTTCTACTATTATACCAATTCTTGTTTATTGGATTCCTCGCAGATTAATTGAGTATGCATTCATGGTGAAATTTGGTCTTCTTGCTGTTTGGGAAAAGCTCAAACGAGGACATACACAATAGTTTTCTTTAATTTCTATAATTTATTATGTACAGAATTATTTAGTCAGTATATAAAAAGTCAACATTTTTGTAGAATTCTAACATTGGATTTTCACCATTTTTGCAAGTTGTGAGATGTAAATTTTCACTATTTTGAGAGATAAACTCTTGATGTGAACAGTGAGAAGCCTTTTTACCAGTAATCAGAGTATACATCTTATTTGCAATATTAAAGTTTGTAGGAAACATAATATCAAAATATCCTTGATTAACCATATATGTTGAAGTATTTACCATCTTATCAGTTGGAACTCTCAGAATTCTATATTGATGCTTCTTTGGATCAGGATCTGAACCATCCTTTGGTTTTGCCATTCTTATATCATCAGTAGCATTTGCAGTCAGTTGGAAAAGAGTTTGTACAACAGGCCCATTATAACTGTTTGGAATAGCACCATTAAATTTATTAAAATCTGATGCAATAAGTTGATGATTTGGGAAATGCTTATTAAAAATTGTAAAAAGTTGTAAAAGTTTAGTAGGAATAAATTCAGATGATGAAGTTAATAAATTTCTAAATGGCCAAAGATAATTTCTTATTTCATTATATTCTAAAAGTTCATCAGCTGGAGATTTTGGATTTAACCATTTAAACCAACCAGGTAATCTTGGATTAAGTTCAAGATACTTTGAGCACCATTCGTCAAGTTCAGGATTAAAATATTCCATAAATTCATTATTTTTATCAATAACAACATATCCTTGATAAGGTGTACCAGTTCTAATGTTATATTTTAATACATCATGAGAGAGATTATCAAAAACTTCAAATGCTAATAAAAATACTGGATCATTAATAGTTTCTGACCAATTAAAAATATCTTGATTAATTACTTTAATTTTAGAATTATGAGATTCTAATGATTTTGATTTTTTAAAAAGTTTATTAGAGATTTCAATAACTCTATATTCACAAGTTTCATATACTTTAGGATCTTTCTCTTTAATATGATCTAAAATATTTGTCATTAAAGTACCATTACCAGCACCAATTTCATATAATACAAGGGGAATATTAGAGAATTTCTCATGATACTTTTTTAAGATAAAATTTGCCACAGTTTGGCCGTAGTATGGTTGAAATAACTCTGATGGGGTATGCCAGATCTGCGATCTGTTACTAGGTGGGTACTGGTCAGCCCAAATATCAATGAACTGATCCACTGACCGAATATTATTATAGTCAAAAGGTTTCTTTAAGTGGAAGATCTCAACGTCTTTATTAAAATAGCCATAGTTTGGATTGTATAGAGAGTCATCAATGAAGTCCTTCGCGGTAAGTCGAACGTTGGTGGGTCTCTTAATATTGACAGCGCCAAGCTGTTTTTGACGGTCATTTAGTATAGAATACTTTGTATGAAGTTTCTTGAACGTGGTTAATGGATACGACTCGAATCTTGCCTTGAGTTTCTCGTAGTTGGACGTTGATGTTTCGACGCCGGTGTACTCAAATAGAAGTGAGATTGGCGATGCTGAAATGTGGATTGGCTCATTCTTTTTAGGTAGCTGGTAAGAATAGGTTGTTGGAGTAATGGTAAAGTCAGGCTCATATATTGTTTTGATAGCCAGTACGGCCGACTTGCCAATTGTTTTACCCTTAGACATGGTATGTTTGATCGCTTAGAGGTTTCGACACCATTTTTTTTTATTGGTATAAAAAAAAAATATAAAAAAATTGAAGTCAAAAAAAAGCTTTGAATGAGACCACATGTTCCATCTAGTTAAGGGAATCTATGATAATTATAACAAACGAGAAGAATATTCAGTATTACTACTAGGAATAGAGAATTCTGGTAAAACTACATTTCTTGAAAAAGTAAAAGAATTGTATGCTGAGAAAGGTCAATATAAGAAACCTAAAAGGATCCTTCCAACGGTAGGTCAGAATGTAGGATATATTCATTATAATAATAAAATAACACTTAAAGTATGGGATTTAGCAGGTCAATCTGAATTAAGAAGTATGTGGGATCAATATTTTCAAGTTGCTCATGGTATTATATTTCTTGTTGATAGTGGTGATAAAGAGAAATTAGAAGAATGTAAAAATGAATTAACAAAAATACTTGATCCTGATGCTTCACTTATGGATGAGAATCAAATTGATAAAAGTATTCCAATATTAATGTTAGCAAATAAACAAGATCTTGAAAATCATTTAGAAGTTGAAGATATAAAAGAAATTTTTAATAAAGTTGCAGAACATTTAAATGCAAGAGATAGTAGAGTATTACCAGTTAGTGGATTAAAAGGTGATGGAGTTACTGATGCTTTAGATTGGATGATTGTTAGACTTGAAAGAAATAAAGCTAATAGACCACCAAATTATAAATGAGTTGTTAATTCTCATTTCTACGCGTTGAATTGCATTTTATGCGGATTCCGCCACTGTATTCTACAAAATAGTGTGTTATCTACCACTTGACAAATAAAGTAAAATAAATCATATAATATGGAAATCTCAAGATTTATTCGATCTTTAAGCATATGAATTATATTAATTGCTGAATTATGTTTTACTTAAAATAATATGTTTGATTATAGTACTTATAGCTCCCAAGGGATTTGAGATGGAACCTAAAAGTACTGCCAATGATAAAAGTTGAGTTCACCATTAGAACATATTTACTAACAATAATGTTGGTAGTTTTTATCTGTTAATAATATAGAGAAGTTTTAAAACTTGTTCTCTATGGTCAGTTTCGTTAGTATATTTAATAAAATTAGTTATTTCCTCGTATTATGTCTATTGCTGGTGATGTTTCGGTTGTATCACTGGGGGTTGTATTACTGAGGGTAAACACTTTTTATTGTTTTGATTTCGCTGATTATTCGCATTTTAGGTACTTTTTACAAGGCTTATGTCCCCAAAATGAGGATTTGGCTACAGATCTACGATCAGGTCGCCTACTGCAACGAGGCTCATATTGATATACATATCAGTAGCCCTGGGCCCCGGTGGATGCGGAAGAGTCACTGAAGGGGTTTCCGGAGCCCACGGCGATAGAAGAGTCAGAGAGCCATGCTTGAGAGTGTTACAGACTTAGAGAACAGAGACGCGGGAATTGTTCGCCTATTTTTAGTACGACATGGCCAGACGAATGCTAACAAGAATAAGATCATCCAGGGGCATTGGGACACGCTGCTTAACGGTACTGGAGTAGGCCAGGCTGCGCTATGTGGTGGTCGGTTTGAGTCAGTGAATCTCTCTTCTATATGGTGCAGTGACCTTACCAGATGTGTTCAGACATGCTGGGAGATATCTAGATACCACGATTATGACGTTGACACGATTCTAGGGAGAATCAAGCCAGGATCTGAGCCACCTACGACCGTTGACGGTAAGGGTGGACCATCAAAGATTTATTTCTCAGAGAATTTTAGAGAGAGATCTTTTGGCCCAGTTGAAGAAAAATCTTTAGAAGAAGCAATGGAATTTGCAAAAGCTAAAGGATTAGAAAGTTTTAGAGAATTTGGAGAACCTTATAATGAATTTCAAAATAGAATTCTGCAAGAAGTTGAAGATCAATTAAAGAAAGCAGTTGAAGATAAATCATTGAATTGTTTACTTGTAACTCACGGAGGTTCAGTTAAGACACTATTAGATTATTTTGCAAATCATAAAGATTTTAATTTCAATAGTAAATTTATACCTGATACTTCTGGTGTTAGAGTTGTTTATAATACTTCAGTTACAATAATTGATATTGACAGTTCCAGTATTAAGAATGGAAATTTAACTGGAAATATTGAAATAATTGGAGATACTGCACATTTAGGATCTCAGAAGGAAGTCTCAGACCAAAGAATTCGATAGAAGGTGGAACTTGATTTTGTTATCAATAATGGGAACGAACGTATTTCAAACTATACATGCAATTGTGATTTATATCCTCTTTTCTTTTTTAAGACATAGATAATATAAGATAATCCATAAATCAAATAAATTAATAAATAAACTTTAGACGCCGTATGGTACGACTGATTATGGAAGGGTTCGCCGGAATAATGCGGTTTATTGACTCCGTTTTGGGCAGGAACGTAAATTTGGTTATCTAGCAATTATGACTAAGAGGAGCGATGCATGGCTGGCTCAGCAGTTTTAATTGCTAACAAAGCACTCTTGAACATTCTAGAGTTTTCTAAACCTGAGTAATACTAAATAACAAGCTAGATTTGATACTACAGATATAAATGACTTTTAGCTGGATATCAATTGTTATTATAAAGTGAAACGTACGATTAAGCTCCCCCACAAAATAATTAGCCGAGGCCCCGGTACACGCCACGCGATAGGGATGAGGTGTTCGCTTGGTTAATAATAGTTTACAGTAATCATTTATATAATTAAATACTTTTATAATACGCGTAAATTGATTTGTAATCTTACAATGTAATTATTATGTCAAATATTAGATTTGTTTATAAGTCAGCTTCTATACGTTTTTTAATAGTTTTATGGAACTTGAGAGCTTTAGATGAAGATTTTGGACTAATACCTTCATAACGATCAGCAAATTCATTTAAATCATCAATGGAGTCACCTTGTGCTAAATAAGCATCGTGTTGTTGCATAAGTGTCTCCATAATTTCTGTATTATATTGTCTTTGCAAAGATTCAGCTAATTGATAATCAGTAATATCAGTTCCTAAATCTTTATTAACATCCACAACATCAGAATTATCTTTATTATTCTTATTAGCTCCCTTTAAAGCAGCAACTTCAGCATAAGAAAGTTTACGGAAGTCAACTTGAATGAAACCATCGTCTTTATCATCATTCATCGCAAGTACTTTATTATCTTGGAACACTAAGCTCTCCTCTCTGTCATACTTAATTGCATTAGCATTACTGCTCTCATCTAAAGTCACTGAACCTTCATTGTTATCAGCGACTTTTCCCTTAAAGAAAAAATTAAAAAATCCCATAGTTTGTTGTTTTGCGTTCGCGTCTTTGCCTCCTTTTATATTGTAAACATGTGGCCATCATCGATGACACTATCGGCCCCGGGCTCCGAACCTGATAACGGAATGGGCGGCCATCGCATGTTTCCGTAAAGGGACGAAGCTCCCCGAGAACGCACGTGGCACGTGCATGCAAGATGAAGGGAGAGGGTTATTTATGTATTGTATGGGATTGGGTGTTGTTTACCTTGTACAGTTGCTTGCTAACATTACCGACGGGATTTCCCGGGGATTTTTTTATAACTTGAGCTGCTACTATGAGAAACTATCGGAACGACATTATTTTGTATGGTGCGAGATTTAAGGCGGGTCAACGCACGGGAAGTAAATTCGGTTCCACGTTACAGGATCCTGTTTACAGGAACCTGGAGGCGGAGTAACGCCAGAGCACTGATAAGGGCTTCTGTTCCTGGTGGAGAGACTTTTGGCGGATATCCCGCAGTCATATGGCAGCGGCTTCTGGGCAGAGCATGGCTAGCATGGGGCTGCCGTAGGTGACATGGGACGCTCGCTGCCACGAGCATCGGCGCCGGCGGAGCGTCCGCCATCGGGGATGCCCCGATGAGCATGCGCATATACAGTGGCGGCCAGTGCCAGTGGCGGCCAGTGCCAGTGGCGGCCAGTGCCAGTGCCGGTGCCAACGCTCCAGCGCTCCAGCTCCAGCGCCAACGCTCCAGCGCTCCAGCTCCAGCGCCAACGCTCCAGCGCCAACGCTTCAGCGCTCCAGCTCCAGCGCCAACGCTCCAGCGCCAACGCTCCAGCGCTCCAGCTCCAGCGCCAACGCTCCAGCGCTCCAGCTCCAGCGCCAACGCTCCAGCGCTCCAGCTCCAGCGCCAACGCTCCAGCGCTCCAGCTCCAGCGCCAACGCTCCAGCGCTCCAGCTCCAGCGCCAACGCTCCAGCGCTCCAGCTCCAGCGCCAACGCTCCAGCGCCAACGCTCCAGCGCCAACGCTCCAGCGCTACAGCTCCAGCGCCAACGCTACAGCGCTACAGCTCCACTGCCAACGCTCCAGCGCCAACGCTCCAGCGCCAACGCTCCAGCGCTACAGCTCCACTGCCAACGCTCCACTGCCAACGCTCCAGCGCTACAGCTCCACTGCCAACGCTCCAGCGCCAACGCTCCAGCGCTACAGCTCCACTGCCAACGCTCCAGCGCCAACGCTCCAGCGCTACAGCTCCACTGCCAACGCTCCAGCGCCAACGCTCCAGCGCTACAGCTCCACTGCCAACGCTCCAGCGCCAACGCTCCAGCGCTACAGCTCCA